>DF357315.1:141208-187518 GCA_000787875.1 Solanum virginianum | reverse complement strand
CCAACACTAAGGCAAACAGGAAAGGGCTTAAAACAGATCCCTGGTGGAGTCCCATCTCAACAGGAAAATACTCTGAGTCGCCACCGACTGTCCTAACCATCTTTTAAGGAAATACTCATCATATTTTTGGTAGACTTTAACATTGAATCTCTTCACAAATGACCTAGTTATTGTCATAATTCATGGGAAATTTTCATTAAAAATAAGGTGGCTTAGCTGATGCGTGGAATAATCATAAATCACATAAGTCTTAAGAAATACCTTTAAAAAGGAACATCAAAATCGCCCAAACTTGATCATGTCAAAATCCATCATGGAATAAACATCATACTTTAGATATATATATTTACTTAGCAAAGTAGTCATTGAAATTTATGAGAATCATATAACAACATAAGGATTATGAAACCATCATAAACATGCACTTTAAATTGAGGAACTTTAAAAAAGCTATAATGCATAGTAGGGAACTCTATGGGTTAAAGGATACCCATAAATCAACTCCCATACCTGGAGAACTAGAGAGAAACAGAATTGAAGCCTTTGGTGAAGAAGCTAGGAAACGCTAGCCTTGTTCTTGGGAGTTCCTGCCTTACAAATTTGGAACTAAAGGGATGAGAGAATGAGAGTATTTATAGGGCTTGAAGACTAATATAGGTCTCCTTTCTTATCTTTTATACGACATAGCATTGTCACAATCCAAACCTAGGGCGTAGACGTGACATGAAAAATGAGAACCCAAGGGGACCCTAAATAAACCTCTTAGCATGTCATTCACACATCCTTGGTCGTGGAAGCAAAATAAAAAAATACAAGAGTTATAAATAAGGGAAGGGGAACTAAGGGAAGTCTTGATATTTATAAAAGCATAAAAGAGTCAAGCTCATAGCATAAGAACATCAAATATTCAACAAAACCTCTAACATGCAATGGAGCAGGGGCCAACACACTTTTCGGGTTCACCCTAATAGTAACAACTGTTCAACATAAAGAAATATCAAATAGCAAAAGTAGCATAGATAGTGTCCTCGGACTTGAGGACTCACCAAAGCTTATCTTTTGAAGTATCGAACTGTTCATGTAGAGGATGATCGAAAGGTGCTCCGGTCTCTATATGTACGTTTGAATGTACTATGTATGTAGGATGCAATGTAACAAGACATAAGCCAATAAATTCAAAATGCATAATCATAAGCAATGGATAAATATAATATCAATATGGCATGCTTGATCAATGCTCGTAAGTCATATAACTTGCATAGTACATATCATATGTGCGGGAAAAGACCAAAACCGACATAAACCAAGTGAACTACTACTTAGAATCCAAGGCATGTCACCCCCTTGAAAGGTGATTGAGCCATGTCACCCCCTCAATAAGGTATGGTCTACTTGCAACATTATAGATACTTTTCATGAATTCAATACATACATGCAAGCCCTTAATCATTATAAATTCACATGACTTGTAAATCATGTAATAGATCATCAATAACCTAAGAATCTTTGTCAAGACATTTTATCAAATGCTTGGTGGGTTTATAACGCTTGTTTTAAATCATACAATTCAAGAGTGAGATAATGTGAGAAAACTCAATGGAAATCAACCCACCAATGTATAGTATAGCCCTCATGTAGGGTACCTTGAAATCCATCATCAAATCTCATAATAGATCATAGTTTCATAGCTCAAAACA
The DNA here is from genome assembly GCA_000787875.1 of Solanum virginianum. Lineage (NCBI taxonomy): Eukaryota > Viridiplantae > Streptophyta > Magnoliopsida > Solanales > Solanaceae > Solanum > Solanum virginianum. The sequence goes on along the minus strand of DF357315.1, from coordinate 185,821 downwards.
TGCAGTATAGCCCTCATGTAGGGTACCTGGAAGTCCATCATCAAATCTCATAATAGATCATAGTTTCATAGCTCAAAACATGCATAGTTTCATTAAACAAAATCAATTCATGATATAAACTTGAAATAGATAGATCTGCATAATCAATCAAAATTCCATAAAACCCCAACATAATTTATAATCATAATCCATAATAAGAGATACCCGTAGATGATACAACTTGAAAACATGCAATTTTCATAAAAAGAAAGATTAGGCTCCAAGGATGAAAGGACCCAATAAATGAAACTGACATACCTCAAACTTGGGATTCCTAGAGATGCGCGTGAAGAGAACTTGAAGCTTGAAGAGAATCCTTGCGTTCTTAAGTTAAGATTGAATCCTTGAAATTTTAATGAGATGTTTGGTTAAGTCTTGGAGAGGTTTTTGTGAGAGTTGTGAAATATATAGAGTTGAAAAATGGCTAAGTGTAGGTGTTTTCAAGCATAAGTGGGCATGGGGCTATGACCCCAATGCCCTTAGACGACATAGAAAAAAATGAAGGAAATATTAACATTGGTCAGCGTCTGGTTTGTGACACAAACACAACACGAAGATAAAATTAACACTGATCCACCCCCTGGCGCATCGCGGCCAGGGCGCGAATGCTCTCTAAAAATCATAAATTAGCGAAATTTATTTTTTGCTACAAGTCCTCTAAAATTTGGGTTATACCCATCTCCCACTCAATATTTCTCCCTAATTGAGAATATGAAGTCAGATTTCAATATCATGCATGGATTTTGAGATATATGGAAATTACGATTACTGGCATTTCTGAAGCACAATTTAGGGCGTTTCAATATCTCCCCCTTGGGAACATTTATCCCTGAATGTCAAAGAAACATGCATAAGAGAAGTAATCATGAAGATTTCAGCCCGACATGAATGCAACAAATGCATTTAAATATCATTTTAAAAAAATCTCAACATGAGCATCAAAAATCACTATTAACTTGTTACCATGAATATGAATGCATGCAAAATGACATAATAGCTGAAACTTAAGACTTGAAATCATATAGGGGATTTAAATTTGCACCTTCAGCTTGAGTAGAGTGGAAGAGATATGGATATGGCTTTCTCATGTCCACCTCGGTTTCCCATGTGGCACTTTCAACTTGTTGGTTTCTCCAAAGGACCTTGACGAAAGCTACATCTTCGTTTCTTAAACTCCGCACTTGTCTATCGAAAATCTCCTTCGAGATCTCTTTATAGGTCAAATTATCTTCTACGACACCAACAACATCCAAGAGCACTATAGCACTTGGGTCACCCACACACTTTCTAAATAAGGATACATGGAAGACCGGATGAACCATATTAATCTCCATAAGCAACTCCAACTCATATGAAACAATACCCACTCATCTTAAAACATTATAAAGAGCCACAAACCTTAGACTTAATTTCCCTTTCTTGCCACAATAGACCACACCCTTTATGGGTGAGACTTTTAAGTAAACCCAATCACCAACCTTAAACTCAAGATCTCTTCTCCTCACATTAGATTAGGACTTTCGTCTACTTTGGGTTTTTTTCAACCTCTCCCTTATCAACCCCACCTTCTCCAAGGCTTTCATGACAAAATCTAGTCCTATTAAAGCCATATCCCCCACTTCAAACCACCTAATCGGGGATCTACATGCCTATCATAAAGAGTTTCAAAGGGAGCCATAACAATGCTTGAGTGGTAGCTGTTATTGTAAGCAAATTCAATAAGTGGAAGGTGGTCATCCCAACTACCCTTAAACTCCAAAACACAAGCTCTAAGCATATCCTCAAGAGTTTGGATAGTCCTCTTGGCTTGACCACTCGTTTGAGGATGAAAAGTAGTGTTAAGTTTAACCTTGGTACCAAGACATCTTTGGAAAGGACCTCCAAAGTTGAGTAGAGAATTTAGCACCACGATCCAAAATGATAGACAATAGCACCCCATGCAATCTAACCAATTCATGTATATACTACTTGGCATATTCTTCAGTACCATCAGTGGTTTAGACTGGTAAGATGTAAGATGACTTTGTCATTCGATCCACAACAACCAAAATAGATTCAAAATGTTTCCTAGTCTTAGGCAACTGATGTTTACGCTCCAATAGTAAACTGGTCGCATTGGGTCACCCACATACTTTCTCAATAAGGACACATGGAAGACCGAATGAACCATATTCATCTTCATAGGCAACTCCAACTCATATGAAACATTACCTACTCATCTTAAAACATTATAAGGAGCCACAAACTTGCCAAACCAGACCACACCCTTCATGGGTGAGACATTTAAGTAAACCCAATCACCAACCTTAAACTCAAGATCTCTTCTCCTCACATTAGATTAGGACTTTCGTCTACTTTGGGTTGTTTTCAACCTCTCCCTTATCAACCTCACCTTCTCCAAAGCTTTCATGACAAAATCTAGTCCTAGAAAAGTCATATCCCCTACTTCAAACCACCTAATTAGGGATCTATACAATGCCTATCATAAAGAGTTTCAAAGGGAGCCATACCAATGCTTGAGTGGTAGCTGTTATTGTAAGCAAATTCAATAAATGGAAGGTGTTCATCCCAACTATCCTTAAACTCCAAAACATAAGCTCTAAGTATATCCTCAAGAGTTTGGATAGTCCTCTCGGCTTAACCACCCATTTGAGGATGAAAAGTAGTGTTAAGTTTAACCTTGGTACCAAGACATCTTTGGAAGGACCTCCAAAAGTGAGTAGTGAATTGAGCACCACGATTCAAAATGATAGACAACAACACCCCATGCAATCTAACCAACTCATGTATATACAACTTGGCATATTCTTCAGCACCATCAGTGGTTTAGACTGGTAGGATGTAAGCTAACTTTGTCATTCTATCCACAATAACCCAAATAGATTCAAAATGTTTCCTAGTCTTAGGCAACTGATATTTAGGCTCTAATAGTAAACTGGTCGCAGTCAAGTATAAACCTAACCAAAGGTTAGGGTCAAATCCACAGGGAATACAGGGCTTCACTATATTGATCCACTAGCAATTATTTAAAGCATCAATCACTATATTCTCTAGAATTGGGTAGAGGGTTTGCAATTTCAAAATAAAGAACAATAAAAATAGTATATTACTAATGCTAGAAGACAATCAAATTAAGGGCCAACTTGGGAATTGTGTTCCCTATGATTCGTTAATGCAAATAACTCATATAATATAACTGTAATTGAGACACCACATGCAGGATGGTAACTTAGGTTCTTCCAGCCTTCTTTTGAAGGTGAAGGTCAAATTTCATCATGGCATATGGTCAACAACCATGGTGTCCAAACTAACTATTATCCATTGTCCCAGTAAACTCTCCTTGGTCAGGTTTGGTTGATTAGATGAGAAAACATCAATCGAATCCTATCATCTACTTCCCTTTTCCTATTCATCACTACCTTGGTCGAGATCATGATAGTAAGCGGGATATAGTGTTGGTCACCACCAAACAACATTCAAAATGAAGGGAAATAGACAATACATGCAAATACCCAATCAAAGAAATGTACAAAATACTTGTTATTACAAGTCAACTCCTCATGGTTCCCACAACCCCAAGTTTTGGGTGCTTAGCTACTCATGGATAAGGCAAACTCACAAATAATGATTGGAATAAACATGGTTTAGTGATTACCCAAGAACAATGAAAAACAAAAACACCTTGATGTTGAAACCACAAGTTTGGATTAATGGAAGTTCAGTACAAGTGATTTCAAATCCCCCAAATTGGTTCTTCAAAAGTAAAATACTAAAACCTACACTAAACACTAGAAATGTTCCCTAAGAATATTCAAAGTTGATGTAAAATCTGTAAAGTGTCAAATCTCTCTCTATAAAAACCCTACCATTAACTATTTATACTATTTAAGAAAAGACCCTAAAAATAAAATAGAAAATATAGCTGGCAGCAGGTACGGTTCGCAGTTACGACTCGTAAGGTGACCTACAAATCATAGTCGGGCTTTCGTAGCTACTATTTGGCATTTTGGACTTGACTGTTACAATCTATTGCTACGAGTTGTGGTCTGATCTATGACTCATAGTATCTTGTTATAGTCTCCAATTATAGCACTTGGTTCAAATTTTGGCAACATTGTTTCAGGTTACGAGACCCTTTTCCTATAAGTCATAATGAGAGATGCGACTAGTACACTGGCCTCGTATAGTTGACCTTCACTTTGCAAATTACTAATCTTGGACACTATTTGATGCTACAAGGGCACACTACAATTCGTATATTGGGCTATGACTCGTAGGGTGGCTCGTATGGGTTAAGCTTCATCAAAATTTGCAAGTTTCTCTCAAAATCATGTTAACCTGTATTTTCTGCAAGAACAACACAAAAACACATAAAAACCATAAAAAATCATTTTAAGAACTTGCAAAATACCTTGTTTTAGGAATTAAATGTGTTGTATTTTGATAGTAGATCAACACTCTCAACTTAGAATTATTGCTTGTCCTCAAGTGATGACTTGATCTAAATAGACAATGAGAAACACATAGCAACTATCCTAATGGGAGATACATCACTCAATTCTAACTCAGGTACCCACCTCTTATTTTTAAAACTTGATTGAATAGCCACCAAGCAAACTAAGACATAATGATGGATATGAAAATCTAACTATAACAAGCGAAGGAGTATTAACAATTCACAATCACCGAAAAAGTCATATGCCAGTCATGCATTGCAAATGCCCTCATAGAAAAGAAGTCCCTCCATCTCACTAAAAAATGCATTCAAAGTTCAGGGACTTTGCAAGCATCCTCACTCTCACAAATGAAATTCATGCTTGATAACCAACACCATTGGATTGCCCATATACGCATACTCCAAACTGTCGACTAGTTGAATTAGGATCACTTTAGAACTTTATAGGCTTATAACACAGGCTCATATGGCTTTGGCATGGCATTTTAGATAAGTAGTGACTAGAAGTTATCCTTGAACCACGTTTTTCAACACTTTGATCTCAACAACTTAACCATTTTAATTATGTCCTCCCTTATTTTTCATTTTCAAGCTTTTCTAGGTGCTTTCTTTTCATTTTTCAGCTGTGGCTTATTTCAAACTCATTTTGCTATTGTTTTCAATTCAAGGCCATTTTTATTTATTTTTCTCTCACCCGGCATATGAATTTTCTCTTCTTTCTTTCTTTCTAAATGAACCACCTCATTTTCATTACTTTACCACATCATAAGCCACCCTCAACTTAGACTTTTAACATGAGGTGAAGTACACTTTTGGTAGCCTCCCTTAACTTAGGTTTTTTGCCTCTATTAAGGTTCATATGTTCAAGGATTGACCAGGGCCATAATCAAGGTATTTCACAAAATAAGGATAGGCTAGCTAGGTGTCAAGAAAGAATAGGTACATGAAAAGCTCAAACATTTGGAACAAGGGTTAAACCACTATATTTGATAGGTCATTTAGGCAAAAGTGGACTAAGTTAAAGAACAATAGCCTAAGATCCTTTCCTAATCAACCACATCTCCAATCCAATCTTAGAGTAACAAGGTAAGTTTTGAATCAATACACAATACATGAATATGACAAAATTAGCTCACACGCTCACGGCATAGCATACACAATCAACATAGACTCACAGGTCATGCTTCAAACATAAACTTGCCTTCTTTTAATCGGAATAAACATTACCAAATCAATCATATTCAAGATTACAGTGGTACCAATAATCCCAAAAATTTTGAGGGTGCCTAATTTTAAAAACATTCATAAAACAAAACCATTCAAGATTATGCACATGCTAAAAGTAATAATCACTATATATCTACAAATTATTTACAACACCTAAACATGTCGGTTTAACAAAAAGTAAACTCATCCACAAGGAAAAAGAAACATGGCAAGAAAACCTTGGGATCAAAAATAGGAAAGTTATGGACTAAAGGCTACTCAAACTTTACCCTAGTCCATAACTTCCCACACCAAAAAGATGATACTTTGTCCTCAATGTATATATGTATATATAAGCTTTAAAAATCTAATATTAAAAGCAATCGTCAAAAAAAGTAGATAAAAACCAAGCAACCAAAATAAAACATCCTTAAAAGCAATAATAAACAGATTGTATAAAGAAAACAATAATGAGAACAAAGTATCCAAAAGATGGGGGGTCAAAACTATCAAACAAATGGTGCTCAAGAACTAGGATCCATCTAGTCTTGGGGATCCCTATCCTCCTTGGTGGTCTGCACTGTAGCTGTACCCAAGCTACTGACTCCTTGTGCTATCTACTGTTCCCGATCCTTCCTCATTACCTCCAAAGCCAAGGAGTCTCGCACCACCTCATCGATAATCTGCTCCTTCATCTCTGCCACCTAATCAACTGTCCTAGGTCTTTTCTTGCTAACAATTATGTCATCACTCTCCAGGGGTCCTATTCCCGTGGGCATGTGGGCGATCATCAAATAAGTCGATCATATCATCACCCTTTTCTGCTACCTCCGGGACTGCTATTAGGGCTGCTAATGTCTTCATTAGATCGGCCTTCGACTTAGCCAACTCATCCTTCGTGGCAGCCATGTCAGTAGGACGTCCACCCTCAAGCCTCCTATGAACCCAATCCTCGAAGGCGTTGACCCGAGCATCCACTGCAGCAACTCTTCGATCTACAATATTTATAGTGAATACTCTGACCCTCTACTCTATGTCATGGACCATCTAACAAACCCGTGGCTTTATCGGCCTCATCAATCTACTCAGCTAGAGCTCCATCTTCATTAACTTATGCACCAAAGCCTGGAAAGCAAAAGCAGACATAAGAGGATAGTCTGCGAAGGAAACCTAAGTAGTAGAAGGTACTAGTGGAGGTGCATCTAAGGATGGCATCGGCTCTGTATCAACTGCTTGAGGCTGCTCTGGTGCAACTGGGGTGGAGCTTGTGGTAGTTGGAATCGACTCTTGAGTATGTGGCTCTAGAGGAAAAGGATCTATAATAGAAGGAGAAGCTACTTATCGGAAGGCCACTAGATTGTCATGAGCCTTAATCAAGCTGGGATCTATGGTATGCAGGGCCTTTATATGTGGTTCTAGGTAGAGGGAGACACGTACTCTGGCCTCATCTATGTATCATGATGGGAAAAGGCAATATGGTTTGAGTCCTTATAGCTGACTCGTGTATTTGCTCTGCCATAATGCCTAATCTATATCATAACCAAGTAGAATACTTGCTAGTAGCATAGCCCTCTCCAGAGTGATCACATTATCCGTGAAAGTAGGCTTGATGCATGACCGAATAAAAGACCACCAAAACTTAGCCAAAAATAAAAGATGATACATGATGATTCGATCAATGTGGTTTGTGACCCATGTAGGCTCAACACCTCCTTCATAAATTTGACTAGCTATCCACCTAAGGAGCTCAGTTTTTAGGTCTACATTCTTCTTGTTCACTACCCGTCTTATCTTCTCGATCTTTTTATCATATATGGTGGAGCGTGGTAATTTGTAAGTCAGCCCAAACTGAACCCTCCTGATGGTCTCCTCAAAAATATCAACCAGTTGACCTCAGAGTAAGACTTCTCGCAACCTGGGCTGCTCTAAGGCTTTCTTCCTCTTGGGTGGATCTCTGAGAACAGTAGCAGCATAGGCAGGCAGAACTCTCAAACTATATATGGGGCATACTTGCCCAACCTCTGTAATAGCCACCTCAGTCCATGTTGGTCAATTCTACTTCCAAGTCTTGCACCCTACTCAATCTGAAGTCATTCAGCCTCGACTCTTTGTATAATTACTGGACAGTCTTTCCTTATCCCTTTAGCTCCAACCCTTTATCATTGATCACCTTCATGCCCTCAATTCCCCATCTGACATTTCTGAGACAGTAGAGGAAACAGATGGGTCGACCAGGGGCTGTGACTCTACAACATTATTTGAGGTCTGGGATACCTCCTGTGAACCTATCTCCTAGTGTAAGGGGTTACTGCCTAGCCCGTCTTCATGGCCGTTCTCATCAAATTGGGAGGAACTAGTAACTTCCATCGGGGTCTATGCAGCTTTAGATCTAGTTTGAGGCATATTTTCCTCGGGGTCAATCTAGACTCTGTGGACCTCTTTAGATCCCTCTGACTATTCGGTATCAGAGGCTTCATCTCTCAACCCTCACCCCAAAGCTTTACTAGCTTCTTTTCTACCTTTCGGAGCTATAGGACCTGAAAATTACATTGCAAACCCATAATTAGCACCACATATATACTCGTAGGGTGTCGTAGCAGATAACAGAATACTATTAAGCATAAGACAGGTCCTGCGAGTACCTCACTATGGCTCGTAGTAGACACTACGACCCGTAGGTGGGTCTCGTATGGTTATTGGTAAGGAACCATAGGTTACTATTGTTCCTTATGAAAGGCTACTACAACTCATAGGACATCATACGAGTAATATAAAGGCCTCGTAGCAGGAAATAACAAAAACTTGTAGTGCCTGTACCTTAACCACGAAAAGCCTAAAATCATTCCAACTAAAAATAAACAGCATCGAAGCAAAGTCTAAGCATACAAACAATCCCATTACTCAAACATGTTGACCCAAGTCAAAACTTGCCCCAAAAATATCTATTCATGATCAAAACAATTAAACAACACTTCCCTTGCATATTCAAGAAGTACCCAAGAACAATCGATCCCCAAACTCACAATTATCAACACCAACGCACAATAATAGGAGTTTAAAGGGGTTCAAAACAAATCCACATAGGGTTTTATTAAATGATCACTCTAAACACACACCAACACCCAAATTCCAACCCCACCATGAATCCATTATCAACCACACATCATAGAACCATTTCATAATATGATCAACATTTAGATATGGCAAGATTTCTATCATCATAACAATCCAACAAGAGTGTTTTCACAATTCAAAACAACACCAGGGACATTTAATCGATGAAACCCCTATTCTTACATTTAGACCATCATTTTCTCATGGGTATACTTAATATTACCACTAAACACACAATTATTCAACAATATATGAAAATCATAACACGAATGTGCAAGATTTAACCAAGGAAACATACTAATTAAGAGAATGATAAGTAAATAGATGCACTGAGAGAGAAATAGAGAAGCCGAAACCCTAGAGAGAAGGACCCACCAAAATATCACCGAAAAGTGACGTGGGTCATCAGAAAGTGAGATTGGAATAGTATGAAAGTGTTTTGGGAAAGTTTTTGTGGGAAGTAACTCAGATTAGATGTTTACACTCCAACAAGAAAGCGGTTATTGTCAGTAATTAACCTAATCAAAGGTTAGCGTCGAATCCACAGGGAATACAGCGCTTGACTATAACACTTCACTACTAATCATTTCAAGCATCAATAACTAAAACCTCTAAATAGAGAGGGGGAGTTGTGATTCAAAAACTAAAGTAAAATTATGACAATACTACTACTCAGGAAAACACTCAATTTTAGGGACAACTTGGGAATTGTGTTATCCATGGTTCGTTGACTCGATTACCCTAGGTAACATAACTAAAATTGAAGAGTCGCATACAGGACTATAACTTAGGTTCTTCCAGCCCTCTATTGAAGGTGAACGTTGAATTCCACTATGGCACTTAGTCGACAACTATGGTGTGCCAACAAGCTGTTACCAATTGTCCCAGTCAACCTTCCTTTGGTCTGGTTTGGTTGATTAGATGAGAAGACATTGATCAAATCCTATCATCTATGTCCTTTTTACTATTCGTCATTACCATGGTTAGTCTTGTGATAATAGGCAGGGTTTGGTGTTGGCCACCACCAAACAACAATCATAATGAAGAAAAATAGAAAATACATGAAAAACCCCAACCATAGAAATACAAGAAAACTAGGTTATCTCAAGTCAACTATCCATAGTTCCCACAGCCCCAAATTGTGGTTGCTTAGCCACTTATGGCTTAAGGCAAAATAAAAAAAAATGCAAATAAATGATATGATTGAGAATTTGACCCAAGGAAATGAAGATTGAAGACACCATAAGTAGCAAACCAAAAGCTTGATAGATTAACAATGAGCACAAAGCAAGGTTTTCAATCCCCAATATTAGGATTTCCACCAGAAAAAGATAATCTAAGCTAAAAATCTTAAATCTACTATTGAGAGAATATTCAAAGATGATAAAAACTACTCTATTTTGAATCTCCTTTTAAAACCATAACTTAAACTATATATAGTGTTTACAAAATAACCATAAAAATAACATAGAAAAGACAACTAGTACGCCTCACAGGTACGACTCTTAGGGTGACCTACAAGTCCTAATCGGGGTCTCGTATCAGGTTCTTGACATCTTGGACTAAACTAGTATGACTTATAGGTACGAGTTATTTCTTGAGCTACATCTTGTATGTTCCTCTCGTAGTCGTGGCCGTCAGTTTTTGGTCCAACATTTTGGCTCTCTGATTCCTGCTACAAGTCCATCTATACGAGTTGTAGCGAGACTTATGACTCATAGGATGGCCTTGTAGGAATGACCTCTACTTAGTAGATTTTTGAATTTTGGTCTTTGTTTCTTGCTACAACACACCCTACGACTCATCACTTGGGCCACGACTCGTAGGTGTGCTGTATGTCCTATTCTTCGGCAAAATCTGCACTTTTTCTTCAAAATCATGCCAACCTAACTTTTCTTCAAGAACAACAGAAAAACATATAAAAACCATAAAAAGTTGCATTACAAACTCACAAAATCCCTTGTTTTAGGCATCAAATGTGTTGCATTTTGATAGCACATCAGCACCCTTGACTTAGAATTATTGTTTGTCCTCAAGCGATGACTCAATCTATGTAGAAAAAGAGAAATACATAATAGTTATACCAATGACATATACATCTTTCCCTCTAATCCAAGTACCCAACTATCATTTTCAAAACCATATTGTAAAGTTACTGAGTATAACAAAACATAATGATGAATCTGGCAACCCAATTATGATAAGCTAAGGAGCATCAACCATCTACAATCATAGGTGCAACCATATTCTAATCAAGTAGTGCAAATGCCCTCACAAAGAAGAAGTCCCTCTTATTCACTCAAGAAGCATTTAGAATTCAGGGACTAAGGAAGCATTCTTACTCTCACAATTGAAATTCATGCACATTAACCAACACCATAGGCTTGCCTCTATACTCATTTTCTGGCTTGGTAATAAAGTGGATTTGGATCACTTTAGGACTTAATGGGCTTATAGCATAGGCTCATGGGGAATTGGTATGGCAGTTTAGGCATGTGGTGACTAAAAGCTATCCTTAAACCATGTTTTTCACCACTCTTACCTCCATAACTCGACCATTTTCATTAAATTCATTCTTATTCTTCCTTTTTCAAGATTTTCTCGGGTGCTTTCTTTCTCTTTTTCAGTTGTGCATTATCTTTGAACTCATTTTTGCTATTCTCTTCAATCTAAGAAAACTTTTCTTTTCTTTTCCTCACTTGGCACATGAATTTTCTTTTCTTTCTTTCTTTACCAACCAACCATCTCATTTTCATTTCTTTACCAAAATAAGGGCCACCCACAACTTAGGCTTTTAGCCTAAGGTGAAGTACACAATATCTATTCCCTAAACCAAGGCCACTACTTGTAGCCACCCTCAACATAGGCTTTTTGCCTCAATCAAAGTTCACATATTCAAGGATAGACCAGGGCCAATATCATAGTATTTTACAAAACAAAGCTAGGCCAACTAGGTGTCAAGAAAGAATAGGTACATGAAAAGCTCAAATATTTGGAACAAGAGATCTACTATCATATTTGGTAGGTCATTTAGCAAAAGTAGGCTCACTAAAAGAACAAAGGCCTAAGATCCTTTCCCAATCAACCATATCACCAGTCCAATTTAAAAGTAATAAGGGAAGTTCTGAGTCCATACGCAATGCATAATTACTACAAAGTAAGCTCACACTCTCATGGCATCGCATACACAATCAACATAGACTCATAGGTCATGCTTCAAGCATCAACTTGCGTTTTCTTTATCAGAACAAACATTGCTAAAAGCCTAGTACCGAATTTGCATGATTGCAATAAAAACTTGCATGATTGCAATAATAACCAACAATCTCAAAAGTTTTAAGGGTACCGAATTTTAAATAACAAAAAGCATTTAAAGACTATATATATGCCAAAAGTTAGTAACTACTTTATATCTACACATTATCTATGCTACCTAAATAGTCGATTCAATAGAAATTAAAAACCATCTACGAGGAAAAAGAACATAGGCAAGAAAACCTCAGGATCAAAATGTGGGATAGGTACGGACTAAAGGCTACTCAGACTTCACCCCCAATCCATAACTACCCACACCCCCTCGAAAGAAATGTACATTTTCCACAATGTACAATACAAACTTATAATAAGTACAAGGCATCATACCTTGGGTTGTCTCCCAAGAAGCGCCTAATTTAAGGTCACAGCAAAACCTAGACCATTTGGCTACTCAGACTTCACCAATTTCTTGAACCTTGCTCCTCTATAATTTGCTTTTTCTTCCACCTTGATCCTATGAATTTGACCCTTAATTTCTTTTCCAGCTTTCTATCATGCTCAGAGGGTGGTAGTATAAGCATAAGGGAATGAATACTAGATTTTGCATGTTATTTGGAGTAGAGGGTCCCAACCCAAGCTTCTTGTAGACCACAAAAGGCTTCAGATTTATGCTAGCACCAAGATCACATAGTTCCCTTGCAAACTCTACGTCTTCAATTATGCAGGGTATGGTGGGCATCTTCTCCACTGACTCGATGAGAAGAGTATTGATAGATAGCTATTTTAGCATGGAGAGATAGTGCTTAACCTTTCTTTCTTCCACCCTCTTCTTGAGTCTTTGCGAGAAAGGAGGAGGAGGCCTTATGACAGGCTTGTACTCTTTTGGCTCTTCAACTGATTCATTTACCACATCCTTGCCACACTTATCTCCTTCAACCATATCCTTATCTGGAACTATTTCCCCCTGAATATCTTCTACAACAATCAGCACAAAAGGATCAATAGTACTCTTACCACACCCACTAGTAACCTCGGTATAATGCCCTTCATCCTCAGAATTTTGTATCGTATCATTAGGCAATGTACCACTCTGATACTTCTTAAGTAGAGTCGATACCTGACCAAACTGTTGCTGAAGTTGTTTAATAGACATAGAATGAGACTTTATTTTGTCATTAATGTTTATAATTTCTGATCTCATTCCATGCAGAGTCTCATCCCGTGTCTCGGCCTTCTTCAACAAGTGATAAAACATCTCCTCAATTTTGGAGTTACTTCTGCCTGCATGGTGTTTCTGTGGTGACATATAAGGTTTATTTCTGGAACCATCTCTACTACTATAATCGACGTTTGGCCCTATGTTTTTCTCATAATAACTACCCTGGCTATCTCTGTAAGCACATTCTCTTCTATAGGTCCAATTTTGGTTTTCCTGACCTTGGCGCCGCTGGTCTTGATTGGACCATTAGACTTTGGGTTGAAAATCCCATATCTGATCAACAAAAAAACAAGTGTCCTCCTCGTTATATAGCTCCTCAAACATGGGTGTACGTGAAGGCTAATATTGTTATTAGGGATACTCTGTACTTCTTCTTTTTTTTTATGTCTTGGAAAGAAACAAAGCAACAAAAAAGTAATACACAAGAGAATCTAGAAATTAACACTAGAACTGGCTAATAGTGAAATCAAGTCAAAACCTAGCCGTATTACCCGGCAGCAGTGCCATAATTTTTGACATTTGATGTTCACACTCCAATAAGAAAGCAGTCGTTGTCAACAATTAACCTAACCAAAGGTTAGGGTCGAACCCATAGGAAATATAGGGCTTAACTATAAGACTTCACTACCAATCATTTCAAGCATTAGTAACTAAAATCTCTAAATAGGGGGGTTTGTAAATTCAAAAACAAAAGTAAAATTGTGACTATACTACTACGTATGAAAACACTCAATTTTAGGGACAACTTAGGAATTGTTTTCTGCATGGTTTGTTGACTGGATTACCCTAAGTAACATAACTACAATTGAAGAGTCACATGCAGGATGGTAACTTAGGTTCTTTCAACCCTCTTGTGAAGGTGAAGGTAGAATTTCACCATGGCGCTTTATCGGAAACTATGGTGTGCAAAATAATTGTTACCAATTATCCCAGTCAACCTCCCCTTGGTCTTGTTTGGTTGATTAGATGAGAATACATTCATCGAATCCTTCTATCTACTTCTATTTTCCTATTCGTCACTACCTTGGTCGGGCTCGTGATAGTAGGCAAGGTTTGGTGTTGGCCACCACCAAACAACAATCATAATTAAGGAAAATAGACAATATATGCAAAACCCCAACCATAGAAATGCAATAAACCTAGGTCATGTCAAGTCAACTACCTATGGTTCCCACAACCCCAAGTTGTGGGTGCTTAGGTACTAATGGCTAAGGTAAAACCAACAAAAATGTAAATAAATGACATGATTTAGAACTTTCCCCAAGGAAATGGAGATTGAAGACACCACAAGTAAAAAACCAAAAGCTTGATAGATTGACAATGAGCATAAAGTAAGGTTTACAATCCGCAAAATTGGGTTTTCCACTAGAAAAAGATAATCTAAGCTAAAAACCTAAAAATACTCTTGAGAGAATATTCAAAGATGATAAAAACTCCTCTGGTTCGAATCTCCTTTTAAAACCATAACTTAAACTATATACAGTGTTTACAAATTAACCATAAAAATAACACAGAAAAGACAATGGGTACGCCTCACAGGTACGACTCATAGGGTGACCTGCAAGTCCTAATCGAGGTCTTGTATCAGGTTCTTTACATCTTGGATTAAACTGGTATGACTCACAGTTACGAGTCGTTGCTTGAGCTATGACTCGTATGTTCCTTTCATAGTCTTGGCCTTCAGTTTTTAGTCCAATATTTTGGCTCTCTGATTCCTGCTACTAGTCTACCTATATGAGTCATAGTGATACTTATGACTCGTAGGATGGCCTTGTAGGGATGACCTCCTTTTAGCAGATTTCATAATTTTTGTCTCAGTTTCTTGCTATGACATACCCTATGACTCATAGCTTGGATTACAACTCGTCGAGGTGCTCGTATGTCCTATGCTTCAACAAAATCTACATGTTTTCTTCAAAATCATGCCAACCTAACTTTTCTACAATAACAACACAAAACCACATAAAACCCATAAAAAGTTGCATTAAGAACTCATAAAATGCCTTGTTTTGGGCATCAAAGGTGTTGTATTTTTATAGCACATCAATAACCGTTTAAAATGGGGAAATTTAGGGGTCAAATGAATTTTAGCCCCTCATATACTCAACCAGGTTGACTTTAAAAATTCTGCATTTCGGGGCTACGAATCCCCGACTACGAGTCATAGGGCCTATGACTCGTAGGCCTTAGTCTCGTAGTAGATTTGACACTTAGAAGAATTCAGAATTCATACCTGGGCACTACGAACCCCACTTACGACTTGTAAGGGATCCTCACAATCTAGGATCACAAAATTAGCAGGGAACATAAATTTATCAACTTGTACAAGCACATCAAAAAGTATCCCCTCTGGCCTTTTGGTAGTTCTATCCACCATGAGTAATCGTATTCTTGTGGGAGTAGAAGTACCAAGACCAAGCTTTCTGAAGACGGCAAGAGGCATCAAATTAATGCTTGCACCTAAATCACATAATGCTCTTGCAAACTCCACTTCATCGATGGTAAAAGAAATAGTGAATGCACCGGGGTCTTCCCTCTTTTGGACTAGGCATTTTGTAATGATGGCACTACATTTTTGGAGCTCTTGTGAAAGCTCTTGGCTCAAAAGGGGATGTTAATAGATAATTGCTTCAGCATAAAAAGGAAAGGTTTGAATTTACCATATTTCTCCATTTTCTTAAGTCTTTGAGGAAAAGGTGGAGGAGGTTATGGGATCATCTTTGCTCATTCTTTCCCATTCACTTCTTCACTTCACATCCCTTTTCTCTTCAAACCTTCTTCACCAATATCAACCTTGTCCTCATTGGGGGATCTATAGTGCTCTTCCCACTTCTTGTCATGATCGCCATGCAATGTCCATCATTCTTTGGATTTTGAATTATGTTTCTTGGCAAAGTGCCCTTTTGGCATTGGTTCAATTGAGAGGAAACTTGGCCAAATTGTTGCTCTAGTTGCTTAATGTCCACCGATGAGACTCTATCTTTTGGTTTATGCTTGAGATATTCGATTTCATAACTTTCAAGGTCTTATTTTGATGGTCGGCCCTCTTCAACAACTTGTCAAACATTTCCTCAATCCTATAGGTGCTAGACCCGGCATCACGATTGTGGAGAGGCACATAGGGACCATTTGTATATCTATTTCTTCATCCCCATTCGGCTTCCGGTACTCTTCCCTTTCATAATAATCACTATGGCCATCTCTATATGCTCCCTCGCAATTGTAGTTCCAACCTTAATTCTCAGAACCTTGCCTCCAATAGTTTGAATTGGACCCTTGGGCATTGTTTTGAAACCTGCCACATCATTACTCACAAAGCAAGAATCTTCCTAAAAGAAGGGTACTTCATACATGAGCGCTTTTGGAGGTTGGTAAGTCACTGTATGGCCACTCGCTTGGTTTTGTTTCAACACTATACTTGTGCGTAGTTGAGTAGGTTGTTGCATGATCTCCTCATTCACCTTGGCATGCTCATTATTGGTGTTCACTACACAAGAAGTCTTCATAACACCTCTCTCTCTTTGACTCTATGCTCTATTCGTTTTAACCACTTGCTCCATTCTTTTGGCGATTCATGCAAAAGGTTGATCAAGAAACATGCCTCCCATGATTGTGTCAGTACAAGCTTGACTATTCTCGTCAAGTGTACAATAAATGATCTCAACCAAGGCATCATCAACAATTTTATAATCCGTAATGATTCTTAAGTATTTGGTGAACCTTTTCCACATATTACTGATCGAATCACCTGGCAATTGCTCAAAATTATTTATTTGATCTTTGAGCTTAAGCTTCTTGGATTTTGGGAAATACCTTTCTAAGATGGCTCTTTGTAGCTCGGCCCAACTAGTGATAGAGCTTTGTGGAAGCTCGAACAACCAAATTGCTGCATTGGTACTCAAAGATAGAGGAAACACTCTCAAACCAACCGCATCCATCAAAAGATTTTGAGTCCCCATCACACTTTTATAGACAAATGCGACATTATAGAGATGACTATGTGAATCCTCTGAAGGTAGCCCCCTAAAAAAACCACGATTTTGAAGCATTTGTAGAAGACCACTGGACACAGTGAACTTAGGGTCTGCCAGTAGTGGTGACAACACTATAGCTCCAATAACATCTATATCCATAGGTTTCAACCTATATTGGTTCCATCCATATACATTTTCATAGAAAGCCCTATGGTGTGGCCTATCTCCCTTTGTGGTGGGTTTTCATCTCTACCCACATCTTCCTCATGTTGACTAATGGCTTCTTCAATCGCCATATCTTTATTCTCTTGGGGCATTCTTCTTGTGATTTGGTAGATCTCCAAATTGATTGGAACTAAGGAATTTCCTTGGCTCCTTGTGTTGGACATAAAAACCTAGTATACCCTGCAAACAAAATCAAACAACAAAAATAAAAACAAACGTAAAATACAAGAGAATCTAGAAATCAATACTTGAACTAACTATTAGTGAAATCAAGTCCAGAATCTAGCCGTATTCCTCGACAATGGCGCCATAAGTTTTATGTTCACACTCCAATAGTAAAGCGGTCGCAATCGAGTATATACCTAACAAAGGGTTTGGGTCAAATCCACAGGGAATACGGGGATTGACTATATTGATCCACTAGCAATTATTTCAAGTATAGATCACTATATTCTCTAGAATGAGGGGGTTTGCAATTTCAAATTGAAAAACAATTAAAATACTACACTATTAACGCAAGAAGACAATCAAATTGAGGTACAACTTAGGAATTATGATCCCCATGATTCGTTAACTCAAATACACCGAATAACATAACTCTAATGGAGACATCATAGACAAGATGGTAACTTAGGTTCTTCCATCCCTCTTGTTAAGGTGAAGGTCAAATTTAACCATGGCACGTGGTTGGCAACCATGTGTGCCAACTAATTATTACCCATTATCCCAATCAACCTTCCCTTGGTCAGGTATGGTTGATTAGACAAGAAAACATCAACTGAATCCGATCATCCACTTTTCTTTTCCTATTCATCCCTACGTTGGTCGGGATCATGATAATAGGTGTGATTTGTTGGCCACCACCAAACAACATTCAAAATGAAGGGAAATAGACAATACAAGCAAATACCCAATCAAATAATTGTATAAAATATGGGTTATTATAAGTCAACTTCTGATGGTTCCCACAACCCCAAGTTATAGGTGCTTGGCTACACATGGCTAAGGAAAACTCACAAATAATGATTGGAATAAACATGGTTTAGTGATTACCCAAGAACATTGAAGAACAAAAACACCTTGATGTTGAAACCACTAGCTTGGATTAATGGATGTTGAGTACAAGTGATTTCAAATCCCCCAAAATGGGTCTGACCTACGACTCGTAGTGTCTTCTTATAGTCCCCAATGGCAGTTCTTGGTATAAATTTTTGCTACATTGTTTCAGGTTATGAGTCCATTTCCTATGAGTCATAGTAAGACATGCACCTCATAGGCTAGCCTCTTATAGATGGCCTTCACTTTACAAATTCCTAATTTTGGACATTATTTCTTGCTATCAGGGCACAATATGATTTGTAGCTTGGGGTATGACTCGTAGGGTCGCTTGTATGTCCAGAACTTCATCAAAATCTGTAATTTTCTCCCAGAATCATGCCAACCTATATTTTCTACAAGAACAACACAAAAACACATAAAAACCATAAAAAGTCATTTTAAGAACTTACAAAATCCCTTGTTTTAGGCATCAAATGTGCTATATTTTGACAGCACATCAGCAACCCAATCACAAAATCCATGTTGATCTCCTCCCACTTCCAAGCAGGAAGCTCTATATCTTGGTCTAGGCCACCGGGCCTTTGATCTTTGGCCTTCACTTGTTGACAATTGTGACATCCGGATATGAACTTGGCAATGTCCCTCTTCTTATCACTACACGTCCCTCAAGCCTCTATACATCTTTGTAGAACCGGTGTGAATAGAATAGGATGAATTATGGGCCTCCCTCAAGATCAAGTCTCTCAAGTCATCCATATTTGGCACATACAATCTACTTTGGTAACTAAGGGCACTATCTCCCCCTTGGGAGAAAACCTCCACTTTACCATCTTTCACCAAGGCCCTCAACTCTAGCAAGGCGGGGCCAAGATTTTGTTTTGCCTTTACCTCCTCAATCAAGGATGATATAGAACCATCAACAACCACCACACCACGATTATCAACTTTATCCAATCTAACCCCCAATCTAGCCAACCGATAAACCTCTCTAGCCAACCGATAAACCTCTCTAGCCACCTCTTTGCCACCATCATCAACATGAGCTAGACTACCTATAGATACCCTACTTAGAGCATCGGCCACAACATTAGCTTTGTCGGGGACATTCGCATACACCTATTCTCTTTTATAGATACCCTACTTAGAGCATCGGCCACAACATTAGCTTTGTCGGGGTGATAATGCACACTCATACCATAATCATTAAGAAGCCTATAGACAACCTACTTAGAGCATCGGCCATAATATTAGCTTTGCCGGGGTGATAATGCACATTCATATCATAATCTTTAAGGAGCTCTAATAACCATCTTTGTCTTAAGTTAAGATAGTTTTGGGTGAACACATATTGGAGACTCTTGTGGTCGGTAAACATATCAATATGAACCCCATACAAGTAGTGATACCAAATTTTCAAAGAAAATACTATTGTCGCCAATACAAGATTATGGGTGGGATAATCCTTCTCACGCATCTTAAGTTGTCTAGAGGCATATACTATCACCTTAACATTTTTCATCAAAACACACCGAAACAAATTCTTGAGGCATCACAATACACCACAAATCTTTCCAACCCTTCCAGTAAAGACAAGATAGGAGCAGAGACAAACTTATCTTACAAAGTTTAGAAACTCTTCTCACATTCATCGTTCCACATGAATTTTGCCTTATTTTGGGTCAATTTAGTCAAAGGAGAAGTAATAGAAGAGAAACCATTCATCAACCTCGGGTAATAACCCGCCAAACCCAAGAAACTTCTAACGTTCAAGGGAGTTAAAGGTCTAGGCCAATTTCTAATCACCTCGGTCTTCTTAGGATCCACATTAATGTAATCACCAGACACTATATGCCCTAGAAAAGCAATCTTTTTTAACTAAAACTCACATTTTTCATATTTAGTATACAACCTCTCCTCCCTCAAGATTTGCAACAATACCCTCAAGTGATTCACATGCTCCTCCTTACTATGGGAATAAATCAAGATATCATCAATAAAAACACCACAAAGAAGACAAGGTAGGGTTTAAAACCCTTATTCATGAGATCCATAAATATGGCCGCTGCATTAGACAACCCAAAGGACATTACCACAAACTCAAAGTGCACATACCTAGTCCAGAAACCAGTCTTGGAAATGCTACACTCCCTCACTTTCACTTGGGTATACCAGGACCAAAGATCAACCTTAGAAAAGTGACTAGCCCCTTGAAGTTGATCAAGAAGGTCATCAATCCTTGGTAGATGGTACTTGTTCTTTATGGTAACTCTTTTAAGTTGTCGGTAATCATTGCATATCTTAAGAGAACCATTCTTTTTCTACACAAAAAACATCGGTGCACCCTAAGGTCACTTACTAGGCCTTATAAAACCCTTCTCCAACAAATCTCTCAATTTATCCTTCAACTCCTTCAACTCCATCGAGGCCATACAGTAAATGGGTTAAGCATCGGAAAGGAGGTCTATACCAAAAGTTATTTGCCTATGAGGAGGAACACCAGGAAGCTTATTGGGAAAGACATCAACAAACTCATTAACCATCAAAACTGACTCAATAGAAAGGACTTTGGACTTGACATCCGTAACCCTCACAAAATGATAAAGACAACCCTTAGAAATCAACTTTTGGGCTTTAAGGCAAGCAATGTATCTACCCTTGACCACTATGCCACGACTTTTCCACTCAAGGACTGGCTCATTAGGGAATTGGAATTTAACATTATGGGTCCTACAATCAATAGAAGCATAGCATGCATGCAACTAATCCATCCCAAGAATGACATCAAAATCCACCACATCTAACTCAACAAAATCACAAGGCAAGATATTATGCAATATGAGTACAGGACGATTCCTATACACTCTTTTAGGAACAATGGACTCACCAATGGGAGTTGACATTTCATAAGGTTCATAGAATAATTCTGGACTAATATGAAGCTTTTTTGCAACAAAAAGAGTAATAAAAGATAGAGTGGCACCTAGGTATGTCAATGCATACACATCAAAATCAAAAAGCTTTAACATACTAGTGATGACATCAGGCACCTCATCCACCCCTTGTCTCCCTTGAAGAGCATAGAATCTATTTTACCTTGGAGCTACCCCCTTGTTGGCCTCCTTTTCCCTTTTGACCTGCAGTTGCACCTTAGCCTTATTGATAACCATCTCTACCTTTGTTTTGAGCATAAGGACAATCAACCACCTTGTGACCTACTTCACCACAACCACAGCAAGCATTGGAGTTTCTCAAACATGGGACATTTGGTTCCTACCACATCTTTCGCATATAGGGTTAGTCACCCCACCACTACCACCTTAGAATTTTGGATTATTATTAGCAAATCTCCTATTAGGAGCATTGGAAGACCCTTGGCCTTGGAACTTGTGGCCTTGAGGAAATCAACCACCCTTGGAACTCTACAATCTACCTTCAAAATGAGCCCTCTTGGACTCACCACTTCTTCTTTTTCTATGTTTTTCCCCCTCTATTTGCTCGGCGTATATCATGACACGGGACAAATCCATATCACCCACCAACATGGTTGTATGATATTTCTCATTAACCAAGTTGGACGCTCCCGATACAAATTTATTTATCCTTGATCTAGGCTCGGCAATCAATTATGAGGCGTACTTGGAGAGATTGTTAAACTTGAGGGCATACTCCCTCACATTCATTGAACCTTACTTAAGGTTCATAAAATCCATCATTTTAGCCTCTATTAGCTCAATAGGAAAGAACTAATTGGGGAATGCAGCTTTGAACACCTCCTAAGGAATAGCATTATCATCTCTACTCTCTAATTTCCATTGGGTGAACAAAATTTAGGCCACACCCTTGAATTAGTAGGCCGCTAACTCTGCTTTATCCTCCAAATTGACTCCCATGATAAATAGCACTTTGTACACCTCATCGATGAACTCTTGGGGATCCCCACCCTTCTCTGACCTATGGAACTCCAGTGGGTTCATCCTAGTGAAATTTCTCACCCTAGAAGTCGGAGTGGGAGCATGAGGGACTTGGGCCCCTTGGTTAATTTGGTAGGTCATAGCACGAGACAACATTGTAATAGTATCCTAGAATTCATCTTGGGTTGCCCCTCTACCTTGAGGAGTGAGAGAGGCTGGATGCTCCTCGGGTATATCGGCTCTTTTTATTCTCCCTCTTAGAATCGGCATGATCTAGAAGAGAAAAAAACATTTGTTAGGGGAAAGGCTTACACTCACATCTAAAGTATATATAGACCATGAAAAAGTGAAATATTTCCTAATACACCTCATAGCATTTCATTTATAGTTGTGGCACACTTTACAACCATGAATAAGACTCTAATGACGCGGTGTGTTGGATTCCAAGGACCATTAACAACCCAATGCACTGGTACCAAGGTTTTCATGACACAACCCTAGGTCCTAAATGAGACACGACAAATGGGAACCTGAGGGGACCCCAAACAAGCCTCTTAGCATATCATTCACACATCCTTGGTCGCAAAAGCAAAATAAAAGCATAAAAAAGTCAAGGCCATAGCATAAGTACATCAAATATCCAATAACACCTCTAACATAGAATGGAGTAGGGGCCAAGACACTTTCAGGGCTCACCTTCATAGTAACAAGTGTTCAACATAAGAAATATCAAATAGCAATAGTAGCATAGATATTATCCTCAGACTTGAGAACTCACCAAAGCTTATCTTCCGAAGTACCGAACTAACAGCGTGAAGGATGATCTAAAGGCGCTCCGATCCCTACATGGTATATCATGTTGGCATAGAGTATGTGTTAGTACGTTTGAATATACGAAGTATATAGGATGCAATGTAGCAAGAAATAATCCAATATAGACAAAATGCATAATCATAAGCAATGGATAAGTATAAAATCAATAAGGCATGCTTGATCAATGCTTGAAGTAAAATATGCTTGTAAATCATACAACTTACATAGTACATATCACATGTATGGGAAGAGACCATAACCGACATAGTCTAAGCAAACTACTACTTGGAATCCAAGGCATTCACCCCCTTATAAGGTGATTGAGGCATGTCACCCCCTCAATAAGGTGATTAAGGCATGTCATCCCCTCAACAAGGTGGGGTCTACTTGCAACATCATAGATACTTTTCATGAATTCAATATATACATACAAACCCGTAATCATCATAAAGTCACTTGGCTTGTAAATCATGTAATAGATAATCAATAACTTGAGAATCCTTGTCAAGACATTTTATCAAATACTTGGTGGATGTATAATGCTTATTTCAAATTATACAATTCAAGAGTGAGATAATATGAGAAAACTCAATGTAAATCAATCCACCAACATATAGTAAAACCCTCATGTAGGGTACCTTGAAATCCATCATCAAATCTCATCATAAATCATAGTTTCATAGCTCAACACATGCATAGTCTCAAAAAACAAAATTAATTCATAATATAAACTTGAAATAGATAGATATGTATAATCAGTCAACATTTAATAAAAACCCCAACGTAATAGAAATTTGAATGAGATATTTGGTTAAGTCTTGGAGAGGTTTTTGTGAGAGTTGTGAGTGATAAGTTGAAAAATATCTATGTATGGGTGTTTTCACGCATAAGTGGTCATGGGGTTATGACTCCAATGCACTTGGTCGATACAAAAAAAATTAAGGAAAAATTAACACTTGTTCACGTCTGATTCACGACGTGGACCCAAAGCGAAGACAAAATTAACACTGATCTGTACCCCTGGCGTGTCGCAGCTAGGGTGCGGATGCTCTCTGAAATTTGTAAATTAGTGAAATTTATTTTTCTCTATAGGTCTCCTAAACTCTGGGTTATACCCATTTCCCACTCAATTTTGCTCTCTGATCGATAATATGAAGTCTGATTTTTAATATCACGCAAAAAATTTGAGATATATGAAATTATGATTATGGGCATTTTCGAAGCACAGTATCTTATAATTTTAAGTATAGGAATAGATTTGTGAGAAATGACCAAATTGTATCTTATTATAAATTATCAAAAGCCTGATCATGGATCATAGATTGACTTACGGGTCGTAAGTTCCCTCGTCTAATGGCAGACCTGAGAATCTTTAATTTTGACTTTTGATGAATTGAAATCCACAATCAACAGGCCGTGAAATTACTTACGGGTCGTGGTTAGACTAGTAGAGTCCTTCCACACTTAACCATTTTTTCTCCTTGTTCTCCACTTCATAACATGAAACCATATACTGTATACAAGTCCATGAGTCATCTGATAACTCTTAGTCACCTTTCTAAAAACACCAAATTTCCTTTATGTCTGGGGTCCCATTCACAGACATATCTACGAGCCATAATATATCATACGATATGTAACTTGGTATGTGGTGTACCCCACACTTGGAACCTTTTCCCCTTCCTAAAGCTCTATATTTAAGAACCAAACCTATGGCCTGTGTAATGATGTGCTTTCAAAATATAACACTTTTGATGCTTAAATCCTAGAATTTTGAGCGTTCTCAAAGTGATGTAAGTGGATTTGATGTGTTTTTATATTTGTTTTACAGGATTACAGTATTTGGTATGGTTTTGGGCTAAATGTGTAGTTGCTGCAATTTTGCTGCTCTACGACACTCTTTACGAGCTATGAAAGTTTCCACGAGCTGTAGAGTTGGGTTCGTAGTGAAATCTAATGAATGGATGATTTTCTAAAGTTGAATCTATAAACTATTAGATGAGTCATGGAAATTTATGTGAGTCATAGATGACGTTTCTTACCCTGAGGATTAGAAGCTAGAAGTTTCTAAAAAATCATCAGATTCTAGATGGGTCATAAGTCTGAATATGGTCTATAGTAAGATTTCACAAAAGCTGAACCCAGAGTTGAAGAATGAAGTCCACAAAGCCCCGATATGGGCCTAGAACTCCGTACAGCCTATAAACTTGCTCGTACAGCCTACCAAATCATGTTTTTTATTTTGTTTTGGATTTGTATTTTATGTCCGATAAACAGGGGTTTAATGTTATTTTCAAAAGAGGAGAGTGGAGAAAGATCAGAAACATTGAAAGAAACACTTAGAATATTATTTTGTGATTTTAATTCATACTTTATAATTTACATTGAAGAGCTTGGATTTCTTGTTCTTAATCTCATTCTTATAAGTGCTCAATTATGTAATTCTATATTAGGATTCTTACATCTACAAGGAATATGTGTAGATAAATCCACAATTATAGTTATGGGAACCATGAACTTACAAGGTAAAAGCAGATAATTCATAATTCTTAGAAGCTGTTCATGCATCTATTAATTAATTCTCTTTGTTTTGACTGCTTTTTAATGATGGCCAATGTTAGAACTCGCCTAGCTGTTACTGACTGGATCAAGGTAGTAATAAATGGGAAAAGAGTTTAATTAACAAGATTCAATTGATATTTTCTCATCTATCAACCAAACTGGATCAAAAGGAGGTTGTACTAGGAAAATAAGTAAGGGTTAGTTATGTCACACTTTGGGAATGAATCAAATCATGTAGTAAAATTTACCTCTCACCTAGATCAAAGGGCTTGGTAAACTTGCCTTACCATTATGCATACAACACACTAGAAAATAATGTGATTATCAGGTAATACCAAGTTAGGGAATCATGGGGAACACAATACCCTAGTTACTCTTCTTACTAGTTTCACACACTTGTTTTAGTTTAGGATTACTTTTTGCAAATTACAAACCCTCCCCTCTTTCAGGATATACGTAAGTTAATTTACTTGAATTGCTTGGAAGTACTCTGAGTCTGCCATATTCCCTGTCGAATTGACCCTAACCTCAATTAGGTTATATATCTTGACAATGACCACTTTAACATTCAAAAAGAAGGTATAGCTTTGCCGCTATCAAAATTTTAGCGCCATTGCCGGCGAATATGGCTAGACTAGTTTAATTTGAGTAATTTAGGAGTTAATCCTTATTTCCCTCATTTTACACTTTTTACTATTTTTGTTTTGTTTTAGTGTGCTGGTGTAGATTATGCACAACACTCAAAGTCGAGGCAAACCCTTGGCTCTGTTTGACCCTAAGATCCAAAGGATGCTGAGAATACTATCCTAGAACAAATAAATGCATCACTGATTTAGAACTAGATTGAGAAAAATAATAACCTACCACTGCTTGAGGATATTGACCAACCACCATAGGATCTCCATGTCGTGACTCATATATGGAATCAATATCAGCTTGATCCTATGGCGATGGATGTCACTGTAGCTATTGTGTTACTATCACTACCGTATGACACAAAGTTTGTTGTTTTAAGTGGGTTACTTTAAATGTTGCAGAATCATGGGTTTTCATGGTTCGACCATCACAAGATCTGCATAACTATCTACACAAAATACCCTTTATTTTTAATAGTATGATAGGAAGCCAGAATCTGTCTATAGATGTCATCGGGCTCCATGTCTTCCCATTGTCTTGATCAGGTAATACAACTTTATTGTTATCCAAGCTTCCACAGAGTTTGATTAGCAGTTGGGATGAACTGCAGAAGGTCTTTTTAGAGAGGTTCTTCCCGAGGTTGAAGAAATTAAATGTAATAGACGAAATAAATAACTTCAAACAACTTTCTGGTGATTTAATTATTACGATGTGGAAGAGGTTCACAAAGTGTCTGAGGAGTGTCTCTGATCACAAAATTATGGATGATTCCTTAGTGTAGATCTTTTATCAAGCCTTGGATGAGAATAGCCAAGTTGTTTCTAACACCATCATGGGAGGCTCATTTCTAGATCATCCATTTTTAATGATTGCTGAGAGGTTAGAAAAGGTAGTCAAGACAAATTGTGCATGGAGATGAGAGCTAATTTGACAACCAAGAGCTCATTTGCAGTAAGTACTACTTCAGTGAAAGCTAAAATAAATAGGGATATGATGCAAGAGCTTGCTTGGACTAATACCAATGTGGAGCTATTGATGAAGTAGAACCAAGAACGCAGTAGTTCATCAGCCTTCGCGAGTACCCATGTACGAGAAGCCTTACTATGAGGAGGACACTTGCTTCATCACTGATTAGATGGAAGGTTTCTGGACCAATGTCCAAGGGTCCAATCTAGACTACTGGCGCCAATGTCAAGGAAATCAAGGTTAGAACTATAATAGGGATGGTGCCTTCAGAGATAATAACTGAGAAGGCTACTATAATAGAAACAGGGGCCAGGACAAAGATGTTGATTAGGGACGTAAAGATATTTATAGGAATGGTCCATATGTGACACCAGATAATCAAGATTCTAGTATTGGTACCTCGAGTTGAGGAGATTTTTGATCACCTGTTGAAGAAGGCTAATGCTCAAGATGAGACATTGAAGGTTATGAAGTCTGACATCTTTAGCATTAATTAGAAAATTGAGTCTTATTTTGTTATTATCAAGCAGCTAGAGCAACAGTTCGGTCAAATGTCAACTCAATTAAACCAGCGACGGAAAGGTACATTGCCCAACAATACAATTCAGAATCTAAAGAATGAGGGAAAGTGTACGGAGGTAACAACTCATGGTGGCGAACAGACTACTAACCCTTTTATGTGAGTTGACAATGATGATATTCGTGAGTAGATAGTTGAGAGAAAAGATTCAAAGACCAGAGATGATTGTGAAAAGACCCCAAAAAGTGCTCAAAAATATGCCTCGAAAATGCTCATATTTATAATTTCCTCATATCTTAAAATTCGTGCGTAATTATCAAAAATTTGACTACATATTTGTGATCAGGGGGAAAAATTGAGTGGGACATGGTCTAACCCTGATTTTAGAGCAACTATATCAAAATTTTATTTTCCAAAAATTTCACATTCCAGAAGCTGTACATGTTCCCTCCGCGATTCAGACCCATCGCGGAGTAGTACATTTCATTGCCAATTTTTTCAATCTTGGCCTAACGCCTTGGGGTCTTGGCCTAAGCCTTCCTATGCATAAAAACACCTATACTTAGTCATTTTTCAACCCTATATCATTCAAGACATTCCCCAAAACCCTCTCAAACACTTAGCCAAATATTTCACTCAAATTCAAGTGTCCCAAACTTATTCTGGATTCAAGAAATTTGTCATGACCCAAACTATGGCTAGATGTGTCACGGCGCAAGGGGAAACCTAAGGAACCCCAAGAAAGCCTCTTAACATATCATTATACATCCTCGATCGCAGAAGCAATTAAACACAATAAAAGAGTACGAATAAGGGCATATGGACTAAGGGAAAACCTTCATTTCATAAAAACTTCAAGAGAGTCAAGAGGGTGTCAAGCTCATAACATCCATACATATTTGTCCAACAACACCTCTAAACATAGAACTTAGTGGGGGCCAAGACAAGAAACCAGGCTCACCCTCATACTAATAACATTAGGCAATCCAAATATACAAGATATAGTCTAATCATAAGCATGAAAGAACATAGATATTGTCCCCGGACTTGAGGACTCACCAAAAGCTAATTTGAACAATCCATCTAGCCACAAGAAGGAGAATCAATAGGAGCTCCAGTTCCTATATGCTAATATCATGTAGGCATAGAGTATGCATTAGTATGTTTAAATGTACTAAGTATGTAGGATGCAATGCAACAAGTGATAAGCACCATAAAAAAATGAATAGCATAGGCAATGAATAAACTTATAGCAATATAGCATATATGACTGATACTTGAAGTAAAATCATGCTTATATATATAAAACATAATACAAGTGTAAGGGTTGACCATTATTAGTGCAATCCAAGGCCTACCACCTCCTTAGTTTGGCGCACGAGGTACAAACTCCTTCTTGAGGTTGATGGAGTACAAACTCCCCAACAAGGTTGATGGAGTACAAACCCCCCAACAAGGTTGATGGAGTACAAACCCCCCAACAAGGTTGATAAAGTATAAACCCCCAAAAAGGTTGCATGGGTCCGCCACCTCTTAAGCGAGGCGATCGAGGTACAAACCCCTCAACAAGGTTACACGGACCTACAACCCCTAGGATGAGGCTTGGTAATCCCCAACACTATAGAGATAATATCATATACATACATTTCTTCTATCATCATCATACATATTCAATTGTTTCATCATAATCATATACATACATTCCTTTCATCATCATAAAGTCATATAACTCATAAGACATGCATTGGACCTTCAATTCCTCAATAAATAATAACCGAACATTTTATCAAACACTTGGCGAGTGTGTAGTGCTAGAATAAAAATATGTAATTCAAGAGTGAAATAATGCAAGAAAACTTGAAGTAAAACAGCCCACCAATACTTGGTAGTACCATCTTGCAAAATAACCCCCCATCAGATCCCAACAGAGATCATCGTTCTAAAGCTTAAAACATGCATAATCATAATAGGTAAATCATCTCATAGTATAGACTTAAATATGAGTAATCATGTATTTTCAACCATACTTTCATAAAATCCCAATATAGTATATGATCACAATCTCTAATGAGTAATACCCATAAGCAATACAACATGCTAACATGTAATTTCATAGAAATGGAAGATTGGGCTTCGTGGGTGAAAGGTACCCATTAATAAAACCCACATACCTTAGACCTTGAATTTTCTTGAAAATAAGTTGTGAAAGACTTGATAATTGGAAGTGGGTCTTGAAATCTAAAGCTTGCTCTTAAGTTTTCTTGAATTTGTATTGGGGTTTTGATGGAGGCTCTTGAGATAATTTGAGAGTGTATTCCAATTGGAAGGAGTGAATTTGATCTTTAGGAATAGGGTTAGGTCTTTAGGAGGTGTTAAGATAGCATAGGAATTCCTAAAATACCAATAGAATTGGCTAAATTTACGGAATTCCATTAATGACGCAAAATTTGGCAAAAAATCTTATATACCCCTACACATACAAGTTCTATGAAAATGGGCATAACTTCTTCATCCAAACTCTAAATAAGGTGAAGGAAAGCTAATTCAAAGAGCTTTGATTTCGTAGGTGGTCGGCCACCCAGTTCTTTGTGTGCTAGGAGATATGACCTTTTAAATTTGGCCTCCCTACCGGTACTTGTGCAAAACTTAGCCAACAAAAATTTCTTTCAACTTGGCTTGATGTAGGGGACCCACAATGGTCTTAAATGACATAAATAAGATTGACTTAGATTGGAATGAGAGCTTGAAGCTTGAATGAGTTTTCTTGAGATCTGTAAGTGAGGTTGGGACACTTGAATTAGGTGAAATATGTGTTTAAGTGTTTGAGAGAGTACTGGGGAATGTCTTGTATGATATGAAAGTGAAATATGGCTAAGTATAGGTATTTTCATGTATGGAATGACTTAGGCCCAAGAGCAAAAGTCTTGGACTGAAAAAGAAAAACAACTCACAAAATGAACTGAGGCGCCACATTAGCGCGTTGCGCCTTGGGCACGAAAACCTCACTGGAAAGTGAATTTTGGGAAAATGAAATTGCAATTCGTTTTCTCTAAAATTAGGGTTAGATCCATTTCCCACTCAATTTGACCCGATGATCAAGAATCTGAAGTCATATTTTTTTATCATGTATGTATTTTGAGAAATATGAAAATTATGATTCTGAGAGCTTTCAAGGTATATTTTCGGGCACTTTTTGGGGTCATTTCAATATCTCCCCTTGGGAACATTCATCCCCGAATGTCAAAGAGATGTATATCAGAGACGTAAAACATGAAAATTTCAGCCCACATAAATATTCAATAATGCACTTAAACATCAGTTTAAAAACCTCATCATAAGTGTAAAATCATCATGAACTTGTCAATTTAAACATGAATATATGCAATGACATGAGGGCTGATACTTAGGACTTGAAACCATAAAAAGGACTACATTTGTTAACATAAGCTCGAATACAATGAAAGAGGTACGGATATTGCCTTCCATTCCCGCTCCGGCTCCCGAAATTACACTTTCAACTTCACGATTCTTAAAAAGGGCCTTGACAAACACCACACCCTTATTAGTCAATCTTCACTTATATTCACACAACCTCTCCACTAGACCTTCTTATAGGTCAACTCATCCTCCACAACATCCATAATCCTCAAAAAGTCCTATAACACTAGAATCACCAACGCATCTCCTCAACCTAGGAGCATGAAGAACCGGACGAACTATATCTATATCCAAAGACAATCTCTCATTCGTATGCAACCTCATCAATCCTTCTCAACACTCTATAGGGACTTAAAAACCATAAAATAAATTCCTTTTTTACCAAGACAACCACACCTTTTATGAGTGAAACCTTCAAATAACCCCAATTACTAACTTTAAATTCAAAATCCTATCTCCTCTCATAGTCAAAGGACTTTTGATGACATTTAGCTGTTTTATCCTTTCCCTAGTCAACCTCACCTTCTCCAGTCCTTCCATAATTAGATTCAGACCCAACAAAGCAATTTGTCCCACTTCAAACCACCTAACCTGGGACATACAACGTCTACTATATGGACTCTTAAAAAGGAGCCATGCCAATACTAGAATGATAGCTACTATTAGTCTCATCAAGAACCCTCTTGCTCAAGTCATCAACACTAGGCATACACAACCTACCTTGGTACCTAAGGGCACCATCTCCCCCTTGGGATAAAACCTCCATCTTGCCAACGCTCACCGAAGCCTTCAATTCTAACAAGGAGGGATCAAGATCTTGCTTTTCTTTTACCTCATCAACCAAGAAAGACTTTGAACCATTAATAATCACAATGCCACCATCATAAACCTCTTCCAACCTAATTCCCAAACTAGCCAACTGGTGGACCTCCGTAGTCACCCATATGTTATCACAATCAATATGAACTAGGCTACCCATAGACACCCTACTCAAAGCATCGACCGTAACATTAGTCTTATTATGATGATAATGCAAACTCATATCATAATCCTTAAGAAGTACTAACCACCTTTTGTGTCTCAAGATAAGATCCTTTTGGTGAACACATATTAGAGACTCTTGTGATGGGTAAGCATTTCAATATGCACCCTAAGCAAATAACAACGCCAAATTCTTTAAGCAAATACCATGGTGGCCATTCCAAGGCCATAGATAGGATGATCCTTCTCATGTATCTTACGGGGTTTGAAAGCATAGGCTATCACCTTACCATTTTTCATCAACACACAACCCAAACCAATCTGGGCACAAAAGCTAACTTGAATAATCCGTCTAGCTATGAAGAGGAAAATCAATAGGAGCTTTGATTCCTACATGGTAATATCAGTATCATAATACAAAACGAACCTTTCCAACCCTTTCGGTAGAGACAAGATAGGAGCGGACACAAACTTATCCTTCAAGGTTTGGAAACTCTTTTCACACTCAACGGATCACACAAACTTAGCCTTCTTTTAGGTCAACTTAGTCATGGGAGAAGCAATTGAAGAGAACCTACTCACAAACCTCCGGTAGTAACACGCTAAACCCAAGAAACTCCTAATATCCAAGGGAATCAAAGGTCTATGCCAATTTCTAATCACATTCATCTTCTTAGGGTCCACCTTAATACCATCCTCCTAAACCACATGACCTAGGAGGGTAACCTTCTTTAACAAAAATTCACACATCTCACACCTAGCACACAACTCCTCTTTCCCCATGATTTGCGACAGTACCCCTAAATGGTTCACAAGCTCCAAATAAATCAATACTTCATCACTAGAGACCATAACAAACCTAACAATGTAGGCATTAAATACCCTATTCATGAGACTATAATCATAACTGGTGCATAAGTCAAACCAAAAGACACTGCCCCAAATTTAAAATATCAAAAAAGGACATTCACCAACTCATTGATCACCGGAAACAACTCAAATTGAAATAACTAAGGTTCAATACCCCTAACTCTTATAAGATGGTAGATGCAACCCTTAGAGATCAATCATACCTTAAGAAAAGAAATGGACTTACCCTTTCACAACCACATTACAAACCCCCGCTCAAGGATGAATTTATTAGGGAATTAGAATCTAAATCTACGGGCCCTATAATCAAAGGAGACACAACATCTATGCAACTAATACATCCCAAGTATGGCATCAAAATCCACCAGATCAAACCAAATAAGTCATAAGGCAAGACCTAATGTAATATGAAGACAAAACAATACCTATGCACTTTCTAACAACAATAGACTCAAACAAAGAGGGAGGGTTAGACTCCAAATGTTCACACAACAACTCAAGGCACACTTGAAGCCCACTAATAGCAAGAAAGAATCATGAAAGAAGTAGTGGCACCCGGGCCCATCAATGCAAACACATCAAAGCTAAAGAAAATTTCAAGATACCAGTAACAACATCGGGCGCCTCATCCCCTTCTTGCCTCCCATATTTTAGGCATCTTAGATGAGTCACCCCTTCATCACTCCCTTTACTCTTATTATTTTTATTAGGGAAATTCTTCCTGTTATGTTCCAGTCCACCACAACCGAAACAAGCATTGGTGCCCTTCAAACATGGGTCTCTATGAGCATTACCACATGTTGAACACATAACATCAACTCTATCTTTGAGACTTTGGAACATACCCTCGACACGTGCCCTCTTGGCCCTACTACCTCTCCTCTTACCAATTGAGGTATCAGGAGCACTCACTTGTTGATTGAGTTGAGTTGCTAATTTTTTCACTATTTGGGTCATGGCCCATAGAGCATTATGAACCTCAACATTCAATATATCACCGTCCAAAGTATCTTGAGACATATCCTGAAATGTAATGGTTAGGGATTAGCAATAAGCCCTGGGGGACCTAACTCTATTGCATGACAAAGAACATGAAAAAGGGAAACATTTCCTAAAATGCCTTATAGCCTCCTATTCATAGTTGTGGTGCGCTTCACAACCATAAATAGGACTCTAATCGATGCGGTGTGTTGGACGCCGAAGACCTAACAACCTAGTGCTCTGATACCAAGTTTTTCAAGACCAAAACTAGGGCCTAGATGTGACACGGCACAAGGAGAACCCGAAAAAATCCTAATCAAGCCTCTTAAAATATCATTACACATCCTTGGTCGTGGAATCAATTAAGCACAATAAAAGACTAGGAATAAGGGAATAAGGACTAAGGGAAAATCTTCATTTCATAAGAATTTCAAGAGAGTCAAGAGGGAGTCAAGCTCATAATATCCATATAAATTTGTCCAACAACACCTCTAAATATAGAACTTAACGGGGACCAACACAAGCAACCGTGCTTACCCTCATACTAATGACATGAGGTAATCCTAATATACGAGATATAGTCTAATCATAAGCATGAAAGAACATAGATATTGTCCCCGAACTTGAGGACACACCAAAAGCTAACTTGAATAATCCGTCTAGCTATGAAGAGGAAAATCAATAGGAGCTTTGATTCCTACATGGTAATATCATGTAGTAATAGAGTATGCGTTAGTACGTTTAAATATACTAAGTATGTAGGATGTAATGCAACAAGTGATAATCACCATAAACAAAATGCATAACATAGTCAATGAAAAAGCTTATAGCAATATGGCATGTACGGATGATGCATGAAGTAAAATCATGCTTATATATATAACGTAATACAAGTGTAAGGAGTGACCATTATTAGTGCAATCGAAAGCCTACCACCTCCTTAAAGAGACGCATGAGGTACAAACCCCTTCATAAGGTTGATGGAGTACAAACCCCCCAACAAGGTTGATGGAGTACAAACCCCCCCAACAAGGTTGATGGGTACAAATCCCTAACAAGGTTGATGGGTACAAAACCCCAACAAGGTTGCACAGGCCAGCCACTTCCTGAGTGAGGCGATCAAGGTACAAACCAAGGTTCAATACCCCTAACTCTTATAAGATGGTAGATGCAACCCTTAGGCCAGCCCCTTCCTGAGTGAGGCGATCAAGGTACAAACCCCGAAATAAGGTTACTTAAGCCTACAATCCCCCCCCCCCCGATGAGGCTTGGTCACCCCCAACACTATAGAGATAATATCCTATAAATGCATTCTTTCCATCATCATCATATACATATATTCCTTTCATCATCATTATATACATACATTTCTTTCATCATCATAAAAATATTCAACTCGTAAGACATGTATTGAACCTTTAATTCTTCAAGAAATTATAACTGGACATTTTATCAAACACTTGGCAGGTGTGTAGTGCTAGTATAAAACCATGTGATTCAAGAGTGAAATCATGCAAGAAAACTTGAAGTAAAATAGCCCACAAATACTTGGTACTACCATCTTGCAAAATGCATTGAAACCCCTCAGCAAATCCCAAGAGAGATCACGGTTCTAAAGCATAAAACATGCATAATCATAATAGGTAAATCATCTCATGGTATAGACTTAAAATTGAGTAATCATGTATTTTCAACCAAAGATTCATAAAATACCAACATAGTATATGATCATAATCTCTAATGAATAATACTCATAAGCAACATAACTTGGAACCATGTAATTTTTATAGAAATGGAAGATTGGGATTCATGGATGAAAGGTACCCGTGAATGAAACCCACATACCTTAGACCTTGAATTTCTTGAAATTGTGTTGTGAAAGGCTTGATGTTTTGAAGTGGGTCTTGAAATCCAAAGCTTGTTCTTGAGTTTCCTTGAACTTGTATTGGAGTTTTGATGGAGGCTCTTGAGAGAATTTGAGAGTGTATTCCAATTTGAAAGAGAGAATTTGATCTTTAAGAATAGTGTTAGGTCTTCAGGAGGTATTAAGATAGCATAGAAATTCCCAAAATATCAATAGAATTGGCTAAATTTATGGAATGCCATTAATGAGACAGAATTTGGCAAAAACCCGTATATACCCCCATACATACAAGTTCTACGAAAACAGGCATAACTTCTTCATCCAAACTCCAATTAATGCAAAGCCAAGTGCGTTAGAAAGCTAATTGAAAGAGATTTGATTTGGTAGGTCGTAGACCACATAATCCATTGTGTACTAAGATATATTACCCTTAAAAATTGACCCTCCTACTGATAGTTGTGCAAAACTTAGCCAACAAAAATTTCTTTGCACTTGGATTGATGTAGGGGACCCACGATGGTCTTAAATGACATAAATAAGCTTGACTTAGATTTGAATGAGAGATTAAAAGTTTAATGAATTTTCTTGAGATCCAAAAGTGAATTTGGGACACTTGAGATTAAAACATGAATAAGTTTTATTGAGATCTGGAAGTGTTTGAGAGAGAATATTGGGGAATGTCTTGTATGATATGAAAGTGAAATATGGTTAAGTATAGGTATTTTCATGTATGGGAAGACTTAGGCCCAAGACCAAAAAGTCTTGGATTAAACAAGAAAAATAGCTCACAAAATGAACTGAGGTGCGCCCTTGGCGCGCTGCGTCTTGGGCGCCAAAACCTCACTAGAAAGTGAATTTTGGGAAAATGACATTATGATTTATTTGCTGTAAATTTGGGGTTGGACTAATTCCCCCACTCAAGTTGACCCCCTGATCAAGAATATGAAATCAAATTTTTGATATCATGCATGAATTTTGAGATATATAGAAATTATAATTCCGGACATTTTTTAGGCACATTTTCGAGCACGTTTTGGGGTTGTTTCAAAATTCCATTCAAGCTTCAAGTTCTCATTTAGATCTTCAATAAGGAAATATCCAAAGTTGAGGTATATGGGTTTCAACCATTGGGTCCTTTCACCATTGGTGTCCAGCCTTACTTTTTTGACATAAATTGCATGTTTCTAAGTTGATTTATTTATGGGTCTTACTTATTATGAATTTGGTTGTAAACTATGTTTGGGTTTCATAAAGGTGTGACTGTTTAAGCATGTTTTGAGATATGAATCTATGATCCATTATGTGATTTAATGAGAGGGTTTTATATGTCTTGTATAAGGGTATTACTTTGTGTTGGTGGGTGGTTTTACATTGGTTTTTCTCACATGATTTCACTCTTGAATTGGATGATTTCGTACTAGAATTACACACACCCACAAACTTTTTGATAAAATATCCGATTATGATTTCTTGACCTATTGAAGGTCTATTGCATGATTTATGAGTTAAATGATTTTATGATGATGAAAGGAATATATGTATTTCATGAAAAGTATCTATTGTGTTGTAAGTTGACCACACCTAGTTGAGGAGGTGTTATGCCTCAACTACCATGATAGGGGGTGGTATGATCATCTACCAATTGGGGGGTATATTCACTCAATCACTTTGATGGGGGTGGTCATGCTTATCTAACAATTAGTGGGTATATTCCCTAATCACTTTGATTGGGGATGTTCATGCTCATCTACCAATTGGCCGTATATTCACTCAATCACTTTGATGGGGGTGGTCATGCTTATCTAACAATTAGTGGGTATATTCCCTAATCACTTTGATTGGGGATGTTCATGCTCATCTACCAATTGGCCGTATATTCACTCAATCTCTTTAATGAGGGTCGGTCATGCTCATCTACCAATTGAGGGTTATATTCTCTCAATCACTTTGATTGGGAGGGGGTCATGCTCATCTATGAATTGGGGGGGGGGGGTAAATTTCTCAATCACTTCGTAAGGGGTGGTCACACCCTTGGATTCCAAGTACTAGTTTCCTTGATCTATAATGATGGTCTCTTCCTACACAACTAATATGTTCTATATAAACATGTTTTACTTCAAGCATCATTCATGCATACCATATTGTTACTATGCTCATCCATTTTCTACATGTAAGCATTTTGCTTACATTGTCAATTGCTTATTGAATTGCATCCTACATACTTAGTATATTCGGACGTACTAACACATACTCTATGCCTACATGATGTTAGCATGCAGGAACCAGAGATCCACTTGATCATCCTCCTCCTCCACGTGGGTAGTACTATCTCTTGAAGTAAGTTTGGTGAGTCCTCAACTCAGAGGACGATAGCTATTTATCCTATGTTATGTAAAGACACTTTTCTTTGTTCAGATGCTTATGACTATGAGGGTTAGCCTATAAAGTTGTCTTGGCCCCCGTCCAATCTATGTTAAAGGTGTTGTTAGACAAGTTAGGTAATTATGCTTCAAGCTTTGACTCTTTGATAATTTATGCTATGGGAGACTTTCCTTTGTCCCTTTATCCTTATTCCAATTCTTTTATTGTTGTTTAACTACTTCGGTGACCAAGGATGTATAAATGACATCCTGAGAGGATTGTTTGGGGTCCCTTTGAGTTCACATTCACCATATCACATCTATGCCCTAGGCTTGGGTCGTGACAAACTTTATATCTGAGCACTAGCTTGTTAATGGTCCTCGGCATCCAACACATTGCATCAATTAGAGTCTTATTCAACGTTGTAAAGTGCACCACGACTATGACTAAGAGGTTATTAGGTTGTTAGTGGTCTTCAGAATCCAACACACCACGTCGATTAGAGTCTTGTTCATAGTTGTGAAGTACACCACAACTATGAGTAAGAGGCTATAAGGCATTTTAGAAAATATTTCCCTTCTTTATGATCTATGTCGTGCTATAGAAGTTAGGTAAAGCCTTCCCTCTAACGAATTTTCTTTGCCATTTTAGATCATGCCTAATTCAAGAGGAAGAAGAGCCCATGCACCAGAGGAACAACCGGCTCTTCCCGCTCCTCAAGCTCCTCAAGATGAAGGAGTGGCTCATGAGGAATTCCAGGATGCTATAACCATGATAGCCCATGCCATGACCATTCAAATCAACCAAGGGGCCTAAGCCCTTCATGATTCTGCATTGGTTTCAAGGGTGGGAGACTTCACTAGAATCAACCCGCCAGACTTCTATGGGTCTAAAGTAGATGAGGACCCTCAAGAATTTATTGATGAGGTGTACAAAGTATTGGCTATTATAGGGGTTAGCTCAGAGGATAAGGTGGAGTTAGCAGCTTACCAACTCAAGGGGTTGGCTCAAATATGGTATACCCAATGAAAAATAGAGAAGGGGAACAATAATGGGATTCTTTGGGAGGTATTTAAGGCGGCATTTCTCAATCGGTTCTTCCCTCTTGAGCATAAGGAGGCCAAAATGATATAATTCTATAAATTTAAAGCAAGGATCAATGAGTAAGAGGGAGTATGCCCTCAGGTTCAACAAATTCTCCAAATATGTTCCATAATTGGTTGCCAACCCGAGGTCTTGAATGAACAAATTTGTGATGGGGGTATCTAATTTGGTGAATGAGAAATGTCATGCTGCTATGTTAATAGGTGACATGGACTTGTCCCGCCTTATGACTTATGCCGAACAATTGGAAGGAGAAAATTTGAGAAAGAGAAGAGGTAATATGGCCAAGAGGATCCATTTTGAAGGTAGATTCCAAAGTCCTAATGGTGGTTGGTTTCATCAAGGCCAAGGGTCTTCTAATGCTCCTACTAGAAGGTTTGCTAATGACAACTTAAGGGTCCAAGGTGGTGATGGTGTGGCACCTAATACTATGTGCCCAAAATGTGGTAGAGGTCACAATGGCCCATATTTGAAGGATACTATGTTTATTATGGGTGTGGTAAAGTCAGTCATAAGGTGATGGATTGTTCTCATAATCAACACAAGGGTAGAGATGGTCGTCTACAAGGCCGAGGTACAAATCTGGTTCCTTTGGAAAGGGGAGGTCAATAGGGTGGTGCCCCAAGGCACAATAGGTTCTATGCTCTATAAGGGAGACAAGGGGTAGATGAGGTGCTTGATGTCATAACCAGTATATTAAAAGTCTTTGATTTTGATATGTAAACATTGATAGATTTGGGTGGCACTCTTTCTTTTGTTACTCCTTTTGTTGCCAAAACATTTCATGTTGAACTGGAATTGTTGTGTGAGCCATATGAAGTGTCTACTCCTATTGGTGCATCATTGTTGCTAGAAGAGTCTATAAAAATTATCCCATTTGCATTTTGCATAAAATATTGCCTTGTGATTTTGTTGACTTGGATATGGTGGATTTTGATGTTATTCTTAGGATGAATTGGTTGCATGCATATTATGCTTCTATGGATTGTAGAACCCATAGGGTCAAATTTCTATTCCCAAATGAACCCATTCTTGAGTGGGATAGTCTTGATGTGGTGGTCAATGGTTTATTTCTTGCATTAAAGCCCATAAGTTGATTTCTAAGGGGTGTCTCTCCCATCTTGTGAAGGTTTGGGATGTTATGTCCAAGGTTCGGGATGTTATGTCCAAGGTTCATCCTATAGAGTCGATTCTGGTGGCTAATAAGTTTCTTGATGTCTTCCCTAATGATCTCCTAGTGTTCCTCCTGAAAGGGAAATAGATTTTGGCATAGACCTCCTTCCCGATACTCAACCCATTTTTATTCCCCCTTACTGTATGGCCCCGGCAGAGTTAAAGGAGTTGAAGGAGCAATTAAGGGATTTGGAGAAGGGTTTTATTAGGCCTAGCCAGTCACCTAGGGGTGCACCAGTGTTATTTGTGAAGAAGAAGGATAAGTCCCTTAGAACGTGTATTGACTATCGGCAACTTAATAGGGTCTCCATAAAGAATAAGTACCCTCTACCAAGGATTAATGATCTTTTTGACCAACTTCAAGGGGATAGTCACTTCTCTAAGTTTAATATTCGGTCCGGGTATCACCAAGTGATAGTGAGGGAGTGTCACATTCCTACAACGGCCTTGTGGACTAAATATGGGCACTATGAAATGGTGCCTATGTCTTTTGGGGTTGACCAATGCCCCAACTATCTTCATGGATCTTATGAATAGGGTCTATAAACCCTACCTTGATTTGTCTGTGGTGGTTTTCATTGATGATATTTTGATCTATGCTAATAGTGAGGAGGAATATGTGAATTATTTGAGGGTGGTACTACAAATATTGAGGGATGATAAGTTGCATACTATGTATGCGAAGTGTGAGTTTGGTGACAAGAGGTTATCTTTCTAGGTCATGTGGCGTCAAGGGATGGTATTAAGGTGAATCCTAAAAAGACGAATATGATTAGAAATTGACCTAGACCCTTGACTCCATCAGATATTAGAAGCTTCTTGGGCTTAGCGGGTTATTACCAGAGGAAAATTGATTAGCAAATGGGTCTAACCCCAATTGACCTAGACCTTTGACTCCATCAGATATTAGAAGCTTCTTGGG
Organism: Solanum virginianum; assembly: GCA_000787875.1. Lineage (NCBI taxonomy): Eukaryota > Viridiplantae > Streptophyta > Magnoliopsida > Solanales > Solanaceae > Solanum > Solanum virginianum. The sequence goes on along the minus strand of DF357315.1, from coordinate 144,172 downwards.
CTTAGCGGGTTATTACCAGAGGTTGTTGAATGGGTTCTCTTCTATTGCCTCCCCAATGACTAAGTTGACTCAAAAGAAGGCTAAGTTTGTGTGGTCCGATGAGTGTGAAAAGAGTTTCCAAACCTTGAAGGATAAGATTGTCTCCGCTCCTATCTTGTCTCTATCGGAAAGGTTAGAAGGGTTTGTTGTGTATTGTGGTTTCTCAAGAATCGATTTGGGTTGTGATTTGATGCAAAATAGTAAGGTGATATCCTATACTTCTAGGAAACTTAAGGTGCATGAAAATAATTATCTTACCCATGATCTTGAGTTAGCCATGGTGGTATTTGCTTTGAAACTTTGGCATCATTACTTCTAATAGGTGCATGTTGATGTGTTTACCGATCATAAGAATGTCCAATATGTGTTCACCCAAAAATATCTCAACTTGATACAAGAAAGATGGTTAGAGCTTCTTAAGGATTATAATATGAGGTATGCATTATCACCCCTGTAAAGCTAATGTGGTGACCAATGCTTTGGGTAGGGTGTCTATGGGTAGCCTAGCACATGTTGATGATGGTGGCAAAGAAGTAGCTGGGAGGTTTATCAGTTGGGTAGATTGGGAGTTAGGTTGGAGAAGGTTGATAATGGTGGTATTGTGGTTGTTGATGGCTCAAAATCTTCATTGATTGAAGAGGTGAAGGCAAAGCAAGATATTGACCTCGCCTTGTTAGAATTGAAGGCGTTGGTCAGAAATGGTAAGGTGGAGGTTTTCTCCAAAGGGGGAGATGGTGCCCTTAGGTACCAAGGTAGATTGTGTGTGGCTTGTGTAGATTACTTAAGAAAGAAGGTTCTTGACGAGGCTCATAATTCTTCCTATTCTATTCACCCCGGTTCTACCAAGAAGTATAGAGATTTGAGGGAAGTGTTTTGGTGGGGTGGCATGAAGAGAGATATTGCTAAATTTGTATTCGGTTGCCATAATTGCAAACAAGTCAAAGAGAAACATCAATGGTCGGATGGCCTAGCCCAATATATAGAGATTCCTACATAGAAATGGGAGAAAATTAACATGGATTTTGTGGTTGGGTTGCCTAAGACTAGAAGACACTTCGACTCCATTTTGGTTGTGGTTGATAGAATGACAAAGTCAGCTCATTTCCTACCAGTCAAAACAACTTATAGTGTCGAAGATTATGCTAAGTTTTACATTCATGAATTGGTAATATTTCATTGGGTACCCTTGTCTATCATATCAGATCATGATGCTCAATTAACATCACACTTTTGGAGGTCCTTCCAAAGAGGTCTTGGTACTAAGGTAAAGCTTAGTACGGCCTTTCACCCACAAATGGATGGCTAAGCCAAAAGAACTATCCAAACTCTTGAGGATATGCTTAGAGCTTGTGTTTTGGATTTTAAGGGTAGTTGGGATTGTCATCTTCCACTCATTGAGTTTGCTTACAACAATAGTTATCATTTTAGCATTAGTATGGCTTTTTTTAGGCTCTCTACGGTAGATATTGTAGGTCCCCGGTTGGATGGTTTAAGGTAGGGGAAATGTCTTTATTTGGTCCAGATCTGGTCATGGAGGCCATAGAGAAGGTAATGTTGATAAGGGAAAGATTGAAAACAGCCCAAAGTCGCAAAAAGTCCTATGCCAATGTGAGCAGAAGGGAGCTTGAATTTATGTGATTGGGTCTATTTTGAAGATCTCATCCATGTAGGGTGTGGTTCATTTTGGTAAAAAGAGGAAATTGAGTCTAAGATTTGTGAGTCCTTATAGGGTGTTGAGGAATATTGGTTAGGTGGCCTATGAGTTGGAGTTACCTAGTGAAATGGACTGGGTTTATCTGGTCTTCCATGTGTCGATGTTAAGGAAATGTGTGGGTGACCCGAATGCTATTGTACATTAGATATTATGAGTGTTGTAGAAGATAACTTGACTTATGAAGAGGTTTTGGTAAAAATTTTAGATAGACAAGTGAAGAGGTTGAGGAACAAGGATGTGGCTTTCGTTAAGGTCCTGTGGAGGAATCAACAAGTGAAAGTGCCATATGGGAAGCTGAAGTGGACATGCAAAAGTGATATCCCTATCTCTTTCATTTTACTCAAGCAGAAGGTACTAATCTAAGTCCCTTACATTATTTCAAGTCTTAAGATTCAACCCTCATGCCATTTGCATACATTCATGTTTTAAATTGCCAAGTTCATGGTGATTTTGACACTTATGTTGAGATTTTTGAAATGATGTTTAAGTGCATTATTGCATCCTTGTGTGGGCTGAAGTCATCTTGATTATTTCTCTTGTATACATTTCTTTGAAATTCGAGGATAAATGTTCCCAAGGGAGAGATATTGAAACGACCCCAAAAAGTGACCAAAAATGTGCCTTAAAAATGCACATATTTGTAATTTCCTCATATCTCAAAATTTGTGCATGATATCAAAATTCCAACTTCATATTCATGATTAGGGGGAAAATTGATTAGCAAATGGGTCTAACCCCGATTTCAGAGCAATCATATCAAAATATTATTTTCCAAAATTTCACTTTCCGGAAGCTGTACGCATTCCCTCCACGACGCAGAGCTGTCGCAAAGTAGTACATTTTGTTACCAATTTTTTTAATCTCAATCTAAGGCCTTGAGGTCTTGGGCCTAAGTCTTTCTATGGATAAAAACACCTATACTTAGTCATTTTTCAACACCATATCATTCAAGACATTCCCCAAAACCCTCTCTAATACTTAGCCAAATATTTCACTCAAATTCATATCTCCCAAACTCATTCCGAATTCAAGAAATTCCATTCAAGCCTCAAGTTCTCATTCAATCTTCAACAAAAAAATCTCCAAAGTTGAGTACGTGGGTTTCCACCATTGGGTCTTTTTCACCAATGGTGCCCAACCTTCCTTTTATATATATATATATATATATATATATATATATATATATATATATATATATATATAGCATATAT
>DF357315.1:106523-136985 GCA_000787875.1 Solanum virginianum | reverse complement strand
AAAATGTCATCCACCAACACCTCGCCCTCCTCATCCTTGATGCACTTCACTTGGTCTAAGTCGCGAGCTTTCCTTTCTCTTACTTTAGCGAGCCTGTACAATCTCTTGTCCCTACCTTTATCACTTAGTTCCTCATAAAAGTGCTCAAATGCTGCTGACTTCGCAATTATCACCGCCATCTTTGCTTCTTACTTAGCCATCTTATAGATTACCTTAAGGTTTTGCTTTTCATCTTCATCCCAACACTCTAACCATCCAGTGTAAGCGACCTTCTTATCTTTCACTTTGCCCTGGACTTCATCATTCCACCACCAATTGCCCTGACGTCCATCACAGGCCCCTCTCAAAACCCGTAGTACCTCGGTGGCTACCTTTCTTATGTAACCAGCAGTCGTGTCCCACATACTATTCACATTACCTTCGCTACTCCATGCCTCTAAGTTTCTCAACTTTTCTTCCATCTCGCGAGAAAGGGCAGGAGTAAGGCCTCCCCATCTAATCCTAGGTTTAGCATACATAACCTTCTTCTTCATTTCTCTCTTGATCTCCACATCCATCAATACAAGCCTATGTTGAGTGAAAACATTTTCACTCGAAATAACCTTACAATTCTTACAAAGACTTGTATAGCCCTTTCTGAGAAGTAGGTAATCGATCTGCGTCTTAGCTACCATACTACGGAAGGTAATCAAGTGGTTTTTCCTCTTTGGGAAACACGAGTTAGCAATCACTAACTCAAAAGCTTTGGCAAAATCCAAGAGAGACGTCCCACTATCATTCCTCTCCCCAAAACCAAAGCCTCCATGAATGTCTTCAAATCGGCTAGTAGTAGCCCTAATATGCCCATTAAAGTCACCCCCAATGAAGATTTTTTCGTCTCCAGTATGCCTCGCACAACCTCATCCAGATCCTCCCAAAAGAGCCTTTTGAATTCCCTATCTAGGCCTACTTAGGACGTATAGGTGCTAACTACGTTCACTATATGTCTACAATGGACTTCCCTGTCAGTGACCCTATATTCCACAATGCTATCCTTAACTTAACTAAGCTCGTGACCCTCTTGCCACCCTTACCCCTAACCTTTGATCTCGATCGACAACATGACCCTAGTCCGCCATTATCTCCTAGCGCCACAAAACTATAAAATTGATACTCCCTACAGACAAGTATTAACTCTCCAAGCTACAACAGCCACAATCTAATGAATATACAAATAAAACAATAAGAAAACTACCAATCAACACTATACAATAATATACCAAATGTACAATAATACACCACAACAATATACAGCTCTGTATAGCAATATACAACAATATACATCAATATATACAGCAATATACAACAATATATATCAACACACAGCAACATACAATAACACTATATAACAGTATACAACAATATATAACAGCAGTAAATTTATACAAATTTATGGATCAATATACAATAATATACACTATTCTATTCAACAATATACAACAATATACACTATATAACAATATCACTATATAATAGTAAATTAATAGATCAATATTCTATTCAAGGTAGCAATCAGGAACAGTAAAATTTGGCATCCAAGAACAGTTTGTATGTCAGTTGAGACAATAATTAATAGAAATGAAATTGGGGGAAATCTGGAACAGCAAAAAAATCACACACAAATAATGTAAGTAATGTAACAGGAATAAGTATAGAGAAACAGACTAAAAGTATTACTAAAAAAAGAAGAAGATAGAGAATCTGACTAGAAATAGGAGCTTAAACAAGAAAGAAAAATGGGAAAATGGAGGATGGAAGAGGAAAATAGAGGATATCACCTGATTATTCTAGCTAAAAAATGAATCTAAAACCTTGTCTGTTGGCGCCAGAGCAAGAAGTCGCCGAAATCGCTGTCTGTCGCCAGATTTGCCTGAAAAATGGTAGCTAAATTTACTGGCTGGAAATCTCTAAGCACCGCTGGTCACTGGCAAGAAACCCTCATCGAAATAGCTTAATAATGCCGGCGAACGATGTCTGAAATGAAAATAGCCAGATCTGAGAGAGATCTGAGAGGTTTCACTGGAAAAGATCGCTAAGAGAGATCCCAAATTGGAACTGTGTCAGAAAAGATCATTGAGGTTTTGATAAGTGATCACCGAGAAATCAGAAGTTGCCAAAAATAGCTCCCATGATGTCACCGGGAGTCGGAGAGGGGAGAGCTCCGACATCGTCAGAAGAGAAGAGAGAGAATTTTCCCTAGGCTTCGATAGTGACAAATTGTGCCATGGATGGGGTGAGTGATGTTGTAGTAACGCCACAAAAGTTGAAACCCATTCCTAGTCCTCCCCCTCTTTCCCCTTAAGGAATCAATAAAAAGGAGAAGGAAGGTAAATTTTAGCACTTCATCTATATGCTGAAAGAACTCTCCATCAATATCCCTCTCATTGAGGCATTAGAGAAGATGCCTAGTTATGAAAAGTTCATGAAGGGCTTGGTCACGAAGAAGTGGACAATGACCTAGAAGCTCTCCCAAGAGATTCAATATTGTAGTATGATTACTACAAGATCCTTGGTGCAGAACCGAGAGGATCTCGGAGCTTCACCATACTCTGTACCATTGTAGATGTTAAGTTTGCAAAGGCATTCTGTGATCTAGGTTCTAGCATAAACCTTATGCCCTATATGATCTTCAAGATGCTAGGACTAGAAGCCCCTACTCTTACAAGGATGTGATTGTTGATGGCTGACTAAACAGTGAAGAAGCCTATGGGATACTGTATAACGTCCTTATCAAAGTAAAGAAATTCATATTCCTCGCATACTTTGTGATCCTGGATTGCAAAGTCAACTTTTAAGTGCCAATCATCTTGGAAAGGCCTTTCCTAGCCACTGGGTGAGCACTAGTGGATATGGAATCTGACAAACTCAAATTTCGATTGAATGATGAAAAAGTTGTCTTCAATATTTGTTAGTCGTTAAAGAGTCTTGATGCCTTGAAGATAGAAGTTTGGGCACTTGGTGAAGTCTGAGTAGTCAATTTATCCAAGTCATGTTGCAACAATAAATTGGGTGCTGTTTGGGAGGCAACCCAAGGTAAAAACTGATGCTTAGGCACGCAGGTATGTTTTTTTACCCCTATCCTTCATTATTATATTTTGTGCATTAAGGACAATGCATAGTTTTTTGGATGGGGTGTGGGTAGTTATAGGCCTCAGTGAAGTCTGAGTAACTATGACCCATAACTATCCCAAATTTTGAGTCCGAGGGGTTTTCTTGCTTGTGTTCTTTTCCCCCAAGGACATCTAATTTTTGTTGAACTGACATGTTTAGGATGTATAGGTAATATTAGTAGCATGTAGTACTGAAATCTATGGCATATGTTTGTTGTGTGAAAAATAATACCCACCAAAAATTTTGTTAGTTAGTCTTGATAGCAAGCATGCATGTTTGATTGTTTTACAGTGCTTGTTCTGATAAGTGAGGTCAATTTTGATGAAAAACATGATTTGAGAGTCTATGTTAATAGTGTAATCAGTGCCATGTGTGTGTGAGCTTTTCTTTGCTAAATTCTAATACTATGTTTCAGTTTAGAACTTGTCCTGTTACTTTTACTTAGACTATAGTTTAGTTAGTTAGGAAAGGATCTTAGGCCTTTGTTCATACTAGCCTACTTAGTCTAAATGACCAACCCCTTCATCCTAATATTTAAGCCTTGCATATACCCATTTCTTTATAAAAATCTAAGTAACTTAGCCTTGTCGAATGTAAAATCTAGAAATTAGCCCTGCTCTCTACTTGAATATTGTGCTCCTTGAATGACGCAAAAAGCTTATGCAGAGTGTGGCTACCAAAAGTGGCCCTAGTTTATAGGTTCGATATTGTGCACCTTAAATCTAGCCAGAAGTTGTGTTGAGGGTGGCTGGTGTAATGATAATCACATAAAATGGGGTGGAACCTAGTGATACATGGAATAAGGGAAAAAATGTGCTATGGGTGCAAGAAAAATGAATTGATACCTAAACAGTGAGCTAAAAAGAAAAAAATATATGAAAATAAAAGACAATGAACTAAAAATATGAGTAAGGCACCTTGACAAGCTTGAAATAGGAGAAAGTGAGAATGAGCATAGAGCCAAGCCTACGGTGTTAGTCATTATGCGTTGAATTTTAGTTGTGAGAGTGAGAATGCTTCCTTATTCCCTAAATTCTAAAATGCTTTTGAATGATTATAAGGGACTTCTTTCTAGTGAGAGCATTTGCACTACTTAAGTAGCATATGACTATACCAGTGATTGTGGACGGTTGATGCTTCTTAGCTTATCATAGTTGGATTACCAAGTATCTCATTATATTCCTGTTTGCTAAATAATTCAACAATCCTATTTTGAAAATAGTAGTTGGGTACTTGAATTAGAGGAGTTGATATATATGCCATTAGCATAGTTACTATGTATTTCTCTTTGTCTGCGTAAATTGAGTCATCGCTTGAGGACAAGCAACAATTCTAAGTTGGTGGTGTTGATGTGCTATCAAAATATAGCACATTTGGTGCCTGAAACATGGGACTTTGTGAGTTCTTAAAGTGACTTTTAAGTGTTTTGATGTATTTTTATGTTAATCTTGTAGAAAAGTTAGGTTGACATGATTTTGAACAAAAGTTGTAGATTTTTCTAAAGTATAGGCCATACGAGCCCACCTATTAGTCGTAGCTCACTCTACAAGTTGTGGGTTATGTCGTAGCAAGTATTAGAGACCAAAAATTAAAATTCTTCCAAGTGAATTTCACCCTATGAGCCCAGCCTATGAGTCATAAGATACAAAACAACTCGTATATATGGACTCGTAGCAAGAATCAGAGTGCCAAAATGTTGGATCAAAAATTGAAGACCAAGACTATAAGACAAACATATGAGTTGTAGCCCAAGCAACGACTCATACCTATGGGTTGTATCAATAGAGTACAAGATGCCAAGAACCTGATACGAGACCCCGACTATGACTTGTAGGTCATCCTACGAGTTGTAACTGCGAGACTTATCAGCTGTGAGCTGTCTTTTCTATGTAAATTCTAGGGTTATTTTGTAAACACTATATACAGCTTAAGTTAGGTTTTTGAAAGGAGTTTGACTAGTAGACAATTTACAATTGCATTTTGAAGCTTTTCTTAGGTTTTTAGGATAGGTTATTGTTCACTCTTGGAAAACCCATTTTGGGGATTGCAAATCTTGCCGTGTACTCATTGTTGATCAATCAAGCTTGTAGGTTTGTAACTTGTGGTGCCTATGTCCATTATTGTTATTCATCAAACTCTCAACTATGTCTATTATATGCATTCTTGTGTGTTTTGCTTTAGCCATGAGTAGCTAAGCACCCATAACTTGGGGTTTTAGGAACCATGGGTAGTTGACTTGAAATAACCTAGTTTTCTCGATTTCTATTATTGGGGTTTTGCATGTCTTATCTATTTCCCTTTATTTTTATTGTTGTTTGGTGGTGGCCAACACCGAACCACGCCTACTATCACAATCTCAACCAAGGTAGTGACGAATAGAAAAGGAAAGTAGATGACAGAATTCGATTGATGTGTTCCAATGTAATCGACCAAACCTGACCAAGGGGAGGTTGACAAGGACTATTGGTAATGATTAGTTGGCATGGTGGCTGACCAAGTGCCATGGTGAAATTCGACCTTCACCTTCACAAGAGGGCCGGAAGAACCTAAGTTACCATCCTGCATGTGACTCACCAATTATAGTTATTTATCTAGGGTAATCAAGTCGATGAACCATGGGGAAAACAATTCCCAAGTTGTCCCCAAAATTGAAGATTTCCTTGCATTTTGGTTAGTGTTTATTTTATTTTGTTATTGAAACACAAATCCCCTCCCTCCCCCTCCCCCCATTTAGAGATTGTAGTCATAAATACTAGAAATGAGTTGTATTAAAGTCTTGTAGTCAAGCCCTGTATTCCCTATGGATTCAACCCTAACCTCAGTTAGGTTAATTACTAATGGCAACTGCTTTCTTACTGGACCATGACCATCACATCAAAAATTATGGCGTTGTTGCTGGGGAATACGGCTAGGTTTTGACTTGAACTTCACTATTAGTTAGTTCTAGTGTTGATTTCTAGAATCTCATGTATTTCACTTTTGTTTTTGTTTTTATTGTTTGTGTTTACTTGCAGGTTGTGTTAGGTTGCATACCTAGCACAAGGAATCAAGGTGAACCCTTAGCTCCGATTAATTTGGAGATCCATCGATTGTTTAGAGAGGAGAATCCACCACCAAGGGATAACCGGCCACAGCTTAGAGATTTCAATGAAAATGCTTATGGCTGGAATTAGTACCGATTGAACCCTATAGAGATGGATGTTACCAGTTTTATAGTACTGCCTCCTCTACCGGTAGATGCTAAGTTTGTGGTATCAAGTGGATTGCTCTAGATGCTCCAAAACCGTGGCCTATTCACAAGGCTACCGTCAGAGGATCCCACCGTCATCTCCAAAATGTCATCTTCGTGTGCAAATTTGTCATGGGGATACAAAATATTTCTATTGACGTTGTTGGATTGAGGGTGTTTCTATTGTCACTGACTTGTAATGCAGCTGTATGGTTGTCTGAGCTACCTCCGGGTACCATCACGAGTTGGGCTGAGCTGCAAAAGGTGTTCCTAGAAAGATATTTCCTAAGGTCGAAGAATATGAAGCTTAAGGACCAAATTAACAACTTTAAGCAATTATCGGGAGACTCTCTTAGCACTATATGGGAGAGATTCACCAAATGCTTGAGGATAGTCCTTGATCACAAAACTGTTGATGATGTTTTGGTCAAGATCTTCTATAGAGCACTTGATGATAATAGCAAAGTTTGCGCCAACACGATCATGGGAGGTGTTTTTCTTGATCAACCGTTTGAGCTATTAGCCGAATAAATGGAACACCCGGTGAAGACTAACAGAGCTTGGGGTCAGAGTTAGTGTGGTAATACAAAGAGTTCTTGTGTGGTTACCACAAATAGTGAGCAAGCAAAAGTGAATGAAGAGATTATGGAGCAACTGCCTCAACTCCGTACGAGCATGGATTTGGTTTTGAAGCAAAACCAAGCTAGTATGAAGCCAATAGCTCACCAACCCCCAATTACTCCTATGTATAATGGTCAATTCTTTGATGAGGATGCTTGTTATGTGAGCAACAAACCGACGGGTTTCCAAAATAACCCCAAGGGTCCAACTTAGACTATTAGAGGCAAAGTTCCAGGAATCAAGGTCGGAACTTCAATTGAGATGGACATATAGAGATAATAGGGGTGGATACTATGAGAGAGAAAAAGTGCCAGATGCAGAATAGAGAAGATAAGAAGGCTACAGGAATGGTCCCTTTGTACCGCCATATAATCGTGACTCTGAGTTGAGTAATTCGAGGATTGAAGAAATGTTCAATAAATTGTTGAAAAGGGCGGAATACCACGACAAGACTTTGAAAGGGATAAAGATATATATTTCAAGCATAAATCAGAAAATTCAGTCTCACTCTGTGGCAATCAAGCAACTTGAACAACAATTTGGGCAAGTGTCTTCCCAGCTGAACCAACGCCAAAAAGGTACCCTACCTAGCAACACGATTTAAAATGCTAAGAATGAAGGGCATTGCATGGCCATGATGACTCAGAGGGGCAAAGGCACTGTGGACCCCCCTATGCCAATTGTTAATGATGAAGTTGAGGAGAGAGCCATTAATAGCAAGGTGATAATTAAGGAAGAAAGTCCAAGGAGTAAGGGAGTAGAGGACCAAGAGGTGGGAGAGTAAGAGAAAGCCAAATCAATCCCAAAACCACGTCCTCCATTCCCACAAAGGCTTAAGAAATTTTGATGATAAAGTTGAGGAGAGAGCCATTAATAGCAAGGTAATGAGTAACAAAGAAGGTCCAAGGAGTAAGGGAGTAGAGGACCAAGATGTGAGAGAGCAAGAGAAAGCCAAATCAATTCCAGAACCACCTCCTCCATTCCCACAAGGGCTTAAGAAGAAGGAGGAAGATGGCATGTTCAAGCATTTCTTGTCAATGTTAAAACAACTATCCATCAACATTCCTCTCTTGGAGGCCTTGGAGAAAATGCCTGCATACGCCAAATATATGAAGGATTTGGTAACAAAGAAATGCACTTTGAGCCAAGAGCTTTCACAAGAGCTCCAACAATGTCATGCGATCATGACCAAATGCCTTGTGCAAAAGTGTGAGGACCCCAGCGCATTCACCATTCCTTGTACTATTAGCAATGTTGAATTCGTAAAAGCACTATGTGACTTAGGAGCTAGCATCAATCTAATGCCTCTTGTCGTATTCAAAAAGCTTGGCCTTGGCACTCCTACCCCGAAGAGAATGAGGTTGCTCATGGCAGATCGAACCATATAAAAACTTGAGGGAATCCTGCTAAATGTGCTTGTCAAAGTTGATAAATTTATTTTTCTGGCATATTTTGTGATTCTTGACTACAAGGTTGATTTTGAGGTACCCATCATTTATGGGAGACCTTTTCTGGCCATAGGGAAAGCACTAGTGGATATGGATTGGGGTCAACTTCGGTTTAGAGTGAATAATGCTGAAGTCATGTTCGATATTTGCCAATTCATGAAACATCCTAATGAGTTCAAGAGCGAGGTGTGGACCCTTAATGATTGTTGATGAAGGACGATGACAAAGTCGAGCCACGATGTTAAACAAGGCGCTTCTTAAGAGGCAACCCAAGTATTTTAATGATTACTTGTTTATTTGATATATAGGGTAGTAGTAGTAATTTTTTTAAATTAGAAGATAATGATGCAATTGTTATATTTTTGAGGATTTATGTGCTTTGAGACATTGTTTGTAGGTAAGAATTGGAATAACAAAAAGATCTAAAAAATGGGACTCAGAGCAGCTTCTACGAGTAAGCCTCTGAGTCATAGCCTCTATTACGACTCATAGTCATGCATCATAGATGGAATCAGTGAGTATCTGAAGTTAGCATATACACTACGAGCCAACCTTATGACTCGTAGAACATCCTACGAGTCGTAAGTGGGGTTTGTAGTGCCCAGGGATAATTCCTAAATTTTTATAACTATTGAGGCTGATACAAGACTAGGACTTACGAGTCGTAGGATGACCTATGACTCATAGTTAGGGTCTTATAGCCTCGGTTTGAAGCTTTTTAAAAGTCGACTCGATTTAATATAAAAGGGGGTCAAAATAAAATTTGACCCCCAAATTCATCTTTAAACCCTAAGAGGCGACGGAAAATTCTACTCAGTCATCCAACCCACTTTTCTGACTAAAATCCCGACTACCTATGAAATTTTCCGATGAAGGCACTATTCTAGGGTTTTTGGCTTGATTTTTAATTCTCCACTTTGGTTTACATCTCCAATTGTTTGGTAAGATCCTTGGTTACATTTTGTAATACTTTCCGATGAATGTGTTCCCCATATGAGTATGTGTTTTTCTTGAGCATGCTAAATTATCCCACATAGTAAACATTGACCTAGGCTTGTAATATAGGGCTTTTAGGCTTTGAATGGTTGAGTTGTGAACCTATTTGTGTTGAAATTCCTTAATGGATGATGATGATTACACAAATTCTGATTCATTCATAGGATGGAATATGTATTCTTGCCATCTCATGGTCTAAATGTTTATCGGAGTTGGAATTTAGAAAGTGTGGGTTTGAGGCCTATAATTTAGTATGTGGGATTTGATTGAATGGTTGTGTATGGAAATTGCATCCTTTGAAATGTTTTATGGTTGTTAAGTGTTAGTTTGCAAAGTATATTATTTTCAGTGTGCATGACATAATGTGGAATTACTTTTAACTCTTGGGGATGATTGTCGTTTTGAATGTCCAATATTGGGATGGAATTGACTATGTGCTATATGGCTTTGTATTGCTCTTATATGCCAGATTTGATTTGAATTGTGTAGTTGAGTTGTGCTTTGCGTGGGAAAAAGCAAGGCATTATAGGTGACTTTTGTGCTCAGCCACAAGGCACTCTTACGACCCGTAAATGCCTATACGAGCCATAGTGGCCCCATGTAGGAAGCATCATCACCTGTAATTCCTTCATGTTTCTCATACGAGACTTATATACAACTCATAATGCCTACTATGACTCGTAGTGATGGTCTCATAAACTTTGCTAAGTTTTGAAAATGTTTCTGGAAGTAGGAACGCGACCAACCCTATGAGTCATAACTATATCTCATAGCTGTGATCAAAAAGTTTTTTTTAGGGCACATTAGTTCTACGAGGCCAGTATATGACTCGTACGTCACCCTACGAGTCATAACTGCACTCGTACCTTCATATCTGCAGTTGCATCAGTGCATAATTACTTGTTAGTTGTTTTTATTTCTTGTTCTTTGTTGTGTATTTCAGTGGATCAAACATTTTAGACTTAAATGTTACTTTGTGGGTTGTTTGCAAATAAAATGCCCCAAAAAGACAAACAGGCAATTCAAGCTCTACAACAGAGGTTATGGGATGAATCCTCTGAAATCGAGCAATCCGAGGGCTCTGTGGAAGTCCACAGAGTCAGGTTAGACCAGGAGGCCAATAGACCTCAGACTTGGGCACTCGCCGCTTAGACACCCATGGAAGTGAGTAGTTCCTCCCAGTTTGAAGAGGAGGAATAACAGGGCAACAAGGATGGGTCAAATAGCAGCTTGCCACTGATAATCCCCTCACACTCGTGTTCAGAGTCAGATTCAGAGAGTACTTCTCAGCAGGACGAGGTCCATTCCCAGTCCCTAGCTAACCGAAGATGGTGTATTCCTAGGATGAAGGAAATAATGACCAAGGGTTGGAGCCAAAGGGGCAAGGCAAGCCGGTTCGCCAATTTCATGAGAATTCCTGGCAGAATGCCTTGGGCCTATATAGAGTGCCCGGATTAGATGTTGGGTTGGATGACCCTGGGATACGATGGACCACACAGCAGTTAGGTAAATATGCCCCTTACATAATCCGTGAGTTCTATGCAGCGTACCTTGCTACACTCAGCCGGGGGTTGCCAAAGAACAAAAGATCAATTGAGCAGCTGAGGCTATGGGTGGTGACATTTTAGGGGAGAAGAGTTGATATCTCAAAGGAGATGATCCAATGAGTGCAGTTTGGGCCTACTTTTACAGCCCCTCAGTCTACCACGGAGTACAATAGTCATATTGAGAAGATGAGAACAGCGGTGACTCGGAAGGACATCAGGGCTAGGACAGAGCTTCTATGGTGGATCGCTAGCCAGATTTATGAGGAGGGTATTGAGCCAACATGGGTCACAAACCACAGAGATCCTATAGTAAAAGCACACCTCTCATTTCGGGCAAAGTTTTGGTGGTCCATTATCCGGTGGCGTATTAGGCCAACTTTTACAGATAATGTGATCACCCTCAAGAGAGTTGTATTGTTGGACAACCTTCAAGAAGGGTATGTTATAGATTGGGCCCAGAGCATCTTAGAGCAGATTCACAAGGCTGCGGCTCGGATGAGCACCTCGCTACTATCTCCAATTTTGATTCATCGACTATGCAGTGCGGCAGGTGTTCCTATTGACCCTCACCAAGACCGTTATGAAGAGGCCACACACATATGGATCCCAGCCTGACAAAGGCTGAAGAGAACTCGGTGGCCTTACCATGAGCAGCTCCTCCAGCTATGCGAGAGCCATTTCTGGTCGAACCTTAGGTTCCAGGTTCACCTCCAGCTCCTACGGGCACTACACTGAGTACTATAGAGACCACACCAGCTATCCAGCACTACAACCATAGCAACACCTTCTTTATAGGTTGACTCTCTTTTCTCTATTGTTCCTTTTCAGGCTTTATTGCACAGGGTGGCTATAGCAGAGGGTAGGCTCCATGAGTTTTCAGCATGGGTCTGACCTTTTATTGATCAGACTGTTTGAGACTCAGAGGAGAGGATGAGGGCATTTGCCCAAGATTTAGTTGATGAGAGAGTCTGAGCGGTAGATGCCCAAGTCAATGAGTTTGGGACTAGAGTCCACAAGAGGCTTGAGGGAGCTAGGCTATATGAGTGCAGTGACTGAGGAGTTAGCCAAATTCAAGGTCAACTTACTACAGATGTTGGCAGTCCCCATTCTAGCCCCAGAGGTAGCATCGATAGGTTATGTGGCATTTGATTGGCTCACTGACCGTCCGGACACCTGCAAGAAGAGGCTCCTTGAGCATGCTAGTCCAAAGATGACCCCAAAGAAGCCAAAACCTGAGGAGGAGCCCATTCCTGAGGAGGTGGTGCAGGAGTCACTTTTGTTTGCGGCTATTCAGAGAGAAAGAGCATAACACACCCCACATGGAGAGGGTACTTCAGCAGAGAAGGAGAGACAGACACAGGACCCTGCAGACCAGCCTAAGATTGGTGCATGAGCACTATGATATTTGACCACTTTTTACCCTAACTCTTACTTTTCATTATGGATACTCTATCCTTTTATTAGACAATATTGTTTTTATTTTAGTTTTTGTGGATGTTCTTGTTGGATAGTGGTTTTATTTTGGTTTTGGATATTAGTTTTATTATCTGTTAGTTTTGAATGTATATATATCTATGTTATGTTTTTATATGTTCATTTTTTCTTTGTGTTGTTACTTTGAGGATAAAGTATCCTATTTCAGTGGGCGGTGGAAGTTATGGATTAAGGTGAAGTCTGAGTAGCCTTAAGCCCATAACTTTCCCTATTTTTGATCCCAAGATTTTCTTGTCGTGTTTCTTTTTTCTTGTGGATGTTTAATTTTCTATTGAAACAGCATGTTTTAGTAAGTATAGATAATTTGTAAATGTATAGTAATGTTATCTGTTAGCAAATATATGATTCTTAACTGTTCTTTAAACTTTTGATAAAAATTGGATACCCTCAAAATTTTTGAGGTTATGATTGTTGATGCATTCATACATTTTTGAGTATCTGGCAATGTTTGTTCTGATATTGTGAAGGTAAGTTGAGATTGCAAGCATGACTTGTGAGTCTATACTTAATTATGGATGCAAATGCCATGCTTATTCTAAGTGTATTTTGTTGCATTCGTGTATCCTATATGGACTCAGAACTTGCCTTATTACTCCAAAGTTGTTTTGGAGATATGGTGGATATGGAAGGGATGTTAGGCCTTTGTTCCTTGAGTGAAACCATATTTAGCCTAAATGACCTACCAGATGAGTGAGTGGATCCCTTGTCTCCATTGAGTTTATACACCACCAACTTGGTATTTTCCTCTAATGGGACTCCCATGACAACTACTATCTGGTAGGCTTCATCAATAAAATCAACGGGGTCCTCCTCCATCTTAGAACCATGGAACTATTGATACCTTGCTAGCTTAACCTTGTTTGATGAAATGCCTTGATATTTGCCCTAGTCTATCCTTGAACATGTGAACCTTGATTGAGGCCAAAGACCTAAGTTGAGGGTGGCTGCAATTAGTGGCCCTAGTTTGAGGCATAGATTTATGTACTTCACCTGAGTCTAAAAGCCTAAGTTGAGGGTGGCCCTTATTGTGGTAAAGTAATAATATAAAGTGGTTAGTTGGGAAATCAAGAAAGAAATGAAACTGCATGAATCGAGTGAAGAAAAAGAAAAGAAAAGTGTCTTGAGTTAAGAAAAAAGTAGCAAAAATGAGTTTGAATCAACGCTCAGCTGAAAAAGAGAAACAAAGCACTCAAGAAAAGTTCAAAACAGGAGAATAAGGGTGAATTGGTTTAAAAGGGGTGGATTATGAAAGCAAAAAGTGTTGGTAAACATAGTTCAAGGATATGTTTAGTCACTATTAGCCAAAAATACCTCACTAAAGCACCCTGAGCCGATGTTACAAGCCTATAAGTCCTAAAGTGATCCACCTCCACTTTATTACCAAGCTAGAAGAAGAGCATAGAGGCAAGCCTATGGTGTTATTCTGTATGCATTGAATTTCAGTTATGGAGAGTGAGAATGCTTCTTCAGTCCCTGAATTCAAAAATGCTTTTGAGTGATTATAAGGGACATCTTTCTAGTAAGGGCATTTGCACTATTTGAGTAGCATATGATTATATCAGTGATGCCTCATAGCCTCTCACTCAAGATAGTGGCGTGCTTCACAACCTTATGACGTGGTATACAAGAAACTTTGAGGAATATTTTAAAGCCTTGTACTCTAATACCAAGTTTCTAATGACCCGACTTAGGGCCTAGTCATCACACGTCTCATTATGTTCCTGTTTGCTAAATAATTCCACAATCTTATTTCAAAAATGGTAGTTGGGTACTTGAATTAGAGGAGTTGATTTATATGCCATTTGTATACTTACTATGTATTTCTCTTTATCTACATAAATTGAGTCATCGCTTGAGGACAAGCAATAATTCTAAGTTGAGGGTGTTGATGTGCTATCAAAATACAGCACATTTGGTACCTGAAAGAAGGGATTTTGTGAGTTCTTAAAGCGACCTTTTAGTATTTTGATGTGTTTTTATGTTAATCTTGCAGAAAAGTTAGGTTGGCATGATTGATTTTGAAGAAAAGTTGCAGATTTTGCTGAAGCGTAGGCCATACGAGCCCACCTATGAGTCGTAGCTCAGTCTATGAGTCGTATGTTGTGTCAAAGCAAGAATCAGACACCAAAAATTAAAAATCTGCCAAGTAAAGGTCACCCCTATGAGCCTAGCCTACAAGTCGTAAGATACACTATGACTCGTATAAGTGGATTTGTAGTAAGAATCAGAGAGCCAAAATGTTAGACCAAAAATTAAAGACCAAGACTATGAGATAAACATATGAGTCATAGTGCAAGCAATGACTAGTACCTATGGGTCTTACTAGTTCAGTCTAAGATGCCAAGAACCTGATACGAGACCCCGACTATGACTCGTAAGTCATCCTACGAGTCATAACTGCGAGACTTATCAACTGCCAGCTGTCTTTTTGTGTAAATTCTAGGGGTATTTTGTAAACACTTTATATAGATTAAGTTAGGTTTTTGAAAGGAGTTTGACCGGTAGACAATTTAAAATTACGTTTTGGAGCTTTTCTTAGGTTTTTAGGATAGGTTATTGTTCTCTCTTGGAAAACCCATTTTAGGGATTGCAAATCTTGCCTTGTACTCATTATTTATCAATCAATCTTGTGGGTTTGCAACTTGTGGTGCCTATCTCCTTAATTGTTATTGGTCAAACTCTCAACTATGTCTATTATATGCATTCTTGTGTGTTTTACTTTAGCCATGAGTAGCTAAGCACCAACAACTTAGGGTTGTGGGAACCATGGGTAGTTGACTTGAAATAACCTAGTTTTCTTGCATTTCTATGATTGGGGTTTTGCATGTATTATCTATTTCCCTTCATAAATGAACTTGCTCATACGAGCCCTTGGATATGCAACCATAAAAGGAGCATATTTGGAGAGCTTAGTAAACTTGAGGTATACTCTCTCACTCTCACATGCCCTTGCTTGAGGTTGATAAATTCTTGGACTTTGGTCTCTCTCAACTCAATCGAAAAGAACTGACCTATAAAGATGCACTTGAACTCTTCCCATCCAATTAGACCCGCTCCTTGGCTCCTCTTATCCACCCATTGCTTGTACCATATTTTTCTACTCCATTGAGTTTATACACCACCAACTTGGTATTTTCCTCTAATGGGACTCCCATGACAACTACTATCTGGTAGGCTTCATCAATAAAATCAACGGGGTCCTCCTCCATCTTAGAACCATGGAACTATGAAGGGCTCATCTTCATGAAGCCTCTAACATGTGCAGAAATAGTAGGCACTTGGGGAGGAATGTCATCTCCCTATTAGCTTAGTTGGCCAATGCTTCAGCCAATATGGTGAAGGTGGCTCTAAACTCCACATGAGACACCATATCATTTTGTTGGAGCGGAGAGGATTGTTGCTCGGGAGTGCCTCTTTGGTATGGAGCTCTTCTTGGCAATATGATCTATAAATAAGAAAGAGACCATCATTAGTTATAGGAAAACCTTAATCACCCCTAATGGCCCGACATGAATAAGAAAGAAGGGAAGACTTTCCTAAATGCCTCATAGCCTCTCACTCAAGATAGTGGCGTGCTTCACAACCTTATGACGTGGTATACAAGAAACTTTGAGGAATATTTTAAAGCCTTGTACTCTAATACCAAGTTTCTAATGACCCGACTTAGGGCCTAGTCATCACACGGCAAATGAGATGCCTGGGGGCACCTCATGCAAGTCATCTTTAATATCTCAAGCATTCATTAGCATAACTATAAACATTTGCAGAAATAAACTTGGGAGGGACTATGGCAACAAGTGACAATGAAGAAACATCAAAAAATAAACAAAAACATTTGTTCGTAAAGTATGCCGACTAAACGATGGATGGACAGAACCTGTGATGGTCGATTTATATCAAATAGAAAAGATACCAAACATAAACAAAATAGAATGCAAAAGCCTCAAAAGGACAACATATACATTAATATCAAAAATACATAGCAAGAATTAAAATAGTAGAGACTCGAACTAAGGGCTCACCACAAAGGTACTAGACTCGAACGCTTGAAAATAGCCATGAGCCGGTGAAGGAGCACCTATCCTTATATGGTTAAATTATGCAGGTAAAATATGTATTAGCACTTTTGGAATGTACAAAGTATGTGAGATGTAATGCGAACATAAAATTATAATGCTATCATTCATAAGTTATATATATATAATGATAGAGGTACATAAACATAAGCTTAAACATGCACAAGGAAGAACGTTCAATATGAACAAGGCCAATGCAATAAAAGAACGCGTGTGATGAAACTATGCCTTAGAATAATAATATTGTGGGAGAATAATAATATTGTGGGAGTGGACCTTAAACAAAATATAAGAGTATGTGAAATACTATATGGAATCCAATATAACCCCTTACGTTGGCTCGGGGAGACCACTTATCGGGTGGAACTTTGTCACTTACGTTAATCTTCAGATAACTAAAATGGCCTACATGGATCTACTAGCCTAGCCTACAAGGGCTCCTATAGTGGAATATAGTTAATGAGACAAAGGGTTGGTACTAAGGTTCTTTTACCGAACCGAACCTCAATATTGCATTCGGTGTTACATCATCCCATGGAACTATTAAAATATAAGCTTAGTCAATTTATTTCATGATCCAGACCTAGGGTCTAGGAGTGACATGGTGAATGGAACTTGAGAGTCCCCAAACAAGCCTCAAAGTATTCATATTCACATTATTGGTTCAGAAGCGTATAATGAATTAGTAAATATATAAATCTAAGGGACGAGAAAGTATGACTCACGTTATGGGGATATTGTAGGGACAAGAATTTGCATGGATTCACATAATACATAGCACATAAGGAGTAAGGGGCGGGCAAGTATGACTCACTCTATGAGGGCAAAATGGGACTTAGGACCTTCCATATTTTCACATCATAATATAAAACATCATAATAACCATATTCAATAGATAGTCATAACCATAAGCTCCCATATAGCAAAAACATAGCATATTCTTGTACAAGAGTTTACATATTGCCCAACAATGCCTCTAGCCATAGAATAGGACAGGAGCTAAGACATGTCTTGGACTCACCCTCAAAGTAAATATAATATAAGCGAAAGCAACATAAGATAGATGAATGATAGCTTGTCCTCGAAAGATAGACCTTACGATAAAAACTTTCTCAAACCCGAACTAGCCATCAAAAGATAGATGGATATAATCTCTGGTCCCTACATGGTTAGATCATATATGCAAAAAGTATTTGTTAGTACTTTTGAATGTACTATGTATGCGCGCATGCAATGCATATGAATTCATTAAACCTACATTCAATGTTGGATGACAAGGGCTCATTTATAGAAGGAAGTATATAAACAAGGAAGAATAATATATCAATATGTCATGAACTTTGTGATATATGCAATGCCATAATACTTCAATATAAAGGGGATGGGACCTCAACCGATATATAAGACCAAGCGAGCTGTTACTTCAAATTCCAATGTCTTCCCCACATTGGATAAAAGGTGGTATACTTTCTAAAAGTAAACCATACTTCTCCTTATGGGCCTCCCATTTCCAGGGTTATCCCTGATGCCTCCAATCTCACTCGGTGCTAAGTCATCATCCCACAAGAATACATATACGTACATATGCTTTCGAAAGAGGTATAAGTCATTTCAAATCATTTTAATGCATGCTTAGGCTTAAAAACCCAAGCAATCTTCATCATTATTCACACTTGAGCTCAAAAGCCAAATCATACTTTATATCGTACTTTTCATATATAGGAATAGCTCACTCACATATATCAAAATGGTGTAAACACCCGAAATTGCTCAAAGAGCTATATCATAGACATTTATGTGAGCACATTCTTATCATTACCAAACTTTTATCAAAACATATGTGGTTTTAACCTACCAAATAATTTTATCAAAATCATATCCATAAACATATATGGGCTTAACCCACTAAATAATTTTCATCAAAACCAATGCTCTTATATGCATATGTCACGAATGATGTGAGAATAGCATAGGCAATAGATATTCAACTTAAATCAATAATATAATATGAAATTCAATTAAAGCCACATTAAAATCACAATTTAAATTACTCATGGTAAAATCATACTTTAAAGGAACAATGCATATTCAAATCTTCATAATATTCATGCAATTTAACATATTATTGCTTAAATCAATTTAAAAACAACAATTAAACATAGCTCATATCACAATTATATCAAATAAACAACAATCTAAAAGACTCATACTCAATTTCATAAAAACAAGTGTAAAAGAGTTTGGGGTCTTCATAGTTAAAAGAGGTCATGAATCAATCTCACATACCTTAGCTAATTAAGAAGATTCAAGATAAAATTGATTGAAGAAGAAGATCCTTCCTTAAGCTCCAAGCTAATCCTCCAATGGCTCTCCTTAGGGCAGTTGTTTTGATGAGAGTCAAAACAAGTCTAAGTGTATGAATTAAATTTGAATATGAATAGACACTACAAGAAAATGAGTCTTTAGCGAAAGAAAATTTAGTCACTAAAAGTGATAATCCAGTCATTATTGATCATTTACGACTGAAAAAATTGGTCGTCACCCATCGTTAGCAGCTCTGACGTTAAAAGTAGGTGACGAAATTCTAATTCGTTCAAAAATCATTAGTGACGAAAAAAAATTCAATCATTAGATCTCTTTTTGTGATCACATTTTTCCATCATTATGTTTTATTTTAGTCACTAGATAGCTTGAAAAAGAGATATTATAAGCACTTTTGGTGACCAAAATTCGGTCATTAATATTATCTAACATCAATAATTTAACAACCAAATTTTTCTTAATTTGTTGGTGATCTATTTTAAATAAATATTATTATACAAAAAGTTATATTTTTTCCCTTTCATGATTGACAAATAAAAATTATTAGCTCACATGTAATTAAACAAACATTTCAAAACTCATAAAATCATATTCGAAATTATTGATAATATTAGCATCGTACGTAATTCATTAAAAGGAACAAGGAGGCTTTAAAAATCATACAAGAAGAAAAATCATAATCTAAAATATATACGTCGAGTGGTAGTTAATATTTGTAAGCAAATAGCCTAGATAAAAGTTGTGTAATTTTAATTAATTTCCAGCACTTCAACTTGTACATCTACTAACCTCTTCAACTGTTTTAATTCAACTCGCTCTGCACTTGAAGATCCTTCGTGACTTCGAATTCTTGATCATCTGTTGCAAGAATAAAGTTTGCATAAGTTAAATAGTTCGATTGGTATGTTGCGAAGACATAATTGATGATTGCATAATTATTTTTTTATCAGAAACCTAGATTTAAAAATGCTCTATTTGACAAGAAAATTTAGAAAAGTACAAAATCATAATATTAACATGTATATGGCAATAGTTTGGCACAAAGATAGTAAAATTTGCCTAACAATATCTACCAATATATAATATTAGTTTATTATATGCACTATATAACTTACAACATCTAGTCTTAAACCTTTTAAGTTCTTAAATCATTTGGCCAATCATAATAATTTTAAACAAATTATTTCTCAAGTTCAGAGGCAAGGAGTGATAGGGACCAAATGGAGTGAACATGGAAGAAATTAATTATTTTTAAACACATGATGACTTGAAGCAGCTCAATACTTACTAGTTTTCTAATAACGTTTCTCAAAGGATTCAAATTTCTACATAAAATTTAATGGATGCTGAAGTACTATAAATAACTGGCGACTCACTACAATGTTATCCTAATATGTAGGATCATAACTATGGTCAGAATTCTAACACAAACAACTCTACCTTATATTTACAAAGAGATATGGAGAGGTATTGGAACAAAATAATGCCTATGTGTATAGTGAGTAAAGCCTTGTAATATTTTCATAGTTAATTCAAAGTGTTAAACCAATTATTATTATACTCCATAGGCAATGCATAATAGTTGGAAAACCTTATCCATTTCGAACTTATCACATAACAAAATATAGATATAGGTACATAAATACATAGACATGTGTCAAACATGCTTATTCCTAACACATGAATTTTACAAACATGCTTAAAATAAGCTTCGCCCCCCTTCATATTCAAGATAAAAAGTAAAAGTTTTATCTTAATTTTAAGGAGGAAAAAATTTAAGAAAGTTGAGATCAAACAACTGTTTAGAACATAATGTAATTGTTATGGATGTAAACCTTAAGGGAACTATTTCTCATTTCCTCTTATTCTTGTTCTTGTTCTTGTTCAATATTTCTTGCCGAATTCTCAACACGAGGGGGAAAATCATGTAACTCAATCAATTTCAAAGTACAAATTTCCTAAAAATATGTTGAAATTTCTTGAGCAACATATTAAATGAGGCATTACTCCAACGACCAATACTATATGAAGCAATTTTACCAAAGTAGAAAGTTTTGAAGCTTTTGAACCTTCATATAGTGGTTGATCAAAATCCTTTATAAGACTATAAATCGTTTTTCTTCAAGATTTGGTTCCTCCTCCAAAAAATTATCACTGTCAATATTTATACTATCCATATTACAAGTAGGATGTAAATCTGTATGAATCTCACGTATTTGATCCTCCTCATCATTCTCACTGATTTCATTGTCATCATTTATAGATTCTGAATCAGATTCTTCGGTCTTACCTGCTCTCTGTGTGTGTATGTGTGTGTGGTGATACTCAAAGGTATAATTTTGAATTATTCCATGTACTATTAAATGTGATCTAACCATCTCTTGTGTTCTAGAAACTGCATTATAACATTTAATACATGGACATCTTATTTCATCAGCTTCCCTCAATTTTTTGAAATTGTAATCTAAAAAGCTTTCTATCCCATGTATATAAGCATAATCAAGTCAATTATGAACACGTTGCATCCAGTGTTTATCATGTGCCATAATCTTGATAAGAGAAAATGCAACAAAAGTATTTTAGTACAAAAATACAAAAAGTGCAATAAGTAAAAATATATTTAATGAGCCAAGAAATATTAAACCATACAAAGAAAATAGAGAGAGGATTGGCAAACAAAAAAGATAGGGACATATTTTGCATGCTGAGATACTCGATAACCAATTTCAGGAATATTTGAGTAAATAAAGTATTTAAGGCAGAGGAAGAATGGTAAAGGTTGAGGTATTGTGGATCCAAATGAGATGAAATGAGAATAAAAAATAACAATATAGAGAAACAAAATGGGACTGCAGAAATCAATAACTCTAAGAATAACAACCACCTCAAAGATCTCAACTCTAGCACAAACAACTCAATCAAAAGAATCATTGAAATCACATGAGATTATATAAACTGTCATGTTCTGTCACTATTAAATAAAAGGATACATTGAAAATCAATTTATCAAAGGAGACAATAGTTCTCAATTTCTTTATATTGTATACTTGGTTCATCCTCATAATACCTATAAACCTATGACCTTTAAATTTTCTCTAAATAATTAATGTGGATGACTTATGAGACACTCTAAAATATATAAAACTTATCAGTTAAAGTTAGATGAATCAAAATATTTTGAAGGAGTATCAGGAAGTCTACTGCTATATTCTAACTAATTAGGATCTTGAGTCAAAAAGAGGGAATCTTTGGATCACTTAGGTTCATATGTACTACATAAATATGTAGAATTATTAAACTATGCGATGTGCTATCAAAATACAACACTTTTGATGCTTAAAACTTGGAATTTTGTATGTTCTCAATGTGATGTAAGTTAGTTTTATGTGTTTTTATAATATATTTGCAAGATTTCAGGGTTGGCCTTGATTGTGGGAAGAACTATAGAAGTTGTTGATTTTTGATATAATATGAGAAACTTAACGGGCCGTAGACCATTCTACTGGTCGTGGAGTTATTTCGTGGACAAATATAATGAGGAGCTGGTTTTCTGATATTGGTTCTATGAACATATAGACAAGTCGTGGAATGATTTACGAGTCATAGACCATGGTTTGTGCCCTGAGGATCAAAGATTGGGACTTTCTAAAGATTGATCAGACGAAATCTCCTACAAGTCATAAACCATTTTACGTATCGTAGAGGGGGTATTATAGACTTGAAGTCCAAAAATCTAGCAACCCTATACAAGACCCGATTACAAGCCATGGAATGCAATATGGTCCATAAACAGTCGTGAGGCGTGCCGACCCAGCTATCCTATTTTGTTTAGGACATTTATTTTTTAATAATAAAAATAGGTTTGTTAGGTTCATAAGTTTTCACATAGTACATAGAAGACTCAGTAATTAGAGAGAGAAAATAGTGAGATTACATTGCAGAGCATTGAGAACACTTGTAGTTTGATTTCATCTTTAATCTTGTGATTCTTTGTGAAGTTAGATTTGCTTGTTCTTAATTCAATTGTGTAAATGCTCTATTATATTATTCTAATTCATAAGTCTTGCATCTATACAAACTATGAGTAGCTAAATCCACAACTAGGGTTGTGAGAACCATTAGGATCTAACAAGGTAAAATCGAATAATCTATAATTCTTAGAAAGTGTGCATGCATGTACTAATTAACTCTCTTTATTGTGCATGTTTTCTGATAACGGCCAACATTAGAGCCTGCCTAGTGTTACCGACGGAACAAGGTAGTAATGAATAGGAAAAAAGATTAATTAATACGATTCAATTGATATGTTCTCGTCTAATCAACCAAATTGGGCCAAGGGGAGGTTGTACTGGAACTAATAGGTAAGGGTTAGTAATGCATACTATGGAGATGGGCCAAGTCACATAGTGAAATTTGCCTCTCATCTTTGACTAAAGGGCTAGGTGAACTTAACTTATCATCCTGTATGCTACACACTAGAAAATAATTAGATTATCCAGTGATACTAAATTAGAGAATCATGGGGAATACAATACCCTAATTTCTCTCCATATTGATTTCACTCTTGTGTTAGTTAGTTTTACTTTTCCATTTATTATTGCAAACCCCCACTAGAGAAATAAGTTGGTTAATCACTCAAATTCCAATCATTGAATTCTCTTGAGTTTATATATTTCCTTGTATTCGATCCTAACCTTGGTTAGGTTCTATTTTTTGATAATGACTGCTTTATCCTCAAAAAGGAGGTGTAACTTGGGTGATATCAAGATTTTGGCAATGTTGCCAGTGTATACGACTAGACTTAGTTAAGTCATAGTATTTGGGTATTAATCCTTATTTCCCATATTTTACTTTTTTTGTTGTTTTTGTTTTCTTAGCAGGGTGTAAATGTAGTGTATGCCCAATACACGAAGTTGAGGCAGACCTTTGACTTCATTTGACCCAAAGATCGACATAACGTTGAGAAGAATAGCCTGAGATAAGACAAACAACATAGCCAATATAGTCTGAACTAGAACGAGAATGAAAATGATGATCACGAGAAGCCACCGCCTCTTGAGGACATTGCTCCACACCCTTAGGACTTTAATGCTAATGCTTATCAGTGGAATCAATACAGGCTGAATCCTATTGCTATAGAGGTGACTAGAGCTATTGTGTTACCATAATTACTGGCAAACACAAAGTTCACAGTCTCAAGTGGGTTGCTTCAAATGCTGCTGAACCATGGGTTATTTGTGGGCCTACCATCGAAGGATCCTCAGAGCTATCTACATAATGTTACATTCTTTTGTAAGAATGTGATGAAAACACAGAATCTATCTATGGATGTTGTGGGACTTCATATCTTCCCATTATCTCTTACAGGCAATGCAGCATTATGGCTATCTGAGCTCCCGCAGAATTCAATCACCAGTTGGACTGAGTTGTAGAAAGCCTTTGGGGGAGGTACTTTCCTAGATCAAAGAAGCTCAAGTTAAAGGACCAGATCAACAACTTTGATCAACTTTCTAGTGATTTGATCAATACTACTTGGGAGTGGTTCACCAAATACTTGAGGAGTGCCCCAGGCTATGGAATCACTAACAATATCCTGGTGGAGATTTTCTACAGAGCCCTAGATACAAATAGTCAAGCATGTGTGACTACCTTCTTGGGAGGTCTATTTGTAGAATAACTATTTGCAGAAATTGCTGAGCAGCTAGACATGGTGGCCAAACTAAATCATGTGTGGAGGCCCATGAATAAACTTCTGATTAAATGTTTGGGTGTGGCTGGCATAAGTCCAGAGCATGCAAGAATAAACGAGTTCATATGGATTCTTGCTCAAAGTAATGCTAGTATGGAGATGCTAGTGAGGTATATGTGAGAACTAACTAGGGCAACAAGAATCCCATAAAGTTACCACACCATGCAAATGAGACGAGAAGAAAATGTAAAAATGGGCCGCAAGAATGGTTGTAGAAGCGAATATTACGTGCTTCCCCATAATCGTGTTATGGGGATTAAAAATCCTAGAGTCGAGGAGATATTTAGCCAGCTGTGGAGAAAGGCTGATGCATAGGATGTGACACTGAAGGAGATTAAGTCAGACATTGTCAGCATGAACAAGAAAATGGAGCATCATATTGTGATGATCAAATGGCTCGACCATGAGTTTGGACACATATCAACTTAACTAACTCATATTCAGAGAGGCATAATGACTACCACCATAGCTCAAGATCTAACAGACACTGA
This sequence comes from Solanum virginianum, assembly GCA_000787875.1. NCBI lineage: Eukaryota > Viridiplantae > Streptophyta > Magnoliopsida > Solanales > Solanaceae > Solanum > Solanum virginianum. The sequence continues at coordinate 111,862 of DF357315.1, read as the reverse complement.
ACACTGCAAGATAAAGACGATTAGTGGTAAGGGGAGCACCACCGAACCTTCTACAAACACTGACAAGGGAACACAAAATCTCGAGCTAGTCTAAGTACTCAAGCCATCTATGTCATGCTTCGATCATAAATAAGGCATCACTTGGGAGGCAACCCAAGGTGGACACTGGTGCTTAGGTTCCTAAGTATGATTTTTGACCCCTTATGTTTTGTTTTTCTTTGATTTCGTACATTGGGGACAGTGCATAGCTTTTTGGATGGAGTGTGGATAGTTATGGGATTCAGTGAAGTCTGAGTAGCTTAGTCCATAACTACCCTAATTTTTTATCTCGGGGCTTTCTTGCCTATGTTCTTTTTCCCCATGGATATTTACTTTCTGTTGAACGGCATGTTTAGGATGTTTAGGTAGTATTTGTTGTATATAGTACTAATACTTATGGCATATAGCGTGTTTATGTGTTTTGTTTGAAAAATGATACCCACCAAAAATTTTGATTAGTAGTCTAAATAGCAACCATGCATATTTAGGTGTGTTGATAATGTTTGTTCTGATAAATGATGATAATTTCAGATAAAAAGCATAATCTGAGAGTCTTTTATTGATAATGTCGTCAGTGACATGTGAGAGTGAGCTTTAAATTGCTAAATTCATGTGTTTTGTGCTAATTCAGAACTTCCTCTATTACTCAAAGTAGGACTGTAAATTAGTTAGATTAGGAAAGGATCTTAGGCCATTGTTCATAAAAGTCTACTTAGCCTAAATGACCAACCAAAATTGCAGTATATCCCTTGTTCCTAATGTTTGAGCATAACATGTACCTATTCTTTGCAAACACCTGATTAACCTAGCCTTGGTAGATATAAAATCCTGAAATTGGCCCTGCTCCTCCCTTGAACATTGTTCACCTTGACTGAGGCAAAAATCCTAAGTTGAGGGTGGCTACCAAAAACGGTCCTGGTTCTGAGGACGAACAACGTGCACCTCAACTTAGGCCAAAATCCTAAGTTGAGGGTAGCTGGTGTAAGGATAATACACAAAAATCAGGCAAAACTTTAGTGATACACAGAAAAGGAGAGAAATCATGTACTAGGTGCAAGAAAAATACGTGATACCTTAGTTTGTGAGCTCAAAAGAAAAATAAAGTGTAAAAGTAAGGTAAAAAACTGAAAAATGAAAAGAAAGCACCCAAAAAAGCTTGAAATAGGAGGAAGGGAGAAAGAGATGAAAATAATAGAGTTGGTAGGGCAAAAGTGTAGGAAAACCCAGTGTCAAAGAGGGCATTTAGTCATTATGTTCCCAAAATACCATACCAAAGCCCTCTGAGCCTATGTTGTAAGCCTAAAAAGTCCTAAGATGATCCTAGCCCAAGTAGTTGAAGGTCTTAGTCATGAGTATAGGGGAAAGCCTATGGTATTAGGCATGATGCATGAATATCTTTTGTGAGAGTGAGAATTTTGCATAGTCCCAAGGTTATCCATGAAAATATCATTGAGTGTCAAATATGGGACTTCTTTCGGTAAGAGCACTTCCATTGCATTGTTAGCATTAGACTTAGAGGGTGTTTGGATTAGTTTAAAAGCTTATTAAACATGTTTTTAAGCTCTTTTTAGCTTTTGAAAGTGTTTGGTACATCTTAAATTAGCTTAAAATAAGTTTAAAATAGCTTTAAATAAGTCAAAAGTTAGAAGTTGGTCTCCCCAATTTTTTTCTTTTTACCTTAAAAGTTGTTTATGTTTGACCAATAAATGTACCTTTTTATCCCTAATGTTTGCTTATATTTTCTATATTATTTTGCTCCTGCTTTTTATTTTATTTTTTCTTTCATTTTTTTAAAATTTGGCTCTTTCTTTTTTTCCTTGCCCTTTCTTTCTTCCTTTTTTTTTCCTTCTTCCAATATTTTCTTTTCTTCCATTTTTTCTTCTTTTCTTGCTCTTTCTTTTGTTTCCTTCTAAATTATTTTCACCTTATTTTATTCCTCTTATAAATTATTTATGGTAAAAAAGAAATATAGTCATTACTTATTACAAATATAATTTTAAAAAACACTCAAATATGCCATGTATTTTAGTAAATTATATATTTTAAATATTAAAAATAACTTAGACATATAAATTAACTTATATAATCAATTTATATTGAAGATGAATTAAAATAAATTAATTCTAATTTAATCTAATTTAGAAACAAAAATTTAGAGTAATAATTAAATTTTATAATATGTATAGTTTAAGGGTATTTCAGACATTTTGATAAAAAAAAGTGCTTAACAGCACTTTGATACCAAATACATTAACAATTTTTTTTTAGCTTAAGTACTTCTACTCAATCACGTAAATGCTTATTTTTAAAATAAGTTTCAGCACTTTAAAAGGTGATTTTGAAGAACTTTTTAAAAACCATTTTTTTCAGCTAATCCAAACGGGCTCTTAATCGGTAATTGCGGATTTTTGATAGTACCTTACTTGTCACATGCACTAGTCTATATTGGTTTGCTAGATGGCTATCTGATCCTATTTTGAAAAGGTGTTGTTGTATCTTAGTTTGAGATTGATGTGACATATGCCATTGGGTTGAGGTATATGTGTTACTGTATTATCTATATAGATTGAGTCTGCCGCTTGAGAACAAGCAATAATTTTAAGTTGAGGATGTTGATATGTTGTCAAAACACAACACTTCTGACGCTTAAAACATGGAATTTAGAATGTTCTCAATGCGATATTAGTTCGTTTTATGAGTTTTTGTGTTATATTTGTAGGATTCCAGTCTTGATTTTGTGAAGAAATACAGAAGCTGCTAATTTTTGATGCAGTACAAGACCATTCTACGGTTTGTGGAGTGGTTTCATGGATAAATCCAGTGAGGGGCTGATTTTCTGAAGTTGTGTCAGGATCCAAGCCTAGGGCCTAGACGTGATATGGCATATGGGGAACCCAAAGGGAATCCAAGCAAGCCTCTTAACATATTATTACACATCCTTGGTCGCGGAAGCAATAGAATACAACAAGAGATAGTAAATAGAGACAAAAGGGCTAGGGGCAACTTTCACATCATAATCAACAAGAGTAAAGAGAGAGTCAAAGCTCAAAAACATAATACAAACATGTCCAACAACACCTCTAAAACTTATATACTTAGTGAGGGCCAAGACAACCTACCGGGCTCACCATCATAGTCAACATATATACAGAGGATAGTCTTAGAACATAGTAGGAGATCATAAGCATCGTCCCCGAAATGGAGGACTCACCAAAGAGCTTGAGAGATATCATACTAGCCACATAGAGGAGGATGATCAAGCGGTACTCCGGCTCCAACATGGCAACATCATGTAGGCATATAGAATACATTAGTTATATTTGATGTACTAAGTATGTAGGATGCAATACAACAAGAGACAAGAACGTAATCAAAATGCATAAGTATAGTCAATGAGTAGCAACAACAATATGGCATGCATGTGAGATGCTATATAGTAAATCATGCTTGTATAGAACATAAAGCATTTGTAAGAAGAGACCACTATCGTATTGGTGGATCATTGCATCCTACTACCCTTGGTGATTGAGGTACCAACCTGATCAATTGTTTGGTGGATTGTCGCACCCTACCACCTTTGGTGACCGAGGTACAAACCTCTTGACATGGTTATCAAGGTATAAACCCCTTGACATGGTTGGTGGATTGTCTCACCCTACCACCCTTGGTGATCGAGGTATAAACCCTCTGACATGGTTGTCAAGGTACAAACCCCTCGACATATTTATCAAGGTACAAACCCCTCGACATGGTTACCCGGTGCGCAATCACCCAATAGGGAATGGTCACATTCCAACACTATATAGGAGAAAATCATATACATGCGTTAATTTCATAATCATATAGTCATTTAACTCATAAGACATGCATTGGGCCTTCAATTCCTCAAAATAACCATAATCGAACATTTTATCAAATACTTGGCGGGTATGTAGTACTAGCTTAAAACCATGTAATTTAGGGATGAAATCATGCAAGGAAAACCCAAATCGGACATTTTATCAAACACCTGGTGGGTGTGTAGTGCTAGTGTAAAACCATGCAATTCAAGAGTGTAATCATGCTAGAAGATTCAATGTAAAACCATGAATAGACACTTGGTAACACCCTCAAACAATATACATCAAAACCCTTCATCAAATCTCACTATAGATCTTAGATTCATAACTCAAAACATAGTTAAACAATCATAATATCATAAGCCCCAACATAGCGTGTAGTGAATTTCATAATAAGTAAGACTCATGAGTAAATCAACTTTAAATCATGCAAATTTAAGTAAAAGGGAGCTTAGGCATCATGGGTGAAAGGAACCCATGAAACAAACCCACCTACCTTAGCCTGGAGAATAGTTTGATAAAGATGGGAGATGGAGACTTGAAGTTTGATTGAGAGCCTTAGAATCCGAATGAGATTGAGACTTGAATTTAGGAGATGAAATATTTTCTAAGTATATGGGAGTGTTTTGGGAATGTCTTGAATGATATGAGTGTGAAAGAAGTCTAAGTATAGGCATTTTCATGCATGGGAACACTTAGGCCCAAGAACCAAAAGCCTTGGACTGGACAAGAAAAACGCTGCACAGAATTACACTATCGAGCGCCCTTGGCACACGTATCTGGAAATCGCCTTATTGTGATTTTTAAATTTTTCTACGGTTGCTCTTAAATCGGGTTTAGACCTATTTAACACTCAATTTGACCCCCTAAACAAGAATATGAAGTTAAATTTTTGATATCGCGTACAAATTTTGAGATATGTGGAAATTACGATTCTGGGCAATTCTGAGGCACGTTTTCGGGCACTTTTTGGGGTCCTTTCAATATCTACCCCTTGGGAATATTTGTCCTCAAATTTCAAAGAGACATATATGAGAAGAGTAATCATGAAGAAATCAGCCCCAACAAGAATGCAACAATATTCTTAAAACATCATTTTCAAAATCTCATCATAAGTGTAAAAATTACCATGAACTTTGTCAATGTAAACATGAATGAATGCAAATGACTTAGGGGCTAGAACATTAGACATGAAATCACATAGAAGAGTTAGAATTAGTACCTTAGGCTTGATTAGGATGGAAAATATAGGGGTATCGCTTATCCGCTTTGGACTCCCAAGTAGCACTTTCGTCTTGTTGATTCCTCCAAAGGACCTTAACGGAAGTCACATCCTTATTCCTCAACCTCTTCACTTCTATATCCAAAATCTAAACTAGAGCCTCTTCATAGGTCAAATTGTCATCAACAACACCCACAACATCAAGAGGCACAATAGCATTAGGGTCACCCACACACTTT
>DF357315.1:94661-106462 GCA_000787875.1 Solanum virginianum | reverse complement strand
CAATAGCATTAGGGTCACCCACACACTTCCTCAACATAGACACATGAAAGATTGGATGAACCAACTCTATTTCACTAGGTAAATCCAACTCATAGGCCACCTTACCAATCCTTCTCATCACCCTATAAGGACCCACATATCTAGGGCTTAAGTTGCCCTTCTTTCCAAAATGAACCACACCCTTCATGGGTGACACCTGCAAGTAGACCCAATCACCAACCTTGAATTCAAGATCCTTTCTCTTCACATCGACGTAATACTTTTGGCGACTTTGGGCCTTCTTCAACCTTTCTCTAATCATCTTAACCTTCTCAAGAGCCTTCATAACAAGATCAGGTCCCAACAAAGCCACCTCTCCAACCTCAAACCACCTGGCCGATGATCTACAATGCCTACCATAGAGAGCCTCAAAAGGAGCCATTTCGATGCTAGAATGATAGCTATAGTTACATGCACACTCAATCAATGGAAGATGATTATCCCAACTACCCCTAAGCTCCAAAACACAAGCCCTAAGCGTGTCCTCAAGTGTTTGTATAGTTCTTTCAGCTTGGCCATCCGTTCGAGGGTGAAAGGTCGTACTAAGCTTTACCTTGGTTCCAAGACTCTTTGGAAAGACCTCCAAAAGTGTGAAGCGAATTGTGCACCACGATGCGATATAATTGATAAAGGAACCCCATGCAATCTTACCATGTCGTGAATGTACAACCTAGCATAATCCTCAGCCCAATAGGTAGTCTTAACCAGTAAAAAGTGAGTCAATTTTGTCATCCTATCAACCACAACCAAAATAGAATCAAGACCCTTCTTAGTCTTGGGCAACCCAACCATAAAATCGATATTAATCTCTTCTCATTTCCAAGTAGGAATCTCTACATCTTGGGTTAGGCCACTCGGCCTTTGATGTTCGGCTTTGACTTGTTAGCAACTATGGCAACTGGATACAAATTTGGAATTATCCCTCTGCATGCCTCCCCTACTTATACACCTATCTCAAATCTTTATACATCTTAGTAGACCCCAGGTGAATAGAGTAAAAAGAACCATGAGCCTCATCAAGAATATTTTCCTTCGAGCCATCAACACAAGGCACACACAACCTACCTTGGTACCTAAGGGCACCATCTCCCCCTTGGGAGAAAACCTCCACCTTACCATCTTTTACCAATGCCTTCAATTCTAGCAATGAGGGATCAAGATCTTGCTTAGCTTTCACCTGCTCAAGCAATAAAGATTTAGAACCATCAATAGCAACACCACCACCATCAACCCCCTATTCCAACCTAACTCCTCATCTAGCCAACCCATTGACACCCTACTCAAAAAATCTGCCACAACATTAGCCTTATCAGGATGGTAATGCACACTCATATCATAGTCCTTAAGAAGTTCTAACCATCTCGTTTGTCTCAAGTTGAGATCTTTTTGAGTGAAGACATATTGGAGGCTCTTATGATCGGTGAACACATCAACATGCACCCCATACAAATAGTTATGCTAAATCATTAATGCAAATACAATGGTGGCTAACTCAAGATCATGGGTAAGATTGTTCTTTGCATGCACTTTGAGTTGTCTAGAAGTATAGGCTATGACCTTACCATTTTGCATCAACACACAACCCAAACCAACCCGGGAAGCATCACAATACACAAAAAATCCCTCTAGGCCTTCCAGTAGTGACAATATAGGAGCGAACACAAGCTTATCATTCTATGTTTGGAAACTCATTTCACATTCATCAGACAATACAAATTTGGCTTTCTTTTGAGTCAGCATTGTCATGGGAGAGGCAATAGAGGAGAACCCATTCACAAACTTCCGATAGTAACCCGCTAAGCCCAAAAAGCTCCTAATATCCAATGGGGTCAATGGTCTAGGACAATTTCTAATGACATTTGTCTTCTTAGGATCCACCTTAATACCATCCCTCGACACCACATGGCCTAGAAAAGCCACCTCCTTCAACAAAAGTTCACATTTCTCATACTTAGCATATAACTTCTATTCCCTCAATCTTTGCAACAAAACCCTCAAATGAGCCCTATGCTCCTCTTCAACACAAGAGTAGATCAAGATTCATCAATGAGTACCACAATAAATGAATAGAGGTAGGGATTAAAGACCCTATTCATTAGATCCATGAAGATGGTCAATGCATTGGTCAACCCAAAAGACATCACAACAAACTCAAAATGTCCATATCTAGTCCAGAAGGCCGTCTTAGGAATATCACACTCCCTCATCTTCACTTGATAGTACCCAGACTGAAGATCAATCTTAGAAAAGTGGCTAGCCCTTTGCAATTGGTCAAACAAATTACAATCCTTGGAAGAGGATACCTATTCTTGAGATCAATCTTAGAGAAGTGGCTAGCCCCTTACAATTGGTCAAACAAATCATCAATCCTTGGAAGAGGATACCTATTATTGATGGTGACCCTATTAAGTTGTCGGTGGTCAATGCACATTCTAAGAGACCCATCCTTCTTCTTTACAAACAACACCAGTGTACCCCAAGGTGATTTGCTAGGCCTAATGAAAACTATTTCCAATAAGTCCCTTAATTGCTTCTTTAAATCCTTAAACTCCGCCCACCCCAAGGTGATGGCTAGGCCTAATGACATCCTTCTCCAATAAGTACCTCAGTTGCTCCTTCAACTCCTTTAACTCTATCGGGGCCATACGGTAAGGGGGAATAAAAATGGGTTAAGTATCGGGGAGGAGGTCTATACCAAAATCTATATCCCTTTCGAGAGGAATACGGGGGAGGTTATTTGGAAAGACATCAAGAAACTCATTTACAACCTGAACTAACTCTATGGGAAGGACTTTGGACTCCACATCCCTAACCCTCTGACATAATAAAGGCACCCCTTAGAGATCAACTTATGGGCTTTAGTGCAAGAGATGAACCTACCCTTGACCACCACATCATGACTCTCCCACTCAAGGACGGGTTCATTTGGGAATTGGAATTTGACCCTATGGGTTCTACAATCAATAGAAGCATAGTATGCATGCAATCAATCCATCCCAAGAATGATATCAAAATCAACCATATCCAATTCAAAAAAATCACAAGGTAACATTTTGTGCAAGATGCAAATGAGGCAATTCCTATAGACTTTTCTAGCAACAATAGATGAACCTATAGGAGTAAACACCTCATATGACTCATGCAACAATTCGGGCTCAACGTGAAACTTTTTAGCAACAAAAGGGGTAACAAAACAAAGAGTGGCACCCAAATCAATCAAAGCATACACATCAAAATCAAAGACTTTCAACATACCAGTAATGACTCCAGGCACCTCGTCAACCCCTTGCCTCCCATGCAAAGCAAAAAACTGCTTGTGCGTAGGAGCACCATCTTAACGGCCACCTCTACCTAAAGGAATTGCATTGGCACCCTGGCCTTGAGGACAAACATCTTTACCCTTCTTGCGATCATGAAGGCAATCAATCATTTTGTGACCCAATTCCCCACAACCATAACATGTATTAGTATCTCTCAAACATGGGCCCTTATGACCCTTACCACACCTTGGACACATATCATTAGAAACTACAACTCTAACACCTTAGGTCCTTTGGAAGTTATTGGAAAACCTCCTATTAGAAGCATAGGAAGACCCTTAGCCTTGATGGAACCGGCCACCCTTTCGACTATGGAACTTTCCCTCAAAACGAGCACTCTTGGCCTCATGACTCCTCTTTCTCAACTTCTTTTCTTCTATTTGTTCAGCATAGATTATCAAACGGGACAAGTCCATATCACTAATCAATATGGTGGACTAATATTCCTCACTCAACAAGTTGAAAACACCCATTTGAAGCTTGTTCATCCTAGACCTTGGGTCGGCCACTAAGTAGGGAGCATATTTAGAGAGTTGAGTAAACTTGAGGGCATACTCCCATACACTCAAAGATCTTTGTTTCAAGTTCATGAATTCCACCAATTTAGCTTCCCTAAGCTCAAAAGGGAAGAACTGATTAAGGAAAGCCACCTTGAACTCCTCCTATAGCACCACATTATTGACTCCCTTCTCTTTTTCCATTGATTGAACCATATTTGTGCCACCCCCTTAAGTTGGTAAGATGTCAACTCTGGTTTCTCTTCCAATCTAACACCCATAATAGCCAAAACCTTATAGACCTCGTCAATGAACTCTTGAGAGTCCTCATCCACCTTTGACCCATGGAATTTTGGGGGATTCATTCCCATGAAGTCTCTCACCCTAGAAGTCGGTGTAGGAGTATAAGAGGCTTGGGCTCCTTGATTGGCTTGATTAGCCACAACTTGTGCAAGCAAAGTGAGAGCATCCCTAAGCTCTTCGTTAGCTAGTTGCTCCTCAGGTGTATGGGCTCTTCTCCCTTTTGTGTTAGGCATAATCTAGCATAGCAAAGAACAATCGTTAGGGTGGAAACCTTACTTTAAGTCTATCGCATGACTTAGAACATGAAGAAGGGAAACATTTCCTAAAATGCCTCATAGACTCCTACTTATAGTTGTGGTGCACAACACAACCATGAATAGGACTCTAATCGATGCAGTGTGTTAGACTCCGAGGATATAACAACCTAGTGCTCTAATACCATATTTATCACGATCCAAGCCTAGAGCCTAGACGTGACACGGCGCATGGGGAACCCGAAGGGACTCCAAGCAAGCTTCTTAACATATCATTACACATCCTTTGTCGTGGAAGCAATAAAATACAACAAGAGATAGTAAATAGAGAGAAAGGGGCTAGGGGCAACTTTTACATCATAATCAACAAGAGTCAAGAGAGATTTGAAGCTTAAAAATATAACACAAATATGCCCAACAACACCTCTAAAACTTATATACTTAGAAGAGGCCAAGACAAGCTACCGGGCTTATCCTTATAGTCAATATATATACAAAGAAGGATAGTCTTAGAACATAGAAGGAGATGATAAGCACCATCCCCGAAATGGATGACTCACCAAAGAGCTTGAGAGATGTCATACTAGCCACGTGGAGGAGAATGATCAAGCGATGCTCCGATTCCTGCATGGTGGCATCATGTAGGCATAGTGTATTCGTTAGTACATTTGAATGTACTAAGTATGTAGGATGCAATACAACAAGAGACAAGAACTTAATCAAAATGCATAAGCATAGACAATGAGTAGTAACAATAACATGACATGCATGTGAGATGCTATATAGTAAATCATGCTTGTATAGAACATAATGTATGTGTAAGAAGAGACTACTATCATATTGGTAGATGATCTCACCCTACCATCCTTGGTGATTGAGGTACCAACCCTATTAATTAGTTAGTGGATCATCGCACCCTACCACCCTTGGTGACCGAGGTACAACCCCGCCCCCTACATGGTTATCAAGGTACAAATCCCTCGATATGGTTGGTGGATCATCGCACCCTACTACCATTGGTGACTGAGGTACAAACCCCCCCCCCCATTATATGGTTATCAAGGTACAAATCCTTCAACGTGGTTATCAAGGTATAAACCCCTCGACATGGTTACCTATGCGCAACCCCCGAGTAGGGCAGGGTCACGTTCCAATATTATATAGGAGAAAACCATATGCATACATTCATTTCATCATCATATAGTCATTTAACTCATAAGACATGTATTGGGCCTTCAATTCCTCAAAATAACCATAAATGGACATTTTATCAAACACTTGGCGGGCATGTAGGACTAGTGTAAAACTATGCAATTTAGGGATGAAATCATGCAAGGAAATCCCATGTAAAACCATCACTCAATACTTGATAACACCCTCAAACAATATAAATCAAAATTCTTTATCAAATCTCACCATAGATCTTATATTCATAGCTCAAAACGTAGTAAAACAATCACATTTTCATAAGCCCCAACATAGTGTGCAGTGAATTTCATAACAAGTATGACTCATTAGTAAATCAACTTTAAATCATGAAAATTTAAGTAAAAGGGAGCTTGGGCATCATGGGTGAAACGAACCCATTAAAAGAAACTCACATACCTTAGCTTGGGAGAATAACTTTATAAAGATTGGAGATGGAGACTTAAAGTTTGATTGAGAGCCATAGAATCTGGATGAGTTTGAGACTTGAATTTAGGGGATGAAATATTTTCTAAGTGTTTGGGAATGTCTTGAATGATATGAGGGTAAAATAAGGCTAAGTATAGGCATTTTTATGCATGGTAACACTTAGTTCCAAGACCCAAAAGCCTTGGACTGGACAAGAAAAAACTATGCATAAAATTAAACTATAGCGTGCCCTTGGTGCATTGCGCTAGGGGCGCGGATTGTCTCTAAAATTGCATTTTTGTGATTTTTAAATTTTGGTAAAATTGCTCTTAAATCAAGTATAGACCTATTTCCCACTCAATTTGACCCCTTGAACAAGAATATGAGGTTGGATTTTGAATATCACACATGGATTTTGAGATATATGAAAATTATGATTTCTGGCACTTCTGAGGCACATCTTCGAGCACTTTTTGGGATCGTTTCAAGTTTGTTTTATGAATATATAGGCAATTTGTGAAATGATTTACAATTTGCAGACTATGGTTCGTGCCCTAAGGAAAAGAGATTGGAACTTTCGGAAGATTTATCTGTCGAAACCCTCCTACTGGTCATAAACTACTTTATGAGTCATAGTTGGGGTATCATATACTTGAAGTCAAGAATTTCAGCAACACTATACGAGACCCTGATTATGGGCCGTGAAATGCAATACGGCCCGTAAACCTGTTCATGAGGCGTGCCGATCCAACTATCCTATTTTGTTTAGGACATGTATTTTAAAAATTATAAATAGGTTTTTTAGGTTAACTTTCATAAGTTTTTGCATAGTACACAGAAGACTGACTAATTATAGATTATATTGGAAAGCATAAAAAACACTTGAACTTTGGTTTCATATTTAATCTTGTGATTCTCTATGAAGTTGGATTTGCTTGTTCTTAATTCAATTGTGTAAGTTCTCTATTATGTTATTCCAATTCATAATTCTTTCTTCTACACAAAATATGAGTACCTAAATCCACAACTAAGATTGTGGGAACAATGAAAAATTAACAAGGTAAAATCGAATAATCCATAATTCTTGAAAAGTGTGCATGCACTAATTAACTCTCTTCATTTTGCATGTTTTCAGATGGTGGCCAACATTAGAACTCGCCTAGTGTTACTGACTGGACCAACGTAGTAATGAATAGGAAAAGAGATTAATTAACAAGATTTAATTGATGTGTTCTCGTCTAATCAACCAAACTAGGTCAAGGAGAGGTTGTACTGGGACTAATAGCTAAGGGTTAGTAATGCACACTCTCGAGATGGGTCAAGTCACATAGTGAAATTCATCTCTCACCTTTGACCAAAGGGCTTGCTTAATTTACCATCCTGCATGCTGCACACTAGAAAAAAATTAGGTTATCCGGTGATAGTAAGTTAGGGAATAATGAGAAACACAATACTCTAGTTTCTCTCCATATTGATTTCACTGTTGTGTTAGTTAGTTTTACTTTTCCATTGATTATTGCAAACCCTCCCTCCCCCTTTGAGGAAGTAAGTCGGTTAATCACTCAAATTATTGTCATTGAATTCTCTTGAGTCTAGGTATTCTCTTGGGTTCGACCCTAACCTTGGTTAGGTTCTATTTCTTGACAACGACCACTTTATCCTAAAAAAAGAGGTGTAACTTGGGCAACATCACTATGGTCCTATCAAAATAGGTTTTATGGATGGTTAAGAAGATATCGCAAATGCAAAAATATTAGTAACAACTAGGCAACATGAGTTATTTGGTTGTTAAAGGTATATTTCATGTAGCCATTGTCTATAGAAATTTAAGAGTGAGAAGTCAAAGGTTAAATGGAGCAAATCATTATGCCAGAATGTAGCATAATTATGATAAAACCTTATTCTATGACTGAGTATGTATGGTAAGTTGAGAATAAAGGATCAACCAATAAGGTGGGGGTTTTAATGTGAATGAAAATTTGTGTCCTAGTAATACTAATCTTAATAGTTTACAACACTTGTTCTTTAAATGAATCCTCTCTGTAATCTTAATAGTTTACAACACTTGGTGGTTCAATGAATCCTCTCTCGAGACATGTGAAAAGCATTATTAGGTTGATAGAAATGGAACAGGGGAATCGAAAAATAGTGTTTAGAATAGTATATGGTACAACAACACTTTAGACATACCCATACTAAAGGGATTATTATGATGGCTAGTTTTGCAATAGTGATTTATGGACTCTAGATAGAGATGAATATGGGAAGTTTTCAAAGCAAAGAGTCTATTAAATAAATATAACTCTATCAGATAAAGCTTTCAATATTTACCAGAGTTAAACAAAGGAATCGGCTATTAAATTACATTTTCACCCTATGAGAATTATGCCCTAGTTGAATGTAGGTATAATATTTATTATCTAAAGTTTGAATGTTTTTCTGGTAGAGTAAGATACACAACTATTTAAACTCCCTCAAATTGTAAAGCTTCCTAGAAATTAACAAAAGTTCAGCTCGATTGCCTTAAAATTTTGGTGAAGGAGTAGAGCAAATATAGTCGGCAAGAAGTACTTGTTTATCATATCAATTCATATTCACAAAAAAGTCAAGATTATTAGGAGTAAAAAGAACTACAGATTTAGGTCAATTCTACATATTTTAGCTTCATGTCATGTATATGATAATTCAATCCAGATGTGCTATAGATGAACTTGATCAGGTCCCCAAACATAAAATCACATGTTAAATTCTCCAGAAAGCAGGGTTACCTATAGTTGTTTATATTAATGCCAATGGAGTTGTGCTATATAAAAAGTTGATTTGCTATACTAATAATTGATGATTTTGTAGAGGAGGCAGTAGTTCTCTATACAGTCCACTCAGCTAATCCTAATCATACCTAAAAATCTATGAGCTTTGTGTTTGATCTACAAGAATTAATATGAATAATTTATGGGGAACTCTTAAAAAATAAACACAGATCAGTTGAATTAGATAAATTAAAAAATTAATTTTTTTGCTAAACAACAAATTGTCACATTCGATTAAGTTTATAATTAAATTCCACAAATCAAAGATAATTTAGTATAGAAATCAAGAATGAGACAACATATAAAACATCAAAAATAAATTGAACTTGATAGAATACAAAAAGATGAAGTTTAAGGGTTTGGCATAGAGAAGGAGAAGAAATACTAACCGTACTTGCGGATATGTATATCCCACTTATGCTAATTTAGTTAGAACTACAACGATTCATACATGTAATCACTTATATACAATGACTAAAAAGTACGACACCAAATAGATTATATTAATGAAAAAAATTAACAGGATGAGAATAGAAACCATCTACATAAATCCTGATCATACGAAATAAATAAAAGCTTCATGTTTGATCTAAAGATCTTATTCTGAATGAATTTTTGGAAAAATATTAGCAAATATAAATTGATCATTGAAGTTAATTTTGCTACTAAACATCAAATCATCTCATCCAATTTAATTTACAATCGAATTTCATATATCAAAGCAAATTTTACATAGAGAGCAAGAATAAACAACATATAAAATGTCAAAAATAAATTGAACTTGATGGAATTCAAAGAGGTGAAGTTGAAGTTTTTTGCAGATAAAGAGGTGAACTGGATTTATAATTTCATCTAGTTTCATATAAGAGCAAGCATGAGACAAGATATAGGACTCCAAAACTAATATTAGAATTTTTAATTATAACTAAAATCCTACAAGCTTCACATTCGACCTAAAAGAATTTATTTGGGGCTTTTGGGATAATCTTAGCAAATAAGGACAGAGTAATTGAATTTAGATGTATTAAAATTGGGTTGCTACTAAACAAAAAATCACCACACTAGTTCCATTTATAATTGAAATCCAAAAATCAAAAAATATTTAGATAATGAGCAAGTATGATCAAATGGCATATCCAAAGCCAAAAATAAATTAAATTTGATAGAATACAAAGAGTTTAAGAGATTTGGTGGAGAGAAGGATGTTAAATACTTACTGTTGATGTTTTAGAGGAGAAACTTCTCAATTTCTCTATAAATTGATGCTCTCTCTATTTCAAGGGAAGAAGATGAATAATTGTTCAAAGGGAGGAAGATGAATAATTGTTCAAAGGGAGGAAGATGAACAATTGCCTAATAAACTTAGAAGCTATCTCTGCTCTCTGTTATGTAAAAAGAGAATTAAAATGGTAGGAAATTATGGATCTAATAAAAAAAGTGAGGTCTTTAAAAGAGAATGATCCTGTATCTAATTAATCTGGAGGGAAAAATCTGCATCTTTTTTTGTTTAAATTATCTGTAAAATTTATTTTTAACCCAAATTTAATTAAATTTTAATCATCTGTATATGGCGTCTTTGTTGATCACTGCATATAGAAAGCTTTTGCAGTTATTTTTTGCTTGAACCTTCCACATGAATATAAGTAAAAATTTAGTTAAATAATTATTACGAATAGAACCAAACTAGAATTTTTAGTTTATGAGTACTCAACAAGATAATGCAAATTACTGGACTTCTGATAAATTATTTATACATAATAAGTGGGGTTCAAGGAACAAATTAATACAAAGTTTTATCTAAAACTGTTAGGATTTTCCAATCCTTAAAAAATGCTCTACTACTATCACTGTTGATGTGTCATTGGATCATATATGTTGCAAAGATTTGTGTATAGTTTTCAGTCATGAGCAGTCACTTTTATTCATGTTCTCCGCCAAGAAACAAGGAGTCAGCAATTATGAGATTTGATTTAACAGGTTCTTCCTATTAAAATTTCTCAACTTCAAGCTGTTTTTAAGCAGCAAACATGAAGATTTTTACGCTGAGGCAGCCCACTAATAAATGTTCTACTCAAAATTTGATTTGACATTCACTTTTAACAATTAATCATCCCAATTATGGCTATAAATAAAGTTTGTCGATCCTTCATGAGCAATCATCTACTGAAAATAACTTAAGCTACTGCGTAATCTCTAATCATTCTTGTAACCAAATATTTGCCACACGAGATTGTTCAATTAGAGAATAGCTACTTCACGAGATTTAGTGGAGTAAAGGAGAATAAATACTAACTGATAATCTTTTAGAGGATGAAGTTCTCAATTTCTTGATTAATTGAAGCTATCTCTATGGGAAGAAGATGAATAGTTGCACAATAAACTTCTCTGCTCTCTCTTAAGAATAAAATAATTAAAACTGTAGGCAATTGTAGAGCTCTCTGTGTGGGAAGAAGATGAATAGTTGCTCAATAAATGTCTCTGCTCTCTATTATGAATAAAAGAATTGAAACCCTATGCAATTATGGAGAGGAAGAGCGTGTATCAAAATATCCTGGAGGAAAAATTCTACTTTTTTTTGTTTATATTTTTTGTAAAATTAATCTTTAACCAAAATTTTGATTAATCTTCAATAAATGTTAAAATGTGGGGGAATATATATATATTACTTTTTCAACGACCAAAATAATAATTTATAATGACTAAATATTTATCCCCTCACATATAATAACCTAAATGCTAACTTTACCGACCAAAAAATATTTCGTCATTATAAATAATTTTTTACAATCGTATATATGTCCTAACATTAACAAATGGTCGTTAAAAACACTTTTCTTGTAGTGAGAAGTGTATAGGTCTTTTGAGAGGCTTAGAATAGGTTAGAAAGTCAAAAATCATCTTTAGAAATAGCCAAAATTACAAGAATGCCATTAATGAAATGGATGTCAAAAAATGTCCAGGGTT
>DF357315.1:77544-94461 GCA_000787875.1 Solanum virginianum | reverse complement strand
AACCCATAGAGGTGCCCATGAGATGTCACCTTGGTCAAAAACTTTTCGAAACCAAATTTCATGCACCATTAAGGAATTACAAAGTCTGAGTCCTCACATCATCTCCTCCTTGGGAACATTCATCCTCGAATGTGCTGGAACAAGGCTAGAAAAGCTTGACTTGGACATGAAATATCCAAACACAAGGACATAATGCATATTTCATCACTTAAAAATCATATAGTCATTAAAACTCATATCAAAATATCTTTGAATCATTCAAAACATCTTTAAATCATTTTCATGCACATGTATGCATGTCATGTTATGAAACTTAAGAGTGAAAGAATTAGGACCACTTGGAATAGGAAGAACCTAAAACCTTAGGCTTGAGTAGATTGGAAAAGATGGGGATATCGTTACAACATGTCCAACTCCGCTTCCCATGTAGCACTATCCACATGTTGATTTCTCCAAAGTACCTTAACCGAAGCTATATCCTTGTAGGGACGCTGTTTCACTTGTCTATCCAAGATCTCAACTGGTACTTCCTCACAAGATAAGTTCTCATCAAACTCAACACCTTCGCAAGAAAAAATTGTACTAGGATCACCAGTTAATTTCCTCAACATATACACATGGAAAATTGGGTGTATAGACTCAAATTCGAAGGCAAATCCAATCTATAAGCCACATTTCCAATCCGTTCAATAATCTCATAAGGACCTACATACCGGGAACTTAGCTTGTGCTTCTTACTTAAATGCATTACACACTTCATGGGTGAGACCTTCACGTACATCCATTCAGCAATATGAAACTCCAGATCTATTCTCCTGACATCCGAATAAGACTTTTGGTGACTTTGGACCATCTTTATTCTCTCCCTGGTCAACTTTACCTTCTCCATGGGCTCAAATACCATGTTCAGGCCATCAAAGCCATCTCTCCCAACTTAAGCCTCCCCACTACAGATCTACATCTTCTACCATATAAAGCTTCAAACGGTGTCATACCAATGCTAGCATGAAAGCTATTATTGTAAGCAAACTCGATAAGTTGTAGATGATCATCCCTAATTCCCTTTAATTCCAACACACAAGCCCTCAACATGTCCTCCAAAGTTTGAATGGTACTTTCGACTTGTCTATCGATTTGAGGATAAAAAGCATTACTTAACTTCACCTTAGTGCCAAGTCCCCTTTGAAATAATTTCCAAAAGTGAGAAGTAAATTGGTGCCACAATTGAAACCCTATGCAATTATGGAGAGGAAGAGCGTGTATCAAAATATCCTGGAGGAAAAATTCTACTTTTTTTTGTTTATATTTTTTGTAAAATTAATCTTTAACCAAAATTTTGATTAATCTTCAATAAATGTTAAAATGTGGGGGAATATATATATATTACTTTTTCAACGACCAAAATAATAATTTATAATGACTAAATATTTATCCCCTCACATATAATAACCTAAATGCTAACTTTACCGACCAAAAAATATTTCGTCATTATAAATAATTTTTTACAATCGTATATATGTCCTAACATTAACAAATGGTCGTTAAAAACACTTTTCTTGTAGTGAGAAGTGTATAGGTCTTTTGAGAGGCTTAGAATAGGTTAGAAAGTCAAAAATCATCTTTAGAAATAGCCAAAATTACAAGAATGCCATTAATGAAATGGATGTCAAAAAATGTCCAGGGGTCCCGTATAGAGGCCATACAGACCGTGTAGGGGTACACGGACCGTGTAGCCTTCTGTATGGCTTCACTTAGACAAATTCTCACTGATGAGACGGTGATTCTATACTTAGAAAATTCTCACACCAACACCCATACAGGATGCTATACGACCCGTGAAAGGTCACACGGATCATATGAGGTTCATGTGTGAAGTGCCTTCCCCAAAATATGGTTTTCAAGGCCAAGGATCCTCACACGAGCCACCACATGGCTAGTAAAGCCTCGCACGAGCCATATGGGATTCATGTGGTGGAAGTCTTGATCTTGAACTCAAACTTAAGGCCAGCACTCTAAACACAAGGCCAAGGGCAACCTCAAGGCTCCTCCACACGATCTGTGGTGAGTCACACGACCCATAGAGGTGCCCATGAGATGTCACCTTGGTCAAAAACTTTTCGAAACCAAATTTTAGGAAACAAGTTGATTTAGTCATCCGATCAACGATAACCCAAATTGAATCAAATTACCTTCGGGTTCGAGGCAAACCAACCACAAAATCCATGTTCATATCCTTCCACTTCCAAGTGGGAATCTCAATATCTTGAGCCAAACCACCGGGATTCTAATTCTCAACCTTTACTTGTTGGCAATTAGGTCCTTTGGATACAAACTTGGCTATATCTTTCTTTAGATTATGCCACCAATACACTTCCCTCTAATCTCAATACCTTTTGGTAGATCCTGGAAGAATAGAATACTTGTGGGATTCCACTGGGTATGTTGTTGTTGTTGTTGTTAAAAGAATAGAATAATGAGAGTTATGGGCTTCACTCATTATCACCTCTCTAAGACCATCAACATCTGGGACACACAATCAATTTTGATACCGAAGCACACCATCTCCCCCTTGGGAGAAAACCTCTATCTTTTTTCGGCAACCAACTTCTTCAACTCACCCATGATGGGTCTAAATATTTCTTAGCCTTGACATCAATAACCACATAACATTCAATCCCATTTTGAACATGAATACTACCCTCATTAGAGTTAGCCAACCTAACACCCAACCTAGCCAAATGATGAACATCTTTTACCAACTTCTTATTTCCTTTATCAACATGAACAACACTCCCTTTAGATAGTCTACTAAGAGTATCGGCTACAATATTTGTGTTGCCGAGATGATATTGAACACTCATGTCATGGTCCTTAAGGAGTTCCAACCACCTTCTTTGCCTCAAGTTAAGATCTGTTTGGGTGAGCACATATCGCAAACTATTGTGATCAATGAAGACATCAACATGCACCCCATACAAATAATATCTCCAAATCTTCAAAGAAAACAGCATAGCTGCTAGGTCAAGATCATGAGTCAGATAATTATGCTCATGCACCTTCAATTGCCTTGATGCATAAGCTATCACTTTACCATGTACATAAGCACACAACCCAACCTAATTTAAGAAGCATGAATATACACCATAAGCCCATCTAACCCATCTGGTAGAGTCAGAATAGGAGCTGATGTAAATCGATCTTTCAAAGTCTGAAAACTCTTCTCACTTTCATTCGACCATACAAACTTGACCTTCTTTTAAGTCAACATTCTCAATGGAGATGCAATGGATGAGAAACCTTCAACAAACCTCCTGTAATAACCAGTCAACCTAAGAAAATGTTAAATATCCAAAGGAGTCAATGGTCTAGGCCAATTTTTCACAGCCTCGGTCTTCTTCGGATCAACCTTAATACCATCACTGGATACCAGATGACCAAGAAAATCCACTTCACCCAACCATAACTCTCATTTTCTAGATTTAGCATATAATTGCTTATCTCTCAAAGTCTGAAGAACTAATCTCAAGTGACCCATATGCTCCCGCTCACTTCAAGAGTAAATAAGGATATCATCGATGAAGACAACCACAAATCTATCAAGAAATAGCTTTAACACTCGATTTATATGGTCTATAAACACAGTCGGAGCATTGGTCAAACTAATCAACATCACCACAAATTCAAAATGTCAATATCTAGTCTATAAACCTATTTTAGGAATGTCACACTCCCTAACCTTTGATTGATGATAACCAGAACGAAGGTCATTCTTTAAGAAATGGGTAGCCCCTTGAAGTGGATCAAACAAGTTGTCAATCTTTGGTAATGGGTATTTATTCTTGATGGTTACCTTATTTAATTACCTATAATCAATGTACATCCAAAGAGACCCATCTTTCTTGCTTACAAGTAACACCAGAGTATCCTATGGAGATATACTTGGTCTAATGAAGCCTTTCTCCAATCCTTTAATTGATCTTTCAACTCCTTCAACTTAGTCAGTGCCATAAGATAAGGAGGAATAGAGATAGGTTGAGTATCGAAGAGGAGATCTATGCCAAAGTCTACTTTCCTTTTGGGAGGAATACCTAGCAAATCTTCGAGAAACACACATGGGAACTCATTAATCATCAAAATTGATTCAAGTGTATATGTCTTAGACTCCACATCTTTAACCCTTACAATATGATAGATACACCCCTTAAAAATCATCTTTGAGGCCTTGAGGTAGTAAATAAACCGACCTTTAATAGCGGAGTCACTACCCTTCCATTCAAGAACGGGCTCATTCGAAAATTGGAACTTGACTTTTTGGGTTCTACAAATGCAACCAATCCATTTCGAGAATAATATCAAAATTGAACATCTCAAGTTCCATAAGATCACACGAAAGGAATTTATGCAAAACAGATACAGGATAACCTCGATAGAATCTTTGGGCAATAATAGACACACTCACGGGAGTATAAACCAAAAAGGGCTCCCTTGGAATTTTAGGGCTCCAACCAAACTTAATAGACAAAAAAGGAGTCACAAAAGATAAATTTGTGCACATATAAAGCAAAATATAAGCATCAAACTCAAAGATTTTTAACATACCAATCATAACATTCGGAGTCTCCTCTACTTCCTGAAGAGCATGCAAAGCATATAACCTATTATGTCTGGGGGAACCACGGGTGGAGCTCTTTGCTAGCCTTGATCACCTTGGGCCACTTGACCCTGACCCTTCTGGTCAGTTTTAGGACAATCAGCAATCTTGTGGCTCCTATCACCAAAACCATAGCATGTACCAAATATCTCTAGCAAGCACCCGTGTGATTCTTTACATACTTGTCATACTAAGGAAGTAATGGACCACCTTCAACCGATACCCAAGGAAGAGGTACCCTAGCATTAGAAAACCTTACATTAGAACCTTAGCCCCATTGAAAGTGATCATAACCACCCCTACTCTTGGAGTCGGAGAACCCACCATCATAACAATCCCTCTTATAATCATGCACCCTCTTTACCTTGAGCTTTTCTCTTTCAATCTGTTTAGCATATTTCATGAGCCTGGAGGTGTCCATATACTGAATAAGCATAGAAATACGATATTCTTTCACAACCAAATCAGAGACCCCAAAAATAAACTTGTGCATTCTTGCACGAGGTCAGCCACTAGCATAGGAGCATAGTTTGAGAGCTTTGTGAACTTGAGCGAATAGTCCCCCACACTCATACCATCTTATTTAAGGTTGATAAAATTTGTCATCTTAGAGTCCCTAAGTTCAAGAGGGAAGAAATGATCTAAAAAGGCAAATTTGAACTCTTCCTAAGTAACTCTAGCACCATAGACCATCTCCATTAACCACTAAGTATACTACACTTGAGCCAGATCCTGCAATTTATAAGAAGCCAACTCAGCTTTCTCCTCAGAATTCACTTTCATAACAGTCAACACCTTAGAATTTCACCAATGAAGTCTTGAGCATCCTCATCAGCCTTTGATCCATAGAACTCCAGAGGATTCATCTGGGTAAAGTCTCTGACTCTAGCAGCCAGAGTGGGATCACGAGGAGGAATATTGACTTGTCTAGTCTGGATGGTCACCACTTAGGAAAGCATCAATATAAGTACAAAATTCACCATTAGTGACCAACTATTCTATAGGCCCTTGAGGAACTTGGTCCTTATTAACCAGGGCTTATCTTGGCAGGGGAGCTCTTTGTGGAGGCATCTTCTGTAACATAGCAAGCACATCATCAGGGTTAAAAAACCTTAATACACGGTCCAAAGCATGACGTAAGACATGAAGAAATAAGACAATTCCTAGAATGTCATTATAGCCTCCCATTCATAGGCTTGGTGTACTTCACACCCATCTACTCTATGCGGCATGTTAGACTCTGAGGATTATTTAAAAACCTAGTACTCCGATAATAAGTTTGTCATAAACCAGACCTAAGGTCTAGGAGTGACATGGCGAATGGGAACTTAAAGGTCCTCAAACAAGCCTCAAAGTATCCAAATCCATATCATCAATTTAGAAGCGCATACAGAGATAGTAATCACATAGTTCTAAAGGATGGGAAAGTATGACTCACACTATGGTGATGTCATAGGTATAGGGATTTGCGTGGATTCACATAACACAAAGCATATAAGGACTAAGGGGCAGGTAAGTATAACTCACTCTATGGGGGAAAATAGGACTTAGGACCTTTAACATTTCCACATCATAACATAATTACACATCATAATAGCTATATTTAATAGATAGCCATAACCATAATATCCCATATAGCAAAAACATAGCATATTCTCATACAAGATTTTACATGTTGCCCAACAACGTCTCTAGTCATAGAATAGGACGGGGGTCAAGACGTGTCCCGAGCTCACCCTCAAAGTAAATATAACAGGAAGCAATATAAGATAGATGGATGATAGCTTATCCTTGGAAGACAGGACTCACCACAACAACTTTCTCAAACCCAAATGAGCCATCAAAAGGTGGATGGATATAGTATCCGGTCCCTATATGGTTAGATCATGTAGGCATAAAGTATATGTTAGTACATTTGAATGTACTATGTATGCGCACATGCAATACATATGAACTCATAAAACCTGTATTTAATGTTAGATGAGAAGGACACATTTATAGAAGGAAGTATATAACAAGGAAGAATAATATATTAATATGCCATAAAATCCATGACGCATGCAATGCCATAATACTTCAATATAGAATGGATGAGACCTCAATTGACATATAATATCAAGCGAGCTATTACTTAGAATTATGATGTCTTCCCCATACTAGATAAAATATGGTCTACTTGCCAAAGGTAAACCATACTTCTCCTTATGGGCCTCCTATTTCGGAGAAATAACCTTATGTACGGGCCTCCCATTTTTGATAGGATTTTCATATCATATCAAATCAAAGTGGAACCGCACCTTATGGGCCTCCCATTTCTGTGAGGGTTACCATATACAAATATCTATGTTGGCACATAGTTCAAGAGAAAGGAAGAGGACCCTTGGGGATAGGCCTGATGCCTCTAATCTTACTCGATGCTGAGTCTTCATCCCACAAGAATACATATGCATATACATGCTTTCAAAAGAGGCTCAAGTCATTTCAAATTATTTCAATGCATACTTAGGCTTAAAAAGCCAAACATTCTTCATAATTATTCATACTTTATCTCCAAAGCCAAATCATACTTCATATTATACTTTTGATGCATAGACTCATTCACATATATCAAAATGGTGTAAATACCCTAAATTGCTCAAAGAGACATATCATAGACATTTATGTAATCAAATTCTTGTCATAACCAAACTTTTATCAAAACATATGTAGGCTTAACCCATCGAATAATTTTATCAAAACCATATCCATAAACATATTTGGGCTTAACCCACCATATAATTCTCATCAGAACTAATGCTCATATATGCATATGCCATGAATAATGTGAGAATACAATAGGCAATAGATATTCAAACTTAAATTAATAATATAATATGAAATTCAAGTAAATTCATTAGTAAATCCACATTTAAATCACTATTATAATTACTCATGCTCAAATAAAAATTTTAAAGGGACAATGCATATTCAAATCTTCATAATATTCTGCAATTCAACATATGATGGCTTAAATCACTTTAAAACAACAATTAAGCATAGCTCATATCTCAATTGTATCGAATAAACAATAATCTAAAAGACCAATATTTAAAGTAAGCTTAATTTCATAAATAAAGTGTAAAAGAGTTTGGGGTCTTCAAGATTGAAAGGGGCCATGAATCAATCCCACATACCTTTACTAATTAAGAATATTCAAGAAGAAATTGATTGGAGAAGAAGACCCTTCCTTAAGCTCCAAGCTAATTCTTCCAATGGCTCACTTTAGGGGAGTTCTTTTGATGAGAGTTGTAATTCTAAGTGTATGAATTGAATTTGAATATGAATATAAGAGTATAGGTCTATTGAAAGGCTTAGAATAGGTGAGAAAGTCATAAAACACACTTAAGACTAGCCAAAATTACAAGAATGTCATTAATGAAATGGATGTCAAAAAATTGCTAGGGATCTCGTATAGAGGCCATATGGACCGTGTAGCCTTTTTATGGCTTCACTTAGAAAAATTCTCACTGATGAAGTTTCGAGATGGTGATTCTATACTTCAAAAATTCTCACACCAACACCCATACAGGAGGCCATACGACCTGTGAAGTGTCACACGAATTGTATGAGGTTCATGAGTGAAGTACCTTGGACAAAATGTGGTTTTCAAGGACAAGGCTCCTCAAATGAGCCTCCACACAGCCAGTGAAGCCTCAGATGAGCCATGTGGGGTTCATGTGGTACAAGCCTTGGTCTTAATCTCCAAATTAAGGCCAACACTCTACACACAAGGCTAAGGGCCACCTTAAGGCTCCTCCACACGGCCCATGATGAGTCACACAACCCTTGGAGGTGACTATGAGGTGTCACCTTAGTCAAAGAATTTTTGGAACCAATCTCCATGCACATGGCCTTATAAAGTTTGGGTCCTTAAAACTTATGACTCTTAGAATCATAAATAGCAATCTTAAGAGTAGCTCGAACTTAAGGAACCACTAAGTGAGTATTGTCCTTTCATCTTGGGGACCTTCATAAACATCTTTAGAGCTTTTGCCAACATGTTTATATCTTGTAAAATCATAACTTTAAAACCTTTCTTTAATCCTAATCTTTATCATAAATCATGCAAAACTTGACATGAAATTAGGTGGGCTAAGTCCTTAATTAAGTTGACACATTTATAATTCATGAAATCATGCATAATTATGGGAAGATATGCTTATCCGAAACATGGTAAATAGTCCACATTTCATTTCTTGAACCCACATCATCGAGGTCATCATGATTAACATTAAATTCATGAAAAACATGTAGCAAAACATCATATGATCACATTAGGAACATATTGTACCTTAAAATATCATGAAATCATCATTAGCACACATAGTAACTTAAAGAAATTTAAAAAAAGGTAAAAAGGCATTATATAGGACTTTGTGACTGAGAGGAGACCCACAAATCAAATTCACATACCTTGGCAAATCTTAGGAAGAAGGAATTTGTTGTTGAAGAAAGAACCTCTTGAAACCCTAGACTCCTTAGCTTTTTCTTGCCTTCTAGAAAGTATTCTTTTCCATAAGAATTTTTTAGCATGGAAGAATGGGAGAATGGATGAGGGTTCTACATCTTTAAGGTCTAATTTAGGCCTGAAAGATCACTAAAATAACATAGCTTAGGATTAGAATTGGTGAAAATGACAAAATTATCCTTCATTAAAATTATTTGATCCTATTTATAAGATCCTGGTTACAGGTTGTGGTTTGATGCATGGACCACAGTCCCTGTCATCCTGGTCTTCTTTTCCAATCTTCAGAAACTGTTTTGCCGACCTAAGCCACAAGACCCCTATTTTATGGGTTGTCTTCTGACATATAGGTCATGGTTGGACTCATAGAGTCCTTTTATACTGAGCCACATTTCCATTTCTCTAGGCCCCTTTTGACTAGGGGAGCTTACGGGATGTGGAATGGTCTATAAAACATCCTATTAATCGTGGTCCTCTTTCCAGAAACTCCAAATTTTCTTCATGCCTAGCACACTCACCTACAACCTTACTATAGGCCGTGGACTAACCTACGAACCGTTGAAGGCTTCGTGGGTTACCCCACACTTGGAAACTTTTTTCCTTTTCTAAAGTTCATATTCACGAGCCAGACCTATGGCTCATGGTTCCGTCAACGGGTTATGGACTCAACCTCATGAATTGGCCTTGGTCATTTTTTAGTCTAACTTTTTTATACTTCTAAAGTTCTAAACTGAGGATCATTATATTAAGTGATAGAATGAGAGTGAAGTGAATGAAAATGGCTAAGTCATGGCTTAAGGGTCTTAGAATAGGCTTAAAATTCCTATAACACCAAGGATTTAGGCTAAAGTACCCAAAATACCTTTAATAAAATGGGGTCAAAATATTACGTAATGCACTATAGGACCCCCTACATGGATTGTGGTGTGCACCATGGGCTGTGAGGGTTTCATAGTGGCATACTTGGTTAGAACTTGGGGCTCTAATGGAGGTTGTACTCCAAAAGACCCTCCATGGGCTGTGGAGTGCACCACAGATCGTTGAGGGTTTTGTGCTAGAACCCTTTATGAAAAAACACTAGGGCAGCCTCCAAGTGGGCAAAGGCCACCTCCAAGGCACCCTACATGGTATGTGCAGCGCACCATAGTTTGTGAAGGGTTCCTTAAAGTAAACCGTTGGCCAAAACATCAAGGAACCATAAGGAGGAGCTAGAACTAGCCCTAAGGGGCCCTCTACGTGACACACTGTGGCTAGTGATGTGCACCACGAGCCATGGTTTACTCCTTAGTGAGCACCCTAGGCCAAAAAATTCCAACGGCCTCTCAAGATCTAGGTCCTTACAATCCCCCACCATCAACCCAAGTCCTCTAAGACTCCTTTGCTCTCTCCCTCAAGTTCTCCTCCTCAATTTGTTTAGTGCACATCATCAAATGAGAGATGTCCATTTCCTTAAAAAGCATGGTCATTTTGCACTGTTTTGACACCAAGTCTGACACACTGGATATGAACTTGCTCATCTAGGCTATTGGATCTACTACCATGAAATAGGAATATTCGGAGAGTTTGCTAAACATGAGAGAATACTCCCTTACACTCTTGTGCCTTTGCCTAAAGTTGATAAACTATTGTACCTTAACCTTCCTCAACTCTGTTGGAAAGAATGAGTCCAAGAAAGCACCTTTGAACTCCTCCCATTTTATTGGACTTGCTCATTGGCCCCTTTCCTCCACCCATTATTCATACCACATCTTTGCCTTCCCATTTACTTGGTAGACCACCAACTCGACCATCTCTTCTGAGAAAACTCCCATTATAGCAACAATAGATGAGTAATGAAAATATGAATTTTATGACACTTAAAACATAGAATTATTGTGAGTTCTTAAACATATTTGTTAGTTTAATATGTATTTTATGTTGATTTTGTAGAAAATCGAGAATGTCATAGATTTGACAACCTTTAGGCTAGTTAGAGGTGAAAATTGACTTGAACCTAAAAGGAGTGGCTTTTGGATAAGCTTGGACACATCAGATGACTATTTGGTACAATTTTGAGACTGTAAAACAAGAACAAATCTAAGAGGGACGAAAACAAACTAACCCATCTAGGAAGAAATCAAAGTTTGGTATTATGGAGTAGATTGAAGACGTTGTACTTTGAATTATGCACTATCAATGATTAGTTGTAAGACCATTATGAAGGTTAAAAGGCATGGTGAAGCAATATTAAAAGTTTCTAGGAGTATTTGAGATAATGCAAAACAAAAAGGAGCAAAGAAGCACACCATGAGGGGGTTCGCGACCTGTGGTGTGCTTGATGGGTCATGGATTGTTCCATCCAAGTGAAGGCTGTGTTTTTCATGGACAAGGGCTAAAATCACTTATTTTGGCTTTTTTACGGGATTTTAATGATCCCTTTCATGACTCATGGTGCACTCTATAATCCATGAAGGTGCTCATGAAAAGTACTAAGGCAGTGTGCAAGATCTAAATTCAAAGGCAAGACACCATGAGACCTTTCAGGAGTCATGGTGCTTTTCACGACTCATAAAGGTGTTCATGAAAGGTACCACTGTATAGGAAGCTTCAAGGCAAAGGAGAACTTCACGAGAGGGCTAAGTACATAGAAAGTTCATGGAAAGGGCACAACTGGACAATCCTAGTCCATTAAGGATTAGTTTTCCTACACTTTTTAGGATTAGCTTTTACTTAGTATATACATATCCCTTTTTGTTTGTTTCATTTATAGGTTTTTCCCTACTAATTTAGGGTTGAATACACACCATAAACATCCATGTTTTATTGATTTTTCATCATAAAATATGGTTGGACAGTAGTAAAAAGATCATTAATTCCAGTTGCGAGTTTGGTCATCATTTGAAGGATAAATAAAGGTTTTGCTTCTGGTTTCTTCATATAATCCAAGATATGATTTGTTTCCTTGTAACTTATTTAAGCATTAATTACACTATAATTTATATTTTAATTCTTGCAAGTTTGGTTATTTAAACCTACAAGGTAGGAGGTTATGTTGGATTCCATAAAGTAGCTCACATGATTTTATATGCTAATTACATTCTTCTCCAATAAAGTTACGAATTTGATGTTTATGTTGTTTTAATCTTGATTCACAAGTTGCATTGATCTATACTTTATATTGGGCTATATCCTTTGGCTATAGCATTGTATGTTTTAGATGACATTACAATTTCATGAGTGATTGAATTACAATTTCATGTTTGTATTACATCTCACATACTTAATACATTCAAATATACTAACACATATTTTTCCTACATGATGTCACCATGTGAGAATCGACACTCCTCTGATGTGCTACCAAAATACAACACTTTTGATTCTTAAAACATAGAATTTTTTGTGTTCTCAATGTGATGTTAGTGGGTGTTATGGTTTTTGTGTTTATCTTTGCAGGATTACAGGTTGGCCATGCTTTTGGGAAAAGTTACAGAAGTTGATGCAAATTTTCTATTATATAAGACAAATTATGGGTCGTAGACCATTATACGAGTCATAGGGTGGTTTCATAAGGAATTCTAGTAAGGGGCAAAATTTCTGAAGTTACTTCTACGAACATGCAGATGAGCTGTAGATTAATGTATGAGTCATAGAAGAGGTTTCATGCCCTGAGGATCAGAGAATGAAGACTTTCTAAAGTTCATCTGACAAAACCCCATTTATGGGTCATAAACTATTTTATGAGTCGTAAATGGGTGTCGTAAAGAAGAAGTCCAGTTTTTTATCAACAATGTACAAGACCCCGATTATAGGCCGTGACCTTCAATACAGGTCGTAAAGTATTGCCGTAGAGTGTGTCAACTAGTTATCCTAAGTCATTCAGCATTTGAATTTTAATTATTATAAATAGATCTTTTAGGTTATTTTTCATATGTTCTCGCAAGTTTTGATTAGTTTTAGGGTAAGTACTCAGAGAACTCAATATTTTGAGAGAGAAAATTATGAGAGAGCCATTGAGAACACTTATGGTTGAATTTGATCTTCAAGTTTGTGATTCTTATTGATATTGGATTGAACACTTATGGTTGAATTTGATCTTCAAGTTTGTGATTCTTATTGATATTGGATTGATTGTTCTTAAATCTATTGTGTAAGTGTTTACTTAGGTCTTCTCAATTCATAATCTTCTCATCTACACATAGTATGAGTGCTAAATCCACAACTAGGATTGTGGGAACCATAAAGAACTAACAAAGTAAAATCGAATAATTCATAATTCTTAGAAGGTGTATAATGTATATACTAATTAACTCTCTTCATTTTGCATGTTTTCTAATGGTGGCCAACATTAGAACCCGCCTACTATTACTGACTGGACCAAGGTAGTAATGAATAGGAAAAGAGATTAATTAACAGGATTAAATTGATGTGTTCTCGTCTAATCAACCAAATTAGGCCAAGGGGATCTTGTACAAGGACTAATAGGTAATGGTTAGTAATACACACTATGGAAATGGGCCAAGTCACATAGTGAAATTCACCTTTGACCAAAGGGCTTGGTGAACTTAAATTATCGTCCTACATGCTATACACTAGACAAGAATTAGGTTATCTGGTTATACTGAGTTGGGGAATCATGGGGAACACAATACCCTAGTTGCTCTTTATTACTGATTTTCTCTTGTGATAGTTTACTTTTCTCATTGATTATTGCAGACCCCCCTTTTTGGGGAATTGATTTGTTAATTACTCGAATTACATATTACTGAATTTTCTTGAGTCTACGTATTCCTTGTGGGATCACCCCTAACCTTGGTTAGATTCTATATCTTGACAGTGACTGCTTTATCCTCTAAAAAGGAGGTGTAACTTAGGTGACATGAAGATTTTGGCACCGTTGATGGGAAATATGGCTAGACATTGTGAATTCATTAGTAGTTCAAGTGTTAATCTTTAGTTCCCTTTATTTTACTTTTATTTGTTGTTTTTGTTTCTTTGCAGGGTGTACGGGTAGTGTATGCCCAACACTCAGAGTTAAGTGAATCCCTTAACTCCATTTGATCTAGAGATCCATAAAATGATAAGAAGAATGGCATAAGACAATGCCAATAGCACGGCCAATGCAGCTCTTAATAGGAATAATAACGAGAATGATAGAAATGAGAATCCACCTCCTTTTGTAGGACATTCCATAGCCTCAGGATTTCAACGCCAATGTCTACCAGTGGAATCAGTACAAGTTGAATCCTATGGCTATGGAGGTAACTGAACCTAGCATGTTGCAACCACTACCGGCAGACATAAAGTTCACAGTCTCAAGTGGGTTACTTCAGATGCTGTAGAACCATAGGCTATTTGTGGGCTTACCATCATAGGATCAACATAGTCACGTACTCAATGTGGCATTTTCTTGTAAGAGTGTGATGGGGACATAGAATCTGTCTATGGATGCTATGGGACCTTATATCTTCCTATTGTCTTTTACGAGCAATGCTACATTATGGTTATCTGAGCAATCATAGAGTTCAATCACCAGCTGGGAAAATTTACAGAAGGCCTTTTTGGAGAGGTACTTCCCCAGATCGAAGAAGCTCAACTTGAAGGACTAGATCAACAACTTCCTGGTGATTCAATAAGCACTAAAAAATGTTTGAGGAGTGTCCCTGACCATAAGATCATTGATGATGCATTAGTGGAAATATTTTACTATGCCCTTGATGAGAACAATCAACCTTGTACTGAAACTATCATAGGGGGCATATTTCTAGATCAACCATTTGTAAGGAGTGCGGAGAGAATGAAAAGAGTTATCAAAACAATCATGCATGGGGGTAGCAGGATAGAGCTTCCATGCATTGACAGTGTGGGGCCAGAGCAAGCCAGAATTAATGAAGAAATCATGCAGCAGCTTGCTCAGCTTCGTACAAGTGTAGATGTGATGATAAAGCTGAACCAAGAAAGAGTGAAAGCAGTGGTTCACCAACCTCCATGTGCACCCATGTATGAGGATCCATACTATGATGAGGATGTTTGTTTTGTTGCTGATCAGACAGGAGGTTTCCGCATTAATGCCCAAGGGTACAATTAGGACTATTAGCACTAAGGTCGAGGAAATCAAGGTCGGAACATTGGTAAAGATGGAGCTTATATGGATAACCGCTAAGCATATATGATAGGAATAGGGTCCAAATACAGGTCGCAAAGAAGGCTTTAGAAATGGTCCTTATGTGCTACCTCACAACTATGACGCAGATGCAGGCAATTCCAAAATTGAGGAGATATTTGATCGCCCATTGAAAAAGGCTGAGACACAAGATGAGACTTTAAGGGGCATGAAATCAGATATTTCAAGTATTAATCATAAAATAAACTCTCACTCTGTGGCTATCAAACAGCTTGAAAAATAGTTTGGTCAAGTGTCAACTCAGTTTAATAAGCGTCAGAGGGGTACACGGCCTAGCAATATGATATAAAACCTAAAAATAAAGGGCAGTGTATAGCGGTCACCACTCATAGTGGAAAGATCATAACTGACCCTCCCATGTTAGTCGTTGTAGAAGATGTTCAAGAGGAGATAATTGTGGCAAAGAATACGAATGAAGGAGATAATCGTGGCAAGGATGGGGTGAGGGAATTAGTTGACGCGCCATAGAGGTTTAAGCTTGTCCCTAGGCCACCTCCTCCCTTCCCTTAAAGACTCAAAAAGAGGGAGGAAGAAGGCAAGTCAAGCACTTTCTCTCTATTCTAAAGCAGCTCTCCATCAACATCTCTCTTATTGAAGCATTGGAGAAGATGTCAGGTATGCAAAGTATATGAAGGACTTGCTCACTAAAAAGCACTTTGTGAGTCAGGAGCTTTTTGAGGAGCTTCAACATTGCAGTGCTGTCACAATAAAGTCCCTGGTTCAGAAGTATGAAGATCCAGGTGCTTTCACCATACCCTATACCATTGGAGATGCAGAGTTTGCGAGGGTACTATGTGATCTAGATGCCAGCATAAATTTTATGCCCCTTGCAATCTTCAAGAAACTTGGATTAGGAGCCCTTATAACAACTAGCATGCAGTTGTTGATGGTAGATCGTATGATAAAGAGGCCTGTGGGGATACTTTATGATATGTTAGTGAAGGTGGAAAAATTTATATTCCCTACAAACTTTGTGATCCTTGATTGTGAAGTTGATTTTAAATTTCTTATTATCTTGGGAAAGCCTTTCATAGCTATTAGATACACCTTGGTAGATATGGAGAAGGGCTAACTCAAGTTCAAATTTGAGGAAGATGAGGTCGTATTTAATGTATATCAACAAGCAAGGAAAGACAATGATGTGAGAGTGGTTTCTATTATCGAGACTGTTAATGATGCTAAGTGATGTGCTGCAAAAATACAATACTTTTGATACTTAAAATTTAGGATTTTATGTGTTCTCAATGCAATATTTGTGGTTTTTATGTGTTTTTGTGTTTACATTTTTAGGATTACAGGTTGGCAATGATTTGGGGGAAAATTGTAGAAGTTGCTGATTTTTTATATGTTACAAGTCCTTCTACGGGTCATAGAGCATTCTACGAGTCGTAGATAGGTTTGGTGAAGATTTCCAATGAGGGGCTATTTTCTGAAGTTGAAGTATACAAGCATACAGATGAATTATGGAGTAGTTACGAGTTGTAGAATACCTTTTATGCCCTGAGCACCATAGAAGTGGACTTGTAGGAAAGTTATCAGACAAAACCCCCCTTTACGGGTCATAAACCACTTTACGAGCCGTAAAGGGCTATTGTAGAA
>DF357315.1:58863-73752 GCA_000787875.1 Solanum virginianum | reverse complement strand
AAAGTGGAGGTGATCGAGAAGCCCCCACCACCTATCTCAGTAAAGCGTGTGAGGAATTTCTTGGGGCATGCAGGATTCTATCGGAGGTTTATAAAAGACTTTTCTAGAATTGCATACCCATTGTGCAAACCATTGGAGAAAGATGCTAAGTTCATGTTTGATGATTCGTGTCTCAAAGCCTTTGAAGAGTTAAAAAAAAGGTTGATCTCAGCGCCAATCATTGTGGCTCCAGGCTGGTCCAAGACCTTCGAGATCATGTGTGATGCAAGTGAGTTCGCTTTAGGTATGGTATTAGGATAGCACAAGGAGAAGATATTACATCATATATAATATGCCAGCAAATCCTTAAATATAGCCCAGAAGAATTACACCATCACCAACCAGGAGTTACTCGCATTGGTCTTTGCATTCGAAAAGTTTAGGTCATATTTATTAGGGGCCAAAGTAGTGGTGCATACAGACCACTCAACACTTAAATATTTGATGGCTAAGAAGGATGCAAAGTCAAGGTTGATGAGATGGGTACTTCTCTTGCAAGAGTTCAACGTTGACGCCATCGTCAAAAAAGGGATAGAGAATCAAGTTGTAGATAACCTCTCCAGATTGGAAGATGGGGCAATGATAAAATTTGATGATGGATTGGAGATAAATGATTGTTTTCTCGATGAGAGAGTGTTCGTTGCATCTCATGATCTGATACCTTGGTTTGCAGATTATGCAAAGTACTTGGTGAGTGACATCGTACCACCCTACCTAAACACACATTAGTGTCGAAAGTTTATATTTGATATGAGAAAGTTCTTCTGGGATAACCCATACTTGTTCCGTGTATGTATTAATGGGATTATTCATCACTATATCCTTGAGGTTGAGATGATGAGCATCCTTGACGCATGTCACTTGTCATTGGTGGGTAGAAATCATACTGGGATTCCAACAGCCCACAAGATCTTACAATGTGGGTATTACTGGCCCACCATCAATCAAGACGCCTACGATTATACCAAAACTTGTGATAGGTGCCAAAGAGAAGGTCAAGTTTCCCGCAAGTATGAGCTCCCTTTAAACCCCATTATGGTGATTGAGTTATTTGATGTATGGGGGATAGATTTCATGAGACCATTTGTTAGCTCACATAGAAACAAGTACATCTTAGTTGCTATGGATTATAGGTCAAAGTGGGTGGAGGTCGTGGCTCTACCCAACAATGAGGGAAAAAGTGTCATATAACATTACTAAAAAAGAACATCTTCTCAAGATTCGGCACCCCTCGGCCAATCATCAATGATAGAGGTTCTCACTTCTGCAATAAACTCTTTAAGGCCCTTATTGAAAAGTATAGAGTGAAATATTGGGTAGCGATGCCTTATCATCCTTAGACGAGTGAGCAGGTAGAGGTGTCCAATAGGAAAATTAAACAAATTTTATCCAAGACTATGAATGCAAATCAGACAAATTGGTTAGAAAAGTTAGATGATGCATTATGGGCATATCAGACAATATTCAACACCCCTATAGGCATATTTCCCTACCAACTTGTCTTTAGGAAAGCATGTCACTTGCCAGTAGCGCTTGAGCATAAAGCAATGTGGGCACTGAAGAAGTTGAATCTGGATTGGACTGATGCAGCAAACTCTAGGCTGAGTCAACTCAATGAGCTTGACGAGTTTTGATTAAAGGCATATGAGTGCTCAGCCTTATACAAACAAAGAATGAAGTTGTGACATGACCGCTACATAGAGAACTGGCAATTTGCACAAGGGGACTTGGTGCTTCGCTACAATTCAAGACTGAAGTTCTTCCCTGGGAAGCTCAAATCCAGATGGTTAGGACCCTTTCAAATAACTCGCATCTTTGATAATGGGGACATTGAATTGGAGAGAAAAAAGGAGGAACTTTCAAAGTAAATGGCCAAAGAGTCAAGTGATACCTTGGAAATGTGGAAGAGATAAAGACGGTGGAGGAATGGGATCTTAAGGAAGTCTAAAGTACTTAACTATCTACGTCGTACCGCGATAATAAATGAGTCATTGCTTAGGAGGCAAGCCAAGGTGGACCTTGAAGCTTAGGCACCTAGGTATATTTTTTGACCCCTTATGTTCTATTTTGTTTTGATTTTGTACATTGGGGATAATGAACATTCTTTTTGATGAGGTGTGCGTAGTTATGGGCCTTAGTGAAGTTTGAGTAGCTTATGATCAATAACTGTCCTAATTTTTTATCCCTAGGTTTTCTTGCCTGTGTTTTTTTACCCTGTGGATATTTATTTTTTGTTGAACTGGCACATTAGGATGTTTAGATAATATTTGTAACATATAATACCAATATTTATGGCATATAGTATGTTTTTGTGTTTTGTTTGAAAAGTGATACCCACCAAATCTTTTGATTAAGTAGTTAGATAGTAACCATGCATGTTTAGGTGTCTTACAATATTTGTTCTTATAAGTAAGGGGACATTGAGATAAAAAGCATGATCTGTGTGTTATTTTTTGATATTGTATGCAGTGTCATGTGACTGTGAGCATAATTTGATAAATTCATATACTTTGTACTAATTCAGAACTTGCTCTGTTACTCTAAGTTAGATTATAGACTAATTGAATTAGGAAAGAATCTTAGGCCATTATTCTTAAATAGTCTACCTTAGCCTAAAAATAACCAACCAAATTGATGATATGTCCCTTGTTCCTAATGTTTGAGCCTAACATATACCTATTATTTGAAAACACCTAATTAACCTAGCTTTGTCTAGTGAAAAATCCTGAAATTGGTCCTAGTTTTTCCTTGAACATTGTGTACCTTGACTGAAGCAAAAAGCCTAAGTTGAGGGTGGCTACCAAAAGTGGCCCCAGTTCAAAGGATGGATATTGTGCACCTCAACATAGTCTAAAAGCCTAAGTTGATGGTGGCTATGTAAGGGTAAAACATAAAAATAAGGGGGTGAGTTAGAAATACAGAGAAAAAGGTGAAAAATCATGTATTGGTTGCAAGAAAAAAATAAGTGATACCTTAGATGTGAGCTAAAAAGAAAAGTGAAGTGTAAAAACAAGGCAAAAAGCAAAAAAATGAAAAGAAAGCACCCAGAAAAGCTTGAAATAAGAAAAAGGGAGAATAAGGTGAAAGTAACATAGTTGGTAGGGCAAACATGTAGAAAAACATTGTTTCAAGGAGGGCCTTTAGTCACTATTTTCACAGAATACCATACTAAAGCCCCCTGAGCGTACGTTACAAGCCAAAAAAGTCCTAAAGAAATCCTAGTCTTATTAGTTGAAGGTCTGAGTCATGAGTATAGGGGCAAACCTATGGTATTAGCCATCATGCATGAATATCTTTTGTGAGAGTGTGTGTTTTTGTGTAATCCCCAAGGTCAAATATGAATACATCATTGAGTGCCAAGAATGAGACTTCTTTCTGTGAGGTTACTTGCATTGCATTGTTAACATTAGATTTGTTCACTGATTGTGGATTGTTGATAATACCTTGCCTGTCATAGTTGTGTTGTCACATGCACCAGTTTGCATTGGTTTGCTACATGGCTATCTAATCCTGTTTTGAAAAGTTGGTGTGGTATCTGAGTTTGAGATTTATGTGATGTATTCCATAGAGTTGAGGTCTATGTGTTACTATATTGTCTATATAGATTGAGTCTGTCGCTTGAGGACAAGTAATAATTTTAAGTTGAGGGTGTTGATGTGTGCTAAAATAGAGCACCTTTCATGCTTAAAACTTAGGATTTTGTGTATTTAATGTGATGTTAGTGGGTTTTATGTGTTTTTATGTTCATCTTTGCAGGATTACAGGTTGGCCATGATTTTGGGAAAGATTACAAAAGTTGTTGTAGATTTGCTGTTATACAAGATACCGTACGGGTCATAGACCATTCTACAAGTCGTAGGGTGGTTTGTAAGGAATTCCAATGAGGAGCCAAGTTTTTGAAGTTACTTCTATGATCATGCAGATGAGCCGTAGGTTAATGTACGAGTTGTAGAAGAGGTTTCGTACCCTGAGGATCAGAGAATGAAGACTTTCTGATGTTCATCAGGCGAAACCTCTTTTATGGGTTGTAAACCATTTTATGAGTCGTAAAGGGGTGTCATAAAGAAGAATTCCAGTTTTCCTACAATAATGTCTGAGACCCTGATTACGGGTCGTGATCTTCAATATGGGCCGTAAAGTGTTGTCGTAGAGTGTGTCGACTAGTTCTTCTAAGTCATTTAGGATTTGAATTTTAATTATTATATATAGGTCTTTTAGGTTATTTTTCATAAGTTCTCGGTAGTTTTGATTAGTTTTAGGTTAAGTACTCAGAGAACTCAATATTTTGAGAGAGAAAATTGTGAGAGCGTCTTTAAGAGCACTTGTGGTTGAATTTGATCTTAAAGCTTGTGATTCTTATTGATATTGGATTGCTTGTTCTTAAATCTATTGTGTAAGTGTTTAATTATATCTTCTTAATTCATAATCTTTTCATCTACATATAGGATGAGTAGTTAAATTCACAACTAGGGTTGTGGGAACCATGAAGAATTAACAAAGTAAAATAGGATAATTCATAATTCTTGGAAGGTGTTTATGCATGTATTAATTAACTCTCTTTGTTTTACATGTTTTCTGATGGTGGTCAACATTAGAACCCACCTAGTGTTACTGATTGGAACAAGGTAGTAATGAATAGGAAAAGTGACTAATTTATAGGATTCAATTGATGTTTTCTCGTCTAATCAACCAAACTGGGCCTAGGGGAGGTTATGTTGGGACTAATAGGTAATGATTAGTAACGCACACTAAGGAGATGGATCAAGTTGCATAGTGAAATTCACCTCTCACCTTTGACCAAAGGGCTTGGTGAACTTAAATTACTGTCCTACATGCTATACAATAGACAAGAATTGGGAACATAATACCCTAGTTGCTCTGTATTATTGATTTTCTCTTGTGATAGTTAGTTAGTTTAATTTTATCATTGATTATTGCAAACCCCCCTTCCCCCCCCCTTGGGGAAATTGAGTCGGTTAATAATTTAGATTGCATATTGGTGAATTTTCAAGAGTGTATTCTCTGTGGGATCGCTCCTAACCTTGGTTAGGTTCTATCTTATTTGATGACTTTTGTATTTGAGGAGAGCTTTCAGTATGTACCCCTCACTATTTCTTTACGTAGAATGGTAGTTTGGACGTTATGTTTTGAGTTGACTTCTTCTATGTTTCAATTAATTGAATGTTCCCCTTAGTCCCATTCCCTACTGTTAATTCCAATTAGTGTTATTTAATTATGTATAAATTCTTGATGAATACTAAAAGGGTTTGCTAAGGTGTCTCTGAGCCCCTCATTCGCCATGTTACAACTAGACCCTAGGCTTGGGTCATGATATAGACAATGATACTTTAATTTCATATTATATATGTTTGAACGTGAGCTTGGGACATGTTTGAGCCTCCGGTCTATCTATTTGACTTGACTTCCTACTATCTAGACTTTCATGGTTGCAGACTTATCTTCCCTTTATGTCTATACCGATGATGTGCTTAATGCATGCTATGAGTCTTGCTTGAGGTATTATTGGATTTGTCATTCGCCATGTCACTCCCAGGCCCAAGCTTATGTGGGAATGCCACCATAACCAATAATAAAACCATGTGAGCTATAACATAGAATCTCGATTTTGACCTTACATCAGAAAAGGGGAGCCTACTTGCCAAGGTAGAAATACATATCATATAATAAGCTATGTGGATCCACTAGCAACCTATATTGGGAAACACATCATTCCTACAGTGGCGCGTAGTTATGGGACAATGGAATTCACTTCTATGGGTCATGCCTCAACTACTAGGTGAGCCATAATCTGAAGGTCATCTAGGTGCTAAGCCAATATTCCATGGAATACATAATATATTTATATAATCATACTTGTCATAAATCATCATAATGCGTACTTATATATCATCATCATAAACTTGATCATACTCTCATAATTCAAATCATCATGCATAGGAGTAACTTATTTCATACTAAGGTCCTAGGTTGCCTTTCAAAATCTTGAATCTCCATGTAGGGACCCCAGTTAAACTTCAAGATCCTAAATTCCCTATTCATAGCATACTAGGGTTCTAGGCCACCTCTTAAGATGTAGAATCTCCCTTTTTGGACCCCAGGTCAACCTTAAGGTCCTAAATCCCTAATTCACAATCATAAGTTTGTTTGAAAACTTTGTACATGCATGATCATATGATGAGAGATAGGAGTATAACATGGATTCATATCCAACAAGTCCTAAATCATGATAAATAAGTGAACACATCCATAACTGTTGAATTGAAGATCATTTTAATCATAATTAAGGAGTCCATTCATGAATTTCATAATCATCATAACATACTTGAAGAAATCTCATTTATTTCATGTAATTTTGAAGTGATTCATGCATAATCTAATCTACAAAAGCAATATACATCATAATAATATCATTTCAACTCCATGAAAACCCTAATTTGATCATACTTGAATTTAGATGAATAATGGAGAAAATAGATTGGGCTCCATGGGTGAAGGGTACCTATGGATGAATACTCACATACCTTAAAGAGAATTAAAGAGCTAAGGATGAATTTGACTTAGAACTTGAGGGCTTTTCAATGAATTTAACTTGGAACTTGTGTGGTCTTCAATGAATTCCTCACTTGAGCTTGAGAGTAGACTTGAGTTAAAGATTGACGAGAGAATTATGATCTTAGCAGAATAAGAGTGAATGAAGGACTTATGATAGTTAGAATAGCATGGAAGGTATAAAAACATCCAAAAAGGAGCCTAAAAAAGTAAACTATAGATGAAGGAAAAGAACCAAAGGCCCTTACTCAAGTGCCCAAAGTTCACTGCTTGCACCTCTTTCAAGACACCCTCCATGAGTTGTAAAAGGCACCATGACTCATGGTGTGTTTTTTGAAGGGCATAGGCTGCCTAGGCTGGGTGGTGAGCCTACCATAGACCACTCCATTTGGTATGGTGAGCACCATGACCCGTAGAGAATCTCGTGGTGCGCACTCTCTTAGGGGCAGCCCATAATTCCACCAAGGGTCTCTTCCACAACCTCTTCCACGAGAAGTGATGTGCACCTATTGTGCATGAAGGGTATCTTGGTGGACACCCTAGACCCAGATATTCAAATTCTCGGTTACATCTTTCGAAGTATGGGACCTTTCAATAATGTAGGGTCTGATGTTCACTCTCACGTCACTTGTATCTAGTTTTGGATTTAAGCTAAAGTTGATTTGGTGAATATTTATGATTTGAGGGTGAACCCATGATGTTTTATTTTTTTTCCATGATTGGACTTACTATTTCATATTTAGGGTGAGCTACGGTTTGTCCTATTTCCCCATCATAGTGTTAGAGACATATTAGACAAGGTATGCATTGTATCCCCATTTATTTAGGCTTTGACTTGACTTCCTACTATCTAGACTTTCATGGTTGCAGACTTATCTTCCTTATTTTTTTATATTATTGTAAATACTTAATACCTTACATATGCAATGAATACTAAAAGTATTGGTTAGGGGTTCTCGAGATCCTAATTGCCATGTCACATCTAGAGTGTAGCTTGGTACATATATTGCCAGCATTTTGAGTTTGTTAGGTTTTGTTGTAAAAGATTTTTGGCAGGGCATGGTCCTGTCTCAACCAAGCATTTCTACTTTAAGAGCTTGCAGACTAATGTGTTGGTTGTATAGTCATATTATTTGTCATGTTGGTTGGTTGGCTAACATTTGTGTCACGACCCAAGCCTGGGGCATACACATGATATGATAAATGGGAACCCGAAGGGACCCCAAACAAGCATCTTAGCATATCACCAACACATCCTTAGTCCCGAAGGCAACATAAATAACACAAGAGTTATAAATAAGGGAAGCAGGACTAAGGGAAGTCTTGGTATTTATAAAAGCATAAAAGAGTCAAGCTCATAGCATAAGTACATCAATTATACAACAACACCTCTAACATGGAATGGAGTTATGTATAGAAAGCGCATAGATATAGGTTGGTTCTCTCGAGCCTTATCGGCAACGGGTGCCGATCCGCCTTAATGGGATTTGGGCATGACAAATGGAGCAGGGGCGAAGATACTTTTTGGGCTCACCCTCATAGTAACAAGTGTTCAACATAAAGAAACATCAAATAGCAAGAGTAGCATAGATATTGTCCTCAGACTTGAGGACTTACCAAAGCTTATCTTCTAAAGTACCGAAACTAGCCACGTAGAGAATGGTCGAGAGGTGCTCCGATCCCTACGTGGTAATATCATATAGG
Organism: Solanum virginianum; assembly: GCA_000787875.1. Classification (NCBI taxonomy): domain Eukaryota; kingdom Viridiplantae; phylum Streptophyta; class Magnoliopsida; order Solanales; family Solanaceae; genus Solanum; species Solanum virginianum. Next base: position 65,439 of record DF357315.1, on the reverse strand, counting down.
CATAGAATATGCGTCTGTAGGTTTAAATGTACTAAGTATGTAGGATGCAATGCAACAAGACATAAGCGAATATAGTCAAAATGCATACTCATAAGCAATGGATAAGTATGATATCAATATGGCATACACGATCAATGCTTAAAGTAAAACATGTTTGTAAATCATACAACTTGCATAGTACAAATCACATGTATGGGGAGACACCATAATCAATATAGATCAAGAGAACTACCACTTGAAATCTAAGGCATGTCACCCCTTTGTAAGGTTATTGAGGTACTCACCCCTCAACAAGGTGATTGAGCATGTCACCCCTCCCAACAAAGGGATTGAGGTACTCACCCCTCAAGAAGGTGATTGGGCATGTTACCCCCAACAAAGTGATTGAGGTATGTCACCCCTCCATTGCAATTCAAGAGTGAAGTAATATGAGAAAACTCAATGTAAATCAACCCACTAACATATAGTAAAACCCTCATGCAGGATACCTTGAAATACATCATCAAATCTCACAATAGATTATAGTTTCATAGCTTAAAACATGCATAGTCTCAATAGACAAAATCAATTCATAGTATAAGTTTCAAATAGATAGACATGCATAATCAATCAACATTTTATAAAACCCTAACATAATATATAATCGAAATCCATAATAAGAGATACTCATAGATGATACAACTTGAGAACATGCAATTTTCATAAAAAGGAGGATTGGGCTCCATTGGTGAAAGGACCCAATGGATAAAATCCACATACCTCAAATTTGGGTTTTCTTGATATGAGCTTGAAGAGAACTTAAAGCTTGAAGAGAATCCTTGAGTTTAACAGTTAAGCTTGAAATCCTTGAAATTTGAATGAGATATTTGGTTAAGTCTTGGAGAGTTTTTTGTGAGAGTTTTAAGTGAAACAGAGTTGAAAAATGGCTAAGTATGGGTGTTTTCACGTATAAGTGGGTATGGGGCTATGACCCCAATGCCCTTAGCCGACATAAGAAATTAAGGAAAAATTAACACTGGTCCATGTCTGGTCCACGACACAGACCCAATGCGAAGGAAGAATTAACACTAATCTGTGCCTAGTCCGCGTCACGACCTGGTTGTGGATGGACACTGGATTTTGAAAATTTGAAAAGTTTATTTTTTTCTATAGATCCTCTAAAATTCGGATCATATCCATTCCCCACTCAATTTTGGCCCTCGATCGAGAATATGAAGTCGGATTTTCGATATCATGCATGGATTTTGTGATATATAAATATTATAATTATGGACATTTCCAAAGCACAAATTTGGGGCATTTGAATATCCCCCCTTGGGAACATTCGTCCCCGAATATCAAAGAAATATGCATAAGAGAAGTCATCATGAAGATTTTAGCCCGACATGAATGCAACAAATGCATTTAAACATCATCTTAAAAAAAAGTCTCAACATGAGTGTCAAACATCACCATAAACTTGTTACCATGAACATGAATGCATGCAAAATGACATAAGGGCTGAAACTTAAGACTTGAAATCATATAGGATTAGTACCTTCGTCTTGAGTAGAGTGGAAGAGATATGGATATCGCTTTCTCATGTCTGCCTCGGCCTCCCATGTGGCAGTTTGAACTTATTGGTTCCTCCAAAGGACCTTGATGGAAGATACATCTTTATTTCTCAACCTCTTCATTTGTCTATCAAAACTTTCCACGGGGACCTCCTCATAGGTCAAATTACCTTCTACAACACCCATAACATCCAAGGGAACAATAGCACTTGGGTCACCTACACATTTTCTCAACATGGATACATAGAAGACCGGATGTACCATATTCATCTCCATAGGCAACACCAATTCATAAGCAACCTTATCCATTCTCCTTAAAACTTTATAAGGACTGACAAACCTTCGGCTCAATTTCCCCTTTCTGCCAAATCTAACCACACCCTTCATAGCTGAGACTTTCAAGTAAACCCAATCACCAACCTTAAAGTCAAGATCTCTTCTCCTCACATCGGAGTAGGACTTTTTTCTACTTTGGGCTGTCTTCAGTCTCTCCCTTATCAACCTCACCTTCTCCAAAGCTTCCAGGACCAAATCTAGGTCTAGCGAATCCATTTCAACCACTTCAAACCACCCAATCGGGGATCTACAATGTCTATAATAAAGAGCTTCAAAGGGAGTCATACCAATGCTTGAGTGGTAGTTATTATTGTAAGCAAGTTCAATAAGTGGAAGATGTTCATCCCAACTACCCTTAAACTCCAAAGCACAAGCTCTAAGTATATCCTTAAGATTTTGGATAGTCCTCTCGGCTTGTCCATCCATTTTAGGATGAAATGTCATGTTAAGCTTAACCTTGGTACCAAGACCTCTTTGGAAGAACCTCCAAAAGTGAGAAGTGAATTGAGCACCACAATCCAAAATGATAGACAAGGGCACTCCTTGCAATCTAACCAACTCATGTATATACAACTTGGCATAATCTTCAGAACTAGAAGTGGTTTTGACTGGTAAGAAGTGAGCCGACTTTGCAATTCTATCCACCTCTTAGGCAGCCCAACCATAAAATCCATGTTGATCTCCTCCCACTTCCAAGTAGGAATCTCTATATCTTGGGCTAGGCCACCCGACCTTTTATGTTCGGCTTTCACTTATTGGCAATTGTGACACCCAGATATAAACTTGGCAATGTCTCTCTTCATACCACCCCACCAATACACCTTCCTCAAGTCTCTATACGTCTTTGTGGAACTGGGGTGAATGTAATAGGATGAATTATGGGCCTCCTTCAATATCAATTCTCTCAAGTCATCCATATTTGACACACACAATCTACCTTGGTACCTAAGGCACCATCTCCCCCTTAGGAGAAAACCTCCACTTTACCATCTCTCACCAAGGCCTTCAACTCTAGCAAGGTGGGGTTAAGATCTTGTTTTGCCTTTACCTCCTCAATCAATGATGATTTAGAACCATTAACAACCACTACACCACCATTGTCAATTTCATCCAACCAAACCCCTAATCTAGCCAACCGGTGAATATCTCTAGCCATCTCTATGCCACCATCATCAACATGAGCTAGACTACCCATAGACACCCTAGAGCATCGACCACAACATTAGCTTTGTTGGGGTGGTAATGTACACTCATATCATAATCTTTAAGGAGCTCTAACCACCTTCTTTGTCTCAAGTTAAGATCTTTTTGGGTGGACACATATTAGAGACTCTTGTGGTCGGTAAACACATCAATATGAATCCCATACAACTAGTGACGCCAAATTTTTAAAGTAAATACTATGGCCACCAATATCATGAGTGGGATAATTCTTCTCATGCACCTTAAGTTGTCTAGAGGCATATGCGATCAGCTTACCATTTTGCATCATGACACACCCCAACCCAATACTTGAGGCATCATAATACACCACAAATCTGTCCAACCCTTCCTGTTGAGACAAGATAGGAGCGGAGACAAGCTTATCTTTCAAAGTTTTAAAACTCTTCTCACATTCATCGATCTACACAAATTTTGTCTTCTTTTGTGTCAACTTTGTCATAGGGGAAGCAATAGAAGAGAACTCATTTACAAACCTCTGGTAATAATCCACCAAACCCAAGAAACTCTTAATATTCGATGGAGTCAAAGGTCTAGGCCAATTTCTAATCACCTCCATCTTAGGATCCACCTTAATGCCATCACCCGATACTACATGCCCTAGAAAAGCAACCTATTTCAACCAAAACTCACATTTTTCATATTTTGCATACAATCACTCCTCCCTTAGGATTTGCAACACCACCCTCAAGTGATTCACATTGAAGTTGATCAAAAAGGTTATCAATCTTTCATAGAGGGTACTTGTTCTTTATGATGACTCTATTAAGTTGACAGTAATCAATGCACATCCTAAGAAAACCATTTTTTTCTTCACAAATAATACTGGTGCACCCCAAGGTGACTTACTAGGCCTTATGAAACCTTTCTCCAACAAATTCCTCAATTGCTCCTTCATCTCCATCGAGGACATGCGGTAAGGGGGAATAGAGATGGATTGAGTATTAGGAAGGAGGTCTATACCAAAGTCTATTTCCCTTTCGAGAGGAACACCGAAAAGCTCATTAGGAAAGACATCAAGAAACTCATTAACCACCATTTTGGAATCAACATCCCTAACCCTCACAAGATGATAAAGACAACCATTAGAAATTAGCTTTTGGACTTTAAGGCAAGAAATGAATGTACCCTTGACCACCACATCACAACTTTCCCACTCAAGCACGGGCTCATTAGGGAATTGGAATTTAACTCTATGGGTTCTACAATCAATAGAAGCATAATATGCATGCAACCAATCCATCCCTAGAATGACATCAAAATCCACCATATCTAACTCAACAAAATCATAAGGCAAGATTTTATGCAATATGAACACGGGATAATTTCTATAGACTTTTTTAACAATAATGGATTCACCAATGGGGGTAGACACTTCATAATAATTCGGGACTAACATGAATATTTTTGGCAACAAAAGGAGTAATAAAAGAAAGAGTGGCACCCGGGTCTATCAATGTATACACATCAAAATCAAAAACCATTAACATACCAGTGACGATATCGAGAACCTCATTCACCTCTTGTCTCTCTTGAAGATAATAGAATCTGTTTTGCCTTGGAGCACCCCTTTATTGGCCTCCTCTTCCCTTTTGACCTGCATTTGCATCTTAGCCTTGTGGATGACCATCTCTACCTTTGTTTTGAGCATGAGGACAATCAATCACCTTGTGTCCCACTTCACCACAACCAAAGCAAGCATTAGAATTTCTCAAACATGGGGCATTATGGTTCTTACTACACCTTTGGCACATAGGGTTAGGCACCCCACTACCTCCACCTTGGAATCTTGGATTGTCATTAGCAAACCTCCTATTAGGAGTATTGGAAGACCCTTGGCATTAGAACTTGTAGCCTTGAGGAAACCAGCCACCCTTGGAACCTTGGAATCCACCTTTAAAATGAGCCCTCTTCGACTCACCACTTCTTATTTTCCTAAGCTTTTCTCCCTCTAGTTGCTCGGTGTATGTCATGAGATGGGACAAATCCATATCACACACTAACATAGAGGTACAACACTCCTCATTAACTAAGTCAAACACACCCAACACAAATTTGTTCATCCTTGATCTTGGCTCAACAACCAATTGTGGGGCATACTTGGAGAGTTGGTTGAACTTGAGGGCATACTCCCTCACACTCATGGAACCTTGCTTAAGGTTCTTCAGTTTGAAATAGATAAACATGGGGCATACTTGGAGAGTTGGTTGAACTTGAGGGCATACTCCCTCACACTCATGGAACCTTGCTTAAGGTTCTTCATAAACTCCATCATTTAAGCCTCCCTTAACTCAGTAGGAAAGAATTTATTGAAGAATCCAGCTTTGAACTCCTCCCAAGGAATAACATCATCATCTCTCCACTCCAATTTCCATTGGGTGAACCAAATTTGGGCCACACTGTTGTTGGTAGGCCACTAACTCCACTTTCTCCTCCGAATTGACCCCCATAACAGATAACACTTTGTACACCTCATGGAAGATCTCTTGGGGATCCTCATCCGTCTTGGATCCATGGAACTCTGGTGGGTTCATTTTAGTGAAACCCCTCACCCTAGAAGCCGGAGTGGGGGAATGAGAGGTTTGGACCCCTTGGTGAATTTGGTTGTTCATAGCACGAGGCAACATTGTAATAGCATCTCAGAATTCATCTTGGGCTATCCCTCCACCTTGAGGAGCGGAGGGGGGGGGAGGGAGCAGTTTCTTCTTAGGTGTGCAAGATCTCCTTAGTCTCCCTTTTGGAATCGGCATGATCTAGAATAGCAAAGAGCATTTGTCAGGGGAAAAAGGGTTACACTTACATCTAAAGCACGATATAGACCATGAAAAAGAGAAACATTTCCTAAAATGCCTCATGGCTTACCATTCATAGTTGTGCGCGCTTCACAACCATGAATAAGATCCTAATCGACGTGGTGTGTTGGATTTTGAGGACGATTAACAACCTAGTGCTCTGATACCAAGTTTATCACCACCCAAGCCTAGAGCCAAGACGTGACACGGCGAATGGGAACTCGAAGGGACCGCAAACAAGCCTCTTATCATATCACTTACACATCCTTGGTCGCGGAGGCAAAATAAACAATACAAGAGATATAAATAAGGGAAGCGGGACTAAGAGAATTCTTGATATTTATAAAAGCATAAAAGAGTCAAGCCATAGCATAAGTAAATCAATTATCCAACAACGCGTCTAACATGGAATGGAGCGGGGGCCAAAACACTTTCCAGGCTCACCCTCATAGTAACAAGTGTTTAACATAAAGAAATATCAAATAGCAAGAGTAGCATAGATAATGTGCTCGAACTTGAGGACTCACCAAAGCTTATCTTCCGAAGTACCAAAACTAGCCATGTGGAGGATGGTCAAGAGGTGCTCTAGTCCCTACATTGTAGGATCATGTACGCATAGAGTATGCGTTAGTACATTTGAATGTACTAAGTATGTAGGATGCAATGCAACAGAT
>DF357315.1:34209-56409 GCA_000787875.1 Solanum virginianum | reverse complement strand
ATATATATATATATATATATATATATATATATATATATATATATATTAAAGCTATTGAGTGAATAAAGTCTACTTAAACCAAATCATTTTAAACAATTACATGTGGATGCTAATATATTTTTGTATCTTTTATTTATAAAAACCTAAAAGTTCTTCAATGAAATAATACATATAACAGAGTTCTTTTTCATTAAAAAAAGTTAAATTAAAACACGATATTACTAAGAAAGTCCAAATAAAATAGAAAATTTAGCACAAATTCAACAAATAGTAAAACTTGAAGGAGAGATGGTTGAGGCGAGAATGCAAATGGTGGAAGTAGTCGTCATATTGCATCACTCTTTCTCAAAAAAGTTTACGCGATTCTCAATCTCTCTTATCTTTATCCAAATAAAATAGAAAATTTAATATAAATCTAACAAATAGTAAAACTTAAAGGAGAGATGGTTGAGGCGAGAATGCAAATGGTGGAAATAGTCCTCATATTGTATCGCTCTTTCTAAAAAAATTTACGCCACTCTCAGTCTCTCATCTTTCGTTTGTTCTTTAACACTGATTCTTTTATTACTGTAGCACATGTTAATTAAATATGGCTAATTTGATGTGGTCCCAGGTTGGTGTCTCATAAATTAATTTAAAACGAAACTGTGTAGTAGTAGGAGTAATAATTATTCGAAAAGGTTGGTCGAGTCAGAAACGTATGCCAGTTCAGCAAAAAGTTCAAAGATATTTTCACAACCCACTCATCATTCCAACCCTAAAAAGGAGATTTTGTTCGTCTTCTCTGTCCATTTCAAAGCACATTCATTTCTTCAAGCATTCTGAAAATATCCCAAATACAAATTGAATTACAAACATCAATCTTACCAAAATTTCTGCTTTTATACCATTTCCAGCTTTAGGGCTTTGGATCGTGATAATGAGCCCCGAGTCCCGGAGTCCCGGAGAAAGCCGTCCATGCGATTTCTGCAATCAGCAGATTGCGGTCCTTTACTGCCGAGCTGATACAGCAAAGCTCTGTCTCTTCTGTGACCAACTCGTTCATTCAGCTAACGCCCTCTCCAAGAAGCATCTTCGTTCTCAGATCTGTGATAACTGTGGCTCTGAACCTGTCTCTATCCGTTGCGCCACCGACAACCTCGTACTCTGCCAAGACTGCGATTGGGATGCTCATGGAAGCTGTGCAGTATGTGGCGCACACGATCGGAACACTGTTGAAGGGTTCTCCGGATGCCCTTCTGCTTCTGAACTTGCTTCAGCTTGGGGCTTCGATATTGAGGCCAAGAAACCACCTCAGCAACCCACCTTCTCGGAGTACCCTTCTTGGATGTCTAAGGATGCTCCTCCTTCTTCTATCTTGTTGCAAGATTTAATGGTTCCTAGCGCTAATAATTCTGGGATATTTCTACCCGTCACTGCCTCTGCTCGTGATGTGGGTAGGAAACAAACTCCAACTTGTGGCAAGCAGAAACAAGTGATATTCAAACAATTAATTGAGCTATTAAAGAGAGATTTGGCAGATGGGTTTGGAGCTGGACCGAAAGATTTGCTTTCAAAGACACCTAATGGCAGTACTGATTGGCAGGGAAATGTTAATGTGACCGATGAAAGTGATGCGGTCATGGACGGTGTCACTCAGAAACTTGAGCAGCAACAGTCGCAAAATGTACTATTTTCCTCTTTGATTATGCCTCATAATCCGAAAGACAGTGACCAAATGGTGGAACAGAACATTTTGTGGAGGGGGAATTCCTTTGATCAAAACACTCAGGTATCTTCTAGGCATTTTCGTGGTGCTGTTCACTCTTAGTTAGGACACTTTGCATAGCCCGAAGAAGTGCAATATATCCAGTTCTGTTCTCTCCTTATTGTTTATGTGAAAATTTTCATGCAGAATTGTAGAATAAAACTGCATTCTTTGCATTGTCTATCGAATTTCTATTGAACTAAAGGTTTCTTCATACTAATAGTGATATGATTACTAATGGAACATTCAACATGGATCTGCAAGTATGATGATGCAATTGAGTTGAGAAAAGAAGAAATGATAAGCCTATATCATGCTTGTGTTTAGTGCCTTTCGAGTTCATTTGAGATGTGCACTAACTTGCATCATTGTGTTTAGTGCCTTTCAAGTACATTTGAGATGTGCCTGTAACTTGAGATAGCTTGATTTATTTCCAGTGCACATCTAAAAAGCAGAGGTAACTGCCATCATTTTGGAATTTTGGAGATAGGGGATTGGAGGTTGGTAAGACAATTTTCTTGTACTAATGGATGTGGTTATGTCAAAGGTGTAACGGCAGCACACCAAACTTTTTCCGACTAGTTTTGTCAGATTGTGAGTTGGTTGTGAATTGGTAGAAACCTAGACCTACACTGCTGATCCTCCTTTTTGTGATTTCAAGTTATTTTGGCATCTTCATAAAGTTTCATGAGATTCCCATAATTAATACTATGGTGTTGGATTTTATATTCTGTCTCATTGTTAATCAGTGTTAAGAAAATCTTCTAGTTCCATTTTAGGAAAATATGATATTGAGAACTATCTTTGATCTGTTAACATCAATCATTCCACTTTAATCTTCTCTTGCAAAAAGCATTAGGATTTTAGAAACCTGCCACAAACTTAAAGAGTAACAATTACTGTTGGAGTATTATGCCTTTGCCTTTTTTGGACTAAAAAAGTTAAGAAGGAAGAGATATTCTTCATCTTGAACCATCTTTACTTACCTGAAAAGATCCTAGCTTCATTTCCTCTACTTTGATACAACTCCGGCGATTGTTCTGATTGTTTACAGTGCCTTCTTGCATTTGTTTCTTCAGATATGGGATTTTAATCTGGGACAGTTGAGGAGCCATGAACAGTGTAGCTCATTGGAAGCAGACTACAGTGAGAGCGACATGGTGCACATGATGAAAAGCTATGGTGAACTCATAAAAGGAACATCATTAGCAACTTCAAAAGGATTAGGACTCTCAGGCATTGACTGCTCCGTTGCCCATGATGATATGATAGCCTTTAGTGTAAGCTCTGGTCACATGTTAATTTTGATTTTCTTTTTCGTTTAGTTGATTTCAATATGTTCGTTTTAATCCCATAAATCAATCATTGTGGCAGGAATTCTTCACATTTGTACTTGTGAGTGTCAGATAAGACTTAACGAAAAACATTTTCTGGACAGATCAGACACTTTCTTTTACCAATCTGCACTTCTTTGTTCTGTCCCTGAGGGAGGAGATGCTGCTCCAATTAGACATGGAAACATTTTCTGGACAGATCAGACACTTTCTTTTACCAATCTGCACTTCTTTGTTCTGTCCCTGAGGAACATTGAGGTTTCCTTTGTGTTAAGGAATTGGATGTATATTAGCTTCAGAAACTGTTAATTATAGCAAAGGAATGGTGCACAAGTAATTCTGTTGTACTACCAAAAAAATTGTGTTGTGCATTTAACCTGAAAATGAGTTTACCAATTATAATAAACTCTTAAATTTTCTCTGGTAACCTCCTTCATGGAGCATGACAATGGGAGGTTATATCAAGTGAATTGCCAAGAAACTGATGCTTTAACCTGTATGATACAATGATGTCTTCATCCTGAACCTAAGAAATAATTTGCTCACTGCCTTGCAGAATAATTCGAATAACCGAGCAGCTAGCCAGGGGCCAGCGACATCTGAAAGCAACAATTTACCAAGAATAAAGACTTCATCTGGCTCAGGTTATCTTAAACCGAAATCCTGTGGTGTATATACAGATCTGAACTTTATGGACCAAAGCATAGTTGTGGGAGGTGAAAACATCGGTGCAGAAACAGTCAAGGCTGATATGGAGCTTTTGGCAAAGAACAGAGGAAATGCAATGCAACGTTATAAGGAGAAAAAGAAAACACGAAGGTAGGTTATCTCTTTTAGTTTTCCCTTGCTGTCTCTCAGTTTCCCCTTAAATTTTTGCATTTTTGCATCTGAGTCTGTGAGTTGTGATGTCCAGATATGATAAGCACATTCGATATGAATCGAGGAAGGCAAGAGCTGATACTAGAAAGCGAATTAAGGGTCGATTTGTGAAGGCTAGTGAAGCTCCAGATGGCTGAATACCTGTTGAATGACTGAGGATAAGGATCTTTTTGTCTCTGTTTGTATATATTTCTTAGTCTACCTGATATTTGTAACCTTAGGTTTGCTGTGATGCTGTCTGTGGCACCAATTGTCAGTTAATATTCAAATCAAGCTTTGTGCTTCTGTGTATATATCAAGTGCTCGCATGTACAACCTTGACCATCAATCACGTTTTTGGCTAGACCCTTCATCGGGAAGCCAGCTTTTTGTTGCAAGTCTTGGAAGTGAATAGTCTAGGTACAATCAATTCGATTCACTTTCCTCTCCGCTGGGTGTATTTTTTTAGGGGGGGTACATTCATTCTTTCGAGTTCTGAGTGATCAAATTGTTTGCTGAGTTTAGTTGATGATAAACACGAAGTTAAAATTCCTTAAAACACCTGTTGGTTCCCCTCTCCTTTTTTTTCTTTCCTTTCCTCCCATCATTTCTGGAAAGCTGATGTTAAGTACATATGTTACAAGATGGGTTATGGATATACTGATAAGTTGATACTGGTGTAACCAATTCTTTTGTGGTACCAACTGAATCTTGTAAAAGATGACTCTTAAGAGTTCAGTATGTCAACTGAATGTAATCTCAATGTATTATGTGGTTAGTCATCGGAAGTGGTGCAACTCGAGAAAAGAGAGAAGAAAAATTGTTTGGGTGATGTGGGTTAATTTGTTATCTGATGGACGGTTCTCATTTACTAATGTGGAATGGTTATCACGAACTCGTGCGTCATTATTAGACTCGATTCAATATATTAAAATCCAGGTGGATGATGTACGATGGTCGTAGATGGGCAGTAGTGTTTTGTTCATCGAGGAAACAAAGAAACAAAGAGTGTTAGGTAAAGCCACTTGCGCATTGATCGACCCTTGATATTATGACTTTTTACTGATGGGTCTTGTGAAGGCTAAGGTGTTTTATCATGTGAATGCTTTTAAGGCTGAGAAAACAACCTAACACCGCTCCCCATTTACTTCATTCACGCCTTGCATGTATTTCTTTATGAATTAGACTACTTATTTTTTCATTCATTCACTTCAAAATAAAAGATTCCCCCACATATATCCTTCAACGAATCACTTGGCTTGGCGAAGCATGAAGGACTTATCTTTCTTTCAGTTGAAAAATGTCATGGGAGCTAAGATGCGCAAAGGCTTTAAAAACTTCTGTAATAACGATACCTCTACTTCCACACTCAATCATCAAACCGCTCGTCCTGTTTCATCTCCTAATTACATCGTGGACACTAGTGATCTACGGCTAAACGAAAGGGGAAGCCAGACTACTTTGGAGGAGATGCTGCTCCAATTAGACATGGAGGAGAAGATGGTAAAGCTGAACCAATATGGGCCGCATGTCCGACATAGAATGTCATGTGTCGACAGTTCCGACATTCTACGAACAGCAAGGAATGCGTTAAATCAGTATCCCCGATTCTCCCTTGATGGCAAAGATGCCATGTACCGGTCTTCTTTCCGTGACATGTCTCCTTTACTTGGTACAAGTGTTTGTGCGAGAAAATCAGTATGCTGCAACAGCAAGATGGACATGAAAAGTAGTCAAACTCAAAACATGCCCTCCATAATAGCAGGTGAGAGAGTCATTTGGTTTAAACCAGGAATAGTGGCAAAGCTGATGGGACTTGAGGCTATGCCAATGTCGATGTCAATGGAAAGAAAGCATAACAAGGATAGAATCATGAGTGCAGTTGTCAAAAGGCAAAGCTTGAGGAAAAGAGCAGAAAGGTACGAGATGGAGAATAAGAGATTAAGAGGAAGGGTCGTGGTGGGAACAGGAGCAGGCTGTGGTGGCCGGAACCCTAAAGAGATGAATCAGAGCTCTTGCTCAAGGAATGGTTACTGTGTTATGAAACCCGTTGCGATGGACCTCCAAGAAGTAGGCTGGCCAATGCGAGGTGGGGTTTTGTACTGAAATGACAATAATCCAAATGAAGAGACCTAGCTGGTGTTGGACTCTTTTGTCCCTCAGCTGGCAACTTCTCCATTATAATTGTAAGATGAAAAATTCAGCAATTTCTTACTAATTTCTGATAACAAACAATGGCAAAGAATTGCCTAATAATTCAACCAGTGGAGAAATGTCAACTGAGCAGGCTGGTGAGCCTGGGACCATTTGTTGGCAATGTAAAATCCTTGCGATGGATGCAATCAAGCCATTTCTTTGATTTATAATATATCTCTGCTGAACATTTCTTCTCTTTATGTTATTATTCGTATATATATTCATGCGCTATATCAAATATAATATATCCCTACTGAACATTTCTTCTAATGCTATTTATTATTTGTATATATATTCATGCACTATATCGATTCAATGATTAAAAATACCAGCATGACATCGTCTCTTTATGTATATACATTTATTATTTTCTTTAAAAAGAATTCTATTAAAACCAATATTCCAGAATCCCATATAGAAATATTCACTATTTTACGTAAAGATTCACACCGAAACTCCAGATTCTTGATATATTCAAGCCATACTACAAGATCTCCAGCTTTCGACATTTAACCCATTGAAAAGCTAGTTAACTACTTTTCAATCGAACGAAGTATATATTAATGAAGTTGACAATTAATTTACTTCTTCTGTGCAATTCCTTCTTAGTTGGTAAAGAAAGGAATGATTAGTTTTTTTTTATTTGACCAATATTTAGTGCCACTACCAATATTTTATACATGCTAAATCCCTCTTATTTGGTAAAAAATCCACAATAGTGCACCTTTTTATTTAAAAATTTATTTTATTTAAAAATATTTTTGAAATATTGCAAAGCTTTCTCATATATAATTTTTAACATCTATGTCCAATAAAATTACATCACATGAATTGGGATGAAGACATTTATAAGATACTATGTGAACATCTCAAATATTTATTAGGCTTGAATTTTGTTCCCTTTTAAATTTTTTCTTCCGTTTTGCCCTTTCAAAAAGGAAAAAAAAGTTGTTTCCACTTTGTTTTTCAATGGCTTTTCTATTTTAGATTTTTTAATTTTACTTCTTCCTCTTTAGAGGTAATTGCTTTTTCTCTTTCATTTTAGGGTTAATTAGTTTCTTAATTTCATATCAACTTCTTCAAATTTATGTGTTAGTTGTTGTTTCTTGGAAAAACCATCATTTTATTCAATAGTTGAATTTGTACAAAAGAGATAAAGGTAACTGGATTAAAATCTATCAAGTATATTTTTTCGTGATTTAAATGACCAGATCATAGATCTATACAAGAACAAGATCTTTAAATAAAAAAAGAAATGAGTCATAGGAATGGGGATCACTCTGAGACTTCTTTTAATGGAAAAATTAGAGAATAACTAACAAAATAAGGATGTTTTTAATATCGTGTTTCTGATGACTTTTATTCTCTGCAAAGCCTCCTTATATAGGCCCAAAATCAAAATCATGACCTCGTAAAGTGATGGAACATTTGGGTACTATAAAGGCTACTTCGTACCACGTGCCTATATTAAGATGCATTGCATGAAGCTAATTGGAGAAGATAGGCACACGACTCAAGACTAATTGTTAGACTTCTACCGTTGATAACAACTTTCCGGCTCTAAGTCAATATAATTTCTCCCTGCAGAGCTTTTCTCATGTCCCGTTGCAAGTTAGTCTAAACCATATAGATGTTTAGAGCTTTCTATGATATATCAAGTAGAGACCTCTCTATCTTCCATGGACTACTATGGATGTTTGTGCATATTTGGCCTTGCCACATGAATCAACGTGATTTCATTTTCTATTAAGTTTGATTTCACCTCATACAGTTAACCCCCTGCTCTTTAAAAATCGAATGTAATGTATCTGGAAAATGAAAGATCCTCTATGCTGCTTCTGCAATTTGAGACAATAGATAGTCTATTACAGATGAAAGAATGTTGTCATTGCTATTCTCGCATTATTTTTGTCTAATACCTTCCTCATTCTAGGCTACTGGGCATCTTAGATTGCTTTAAACTTCTCTTGGCTTGGGTATCAAGCTCCCATTGTCTCATTAAAGAACTTTTCAAGAAATATTCATTGGGGATAAAAAATCATAGGCCACGCAAAAGAGTATAACAAATCCCCTTTTGTCTTCCTTAAAAACTCAGTCTTCAGTGATAGTTTGTGTTTGGTAGATTGCTTTCTTGAAGATATCCATCTCTTAACATCACGTTCCTTGTGGTATCTGCGCATTCCTTTACTTAATAATTTTTGAAATTATTTGTGAGAATTTTAAAAGAGGTCTTTACATATTGTAACGCCTCATAAGTTCTATGTCCATATCAAACCATGTATTATAGATCATGATAAGCTAAGAGGTAGATAACTGCATAAAATTTGATTTTTATGGATACCATCTATAGGCAATAAAAAGAATCATGGCCCATAGATGAGGTTCGTAGGTCAACTTCGCTGACTTAGATTTTAACCTAAGTTTGTCATACCTCGAGAGGGTACCCTAGGCGTGATTAGCACCCAGAAATTATTGCTAGTCCTAAGCAAATCACTTGGTTCAATTCACTCATTCAATCAATAGAAGACTCAATATACTCAAAAGAATTACACAAGTGGGCTCTTAATCATCTCCACAATAGAAATAATAAATTTTAAAATATAAGTCAACTTATAACTCTTTATTACCAATAATAGTGAAAAAAAGACTCAAATGTAACATATCTGACTCAAACTATGAAGCCTTTATCAACTCATAAGAAGGTGCCAAGAAAGAAGGTGCCAAGACAATCCCATCGCTACCTCAAAACAAAGGAAAGAAATAAATTAAAATTAAAAGGATTCTCTGAATGAAAAAAGGTCTTACCACAACCCTAAAATGAATAGATATTCAATGAATCTTTTGTTGAGGATCACTAGCACCCGTATCTACATCATAAAATAAATCAATGTTGAGTAGCATCAGCATGTGCTATGTGTGGTATGCAAAATAGCTAAATAGAATACTACATGATGAAAATAAAGCACAACATAACTCTATATGATGTGCATGTTTTAAAAGTAAAACAGTGCTAAAAAATTATAAGTGATATGTCCTTAGTGAAATAAAGTATCTTTACTCATTAGGGAGTTTCTCTAACTAGCACTCATCACCTATGAGCTAGTGATGGCATAACGAGCTCATTAGAGTTACCATAACAGTTTAACACTTGTCATGATAAGGGACGGTCATCCTCAACGGATCTAAAATAAAAGTCCTCTTTTGGAAAAAGAGAGGCTAGACCTCTGTTCTATTCTGGCTACGTAGTTTATAGGACTGGAGTTACCTTTTCTCTTATCCAAGTCAATGTTCAATACTACTTTCAAAATATATTATGTTCATATGCTCAATCAAATATAATACTCAAATCATCTCATCTAGTCTTATTGGACTTTAACACAAAACTCAGTCTCATCTCAAATCATCATGATCCTTCATTAAAAATAGGTTTTAAAAATTACTACATCTCGTTAAAACTCTGTATCATTCTCAAAATATCAATATGCTCTAACTCATTTAAACTCAATACTAAATTCTGCTAAAGCTCTTTAAAATATGCACACACTCAGTATAAAAATTTATACTTTGTTTAATGCGTGATGATCATCAATCTCAACTCAAAAAATAATCTATGAAAATCATAAATCTTAACTCAAAGTAACGTATAGTACTGAAAGCATGATCATCAAATCAATTAGCATTCATGGGAAAGTAGCCACGAGCAATGATTTCAATAACATAGAAGATAGGAATAACAAAAATCTCAATGCATGAATGTATGGAAATCAATAGAAGAAGAATCACTCAATCGAAATTCAAGAATTAGGATTAAGGCAAACTCAATAGTCAATAAACATAAATTTAGATGTTGGGCGCGTGGGTGAACTCAATCCAACACTGTGAATAACATTATATACCTTGAAGATCAAAAGTTTACTTAAAACTTGAAGAACTCTATGAATGATCTTGAACCCTAGCTTTTCTCCTCTTAGACTTGTTCTCAAAGTATTATAAGTATTTATGAGGGTATAGGTATCATTAGGTACTAATAAAGGGTTCATTTTAATCCCAAAAGTCAAGGGTTTGATTAGAAAAGGATGAAAAAAATAAATTATCCTTCATTAATTTGTTAGAGGGAACCACGAAATCCTATCTATGATTCGTTGTTCAGTTTATGACTCATAGATGACCTTTCGTGGAAACTAGGGTGTTATGGTTGTGGATCTATGATGTAGCTTCTATGAGTCACAGGTCCTTTCATGTTCATGAAAAAAGTACTGCAACTATATTATTGGACTTGGAAACCATGAAACCAAGACTATGAATCATTGTCTTGATTATTGGTTGTAGACCCCTTCTCATGGACTAGAAACTGACCAAGACAAGGAAAATTATCAGAGTCGGTGTATGAGTCTGTCATGATCCATACCTAGGGCCTAGCTATAACATGGTAAATGAGATCCCCCAAAGAATCTCAAACTAATCTCTTAGAATCCAATCAAACATTAAAGATACATCAATGAGAAATACACAAGCGAAAACATATACATAACATGTCTCATAATCATAAGGAAGACTGTAACATGAGAGATACAAGTATGAAACTAAAATATATATATAGGTCCAACATATGCCTCTAACTCATGACATAAGATAGGGTACAGACAGACCCAGACTCTGCCTGGATATAAAGAAATCTACCTCTAAAACATAAACATGGTGTGAATATAAAATAGAAAGCATTGTCCTTGAAGCATAAGGACTCACCCAATTTGGATTGTCAAAATATCTGGGTCTAGCCTGAGGGAAGGATAATAGGATAACTAGCACTTGCATTATGACATAATATAGGCATAGAGTATGCATTAAGATATTTTAATGTACTAAGTATACGACCATGCAATGTAAAAGAGTATAATGAAGACCTGTATGACAATGTTACATGAAAATCATAGTACATGATTAGATATAATCATATAAAATTAAACTTGTTTACATCACCATGAGTTTCTGCACATCATTATAAATCCATAGAATCAATCATAATCCATACATGCTTACCTACGTTAAGTCATTCCTTACCTGAAGGTATAGGGTGGATTGTGTCAATCCTCATCTATACCTTGTGTAAAGAGAGAGTTGTGCCCTACCTCATCAGTACACATAGCTCATGACCTATCTAGGTATAGGGTGGGTTATGCCCATCCTTATCTATACCATGTATAAAGGGAGAGTTGTGCCCTGCCGCATCAATACACATTAGATATGATTGCACATAAAGTGGGTTGTGCTCATCCTTATCTATGCATTGTGTAAAGGGAAGGCTGTGCCCTGCCTCATCAATACACATTATTCATACATGATTGTGTGAAGGGAAGGTTGTGTCTTGCCTCATCATCACACCCTGATTCATACATGATAGCATATCATATTCATACTTGAAGTCATCTCAAAATCACATTCATGTAATTTTTATTCATGTAGATGTCATACTCAAACTACCATTAAATCATGGCATAAAAGTATTCAACTCATGGCATACTCATATTCATAGATTCATGCTCAATTCATATTCATTTCCATCAAAAACTCAAAATCATAGACTCATATTCAATTCATGCTCACATTATCAATACATCCATGTTCATACTCAAATTTCAATGTATAAGCCTAGTTTATGCATGATTATATTATAAGAAGTTAGAGCAAAGTATGGGTACATGAAATACAATCTTAAAACATGATAATAGGATGAAAGCATGCATAATTCATGAAGAAAAAAAATATTTGAATCATATTCAAGGTTACCCATGCATGGACTCATAGTTTCATGGGACATGCAAGTTCATAATTCAAGAAAACCAAAATAAGACTTAGTTCATGCTTATATCAACATTTGATTCCAATCCATATAATAATTTCATCAATTGAAGTCAAAACATGAAAATCATACTCAAATCATACTTTGAAGTTCATGAAATTAGATGAAGAGAATTTGGGCTCCAAGGTTGGAATTGAACCAAGAATAAATACCATATACCTAATGGTTTAGATGAAGAATTAAGATGAAATCAACTTGAATTTGAATCCTTAGCTTGAATCCTTGAGTTCTAGGCTTGAGAGTGTTTTTAGGAGTTTGATCGCAAAAACTAAGTGTTAGGCTTGAATGAGGTGTTAGGAATAGTATAGGGGCTGATTTAGGATCATACCTTAGTCATAAAATGTCTAAAATATGCAGAGTTGAGGAAAAAAAATATCAAAAAGCCCTTAATGGGACGAGGTTGAAAAACTGAATTGGACACTCTTCACTGGTCATGAAACCACTCGTGAAACTGACCCAAGTTATGAGATGGGCTTAGCTAATGGTAAGGTTCCCTTTCACGGAGCACACCATGGTGTATGGTGTATACCAAAATCCATGGTATGCTCTGTGAAAAGTACACTTCACATGGTAGTCAAGTCCAAGGCTAAGGCCCTTCCCACGAGCCACTTTTACAGCTAGTGGAGAGTCCACGAGCCGTGAAGTGCTCAATGGAGGGAACATGTGGCTTAAAAAGCTATGGACAAGCCTGGGTAGCCTAGGCATGGGCTAAGTCTACCTCCATGACCACCTTCACAACAGTGAAGGGGTTCACGAGCCGTGAAGGGGTAACTGAAAGGTCACCCTAGTAAAAATGCATGGAAATCTATTTTTAAGCATCATTAAGGTCTTTCAAAGTTTGTCTCCTTACATTATCTCCCCTTTTGAATCATTCAACCTTGACTGATATTGAACATGGCTTGAATAACTTGAATTAACTATGAAATAACCCAACATGAATACATATTGCAAACTCAAATTTTGAACCATGAAATTATTAAATCCATGCTAAAAACATATTCAAATTAGTGTTGTGCACATGTATGCATGTTTTGACATAAGGACATAGAAATGAAGGAATTCGAACTATTTAAGCATGAAGAACCTAGTACCTTAGGCCTGAGTAGATTGAAATAGATAAGGATATAATCTCATCATATTTGATTTTGCTTCCAATGTAGCACTCTCAACATGTTGGTTCCTCCAAAGGACCTTACTCGATGCAATATCCCTGTTATGAAGTCTCTTTGCTTGTCTATCCTGATCTCAACTGGAACCTCCTCATAAGTCAAGTTCTCGTTAACATTTTTAATGGTAAAATTGTACTAGGATCAACAAGCAACTTACTCAACATAGACACATAGAACACTTAGGTGAATGGAACTTATCCAGAGGAAAATCAAATCTATAGGCCATATGACCAATCCTCTCAACAATCTTAAAAGGGTATACTTACCGGGGACTCAATTTTCCCTTTTTACCAAAATACATCACTAATGAGTCCATATTTTAGACTCATTTTGGGGCTAGCTTGCAAAGAAACATTTTCTTAGTGTGCTATTATTTCCAACCTCTAATATGTCAGAAATTGGGATTAAAAGTGCACAAATGGAGAATACTTGGAAAAATCTTTGAAAAGGAGCAGAAGTGTAAAAAACCAGAAAATAGCGATATCGCCAACACACTCGGTGATCTGCCGAACACTTACAAAGACCACCTATCATTGCAGTAACTAAGTTTCCAACTTAAGTCAAGAATATGGTCAGAATCGATATCGTAAAATATGTTCGATGCACTGCTGAAATTGCATAGGAGATTGCCTAAAGTTACAGCACTCAAAGCCCCAAAACCCTAACAAGAAGACAGTGTGATGATACTTTAGTGAATATCAAATTGAATTAGTGGAATAAGAGTCATCACCTAATGTTGCAGAAGAGAAAAGCAGTCAGATGCATATTTGGTGCATCACCAGAGTGCTCGACGACGGTCGGCCTTGATTGCCGAATGGCTTTTGCAGTACAAAATTGCACACATTTGCATGGAGTATATAAGCAATTAAGAAAGAATATTGTACATATCATATCATATCATAACATATTCTTCTAAAGTTTAAAGAGTAGCACATAGAAGTTTTCTCTTAGAGTACAAGGGGAGATAGGATTTTTAAGCTTTTGGGAGGCAAATTAGAGTAGGTTGGCTGGTGCTAATCAACTAATTTCTGTTAAATCTTGTTACCTATGACCACAACTGCTATATTTGGTATTAAATCTTTAATTTTTGGCATGTGTGGTTAAAAC
Organism: Solanum virginianum; assembly: GCA_000787875.1. NCBI lineage: Eukaryota > Viridiplantae > Streptophyta > Magnoliopsida > Solanales > Solanaceae > Solanum > Solanum virginianum. The sequence continues at coordinate 42,138 of DF357315.1, read as the reverse complement.
CCTTATATTGGGGGTGTGCTATTGATATGGATTTTTGATTTATCTATTGGGTCTTTGATATTTTGACTTATTGCAGTTGATTTCAGTGATTTGTATCCATTCCTATGTTTAAAATATAATTTCAAGGTTGCAAACTTGGGGTTTACTTTAAATTTCTAATTGTTTCCTTAGCTAGAATAATTAGAGTGTGAAATGTATGTAATGGTTGGAAACCTCTTGGGGTTTCAGTTGAAGTCCACAACCATGGATTCAATGGCCAAGGTATTAGGGGTTTTGCTAAGACTTCTTAGGCCAAGCATGTCCTTGGTGGTCCACGTATGATTTCATAGTTGAATCATATGAAACACTCGTGCATCATAGCTAAACATGGGTTACCAGCAACCTAGCCTATTAACTTATTATCAACTCATTCAGTCAAATATTCAAACCTAGTTGGTAGATCGATTCCCAAATTTGCACAACCCCAATATCTTCTCTTATTTGCCGATTAAATTGTTAATTAGATATTTTATAGTCTAATCCTTACTCTTAGTTATTACAACCCCCAAGATCCTATAATTACTTAGTCCAATGAGTCACTTCTACCTTGAACTACAATTCCCTGTAGGATTTGACCCCAACCTCTCAGTTGGGTTATTATACTGATGATGATTACCTTTGCTTCCTTTGAGTAGCTGGGTTGAGGAACATAAAAAATGGTGCCATTGTTGGGGAATTGGCTTATTCATAATTGCAGTTTTTATTGAGCTTTGTTCTTGTAGTTTAAGTTATTTTTACTGTTGAAGAATAGGTGCTAAAATGGAGGACGATAGGAGTGTCCATGGCGATAATGGTAGAGATATGAATGATATGCAAAGTGTTAACTGGGATCAAATGGGAAGCACCAGTGCTATCTGACTACCTCCATTTGCTAGAGGAGTTAATTTTTATGTAACAAGCACTATGTTGCAACTCCTTCAGCTTAAGGATTTATTTGGAGGACTTAACCGTGAAGATCTTCGTAAACACCTAAGGAACTTTGTTGATGTGTGTCTCCCATTCAATTTTAGGGGAGTGAGTCAGAAAGCCATTCGACTGAGACTATTTCATTTTTCCATCATTGGAGAGGTAGTGAGATGGATAGTTGAGCTACCTCATGATTCTATTACTTCATGGGAGGAGCTGCAAGATACATTCCTGGAAAGATTTTTCCCTTCCTCAAAGATAATAAAGTTGAGAAGAAGTATAGAGAACTTAAGCAGCTGAAAGGTGAGCCATTACATGAAACATGACTTCGATTTTGGAAACACTTACTCCAATGTCCCAACCATAGAGTTTCGGACCATATGCTTTTGCAATACTTCTATAAGAGCCTCAATGTAGTCAACAATAAGGTAGCTGATCAGTTAGTGAGAAGAGGACTGACGACACAAATGTTCACTAAAGCTTATAACCTCCTAGATAGCATGACAAAGATTAACCGAGTATGGTACACAAGAGATAACATGGTACCTTCAGGTAATAAAGGTCCATCCAAGGAGCAGCTCGCTAAGGATCAAAAGAGAGATGAGAAGATTGCTAAAGTATTGACTTAGCTTGATCTTTTGACTAAGCATGTCATGGGAGGAAATCGTAATAGTGTGAATGCTGTGGGAGTTGCTAAAGATATGATATTTGATGGTGTACCATTTGAAGGTTGTTATAATAAGGAGGTATACTATATAAAAAACCAAATGGTAGGTTGTCGACTGACTTTTCTAAGGACACTTAGGAATCAAGATTGGAATAAAAACACCGGATGGCAAGATCGTGTATAGGCTGACCAACCTCAAGTTGGAGGTTAAAGAAACCATAATGGGGATAGGTATGTTCCACCTCATGATAGGGTGAAAGCTGGTGACCTTATGGTGAATCAAGAGAATCCTCAGGCTGAAGATATGCTCACATAAATCCTAAGTAAGGTAGAATCCTCTAATAAAGTCTTGAAGGAGTTGAAGTCTGACTTTTCTCAGTTAAGTCAAATTATGACATCACATTTAGTGTCTATTAAGCATCTAGAAACTTAACTTGGAAACATTCTAACTCATCTAAACCAACATCCAATAGAGGTTTGCCTAGTGACACAATGGCCAATCCCAAGGGAAATGATCAACAATGTTTAGCCATAACAACTCGTAGTGGGAAAGTGGTTGAAGGCAGCTTGTTGCTGAAGAAGGCTTGAATGAAGTGTGAGAAAAAGAAGGTGCAGTTACTGTTGAAGTTGAGTTTGAAGCTCATGTTGAAGATGGTGATGCTCTTGGCAATCCCGAGAGTGATGAATAAGAGAGGAATGGGGATGATGCTATGAATGTCAAGAAAGTATTCCCCAAAACTTCAAGTCTAGCTGTGAGGTTGAAAACACCGCAAGTCAATGCTGATCCTCCTTTCCCTTAAAGATTGAAGCAGAAAGAGAAGGATGCAAAGTTTCAAAAATTCCTCTCTATGTTCAATTCATTGTCAATAATTGTTCTACTTGTGGAAACGTTGTCGAAATACCAGGTTATGCAGGTTTATGAAGGAGTTGGTCATAAAGAAGAGAACTCTTGAATGTGGGACAATCGAAGTGTCTCACAATTGTAGTGCAATCTTAACATAGAAGTTGGTAGTGAAAAAACAAGACTCAGGTGCATTCACTATTACATGTACCAATAGAAACTATGTGACTTGGGAGCTGGCATAAACCTCATGCCCCTAGCCATATTTGAGAAATTGGGATTGGAAACCCCTTCCGACAATAATGTAGCTACTTATGGCTGATTAGTCTATCAAATCACTACTTGGGATTTTGTCTGACATGCTGGTGAAGGTGGACAAATTCATTCTTCCTACTGATTTTGTAATCTTAGATTGTGAGGTGGCTACCGACGTGCCAATTATCTTGGGTCGACCATTCTTAACCACTGGATGACCTGTTGTGGATGTAAAGAGCGAAGATCTTAAGTTCAAAGTGAACGATGAGGAATTAGCATTCAATATGCATACCTCTGAAGCTGGGAGATGATCCCAAAGTACTGTCAGTGATGAGTCAATCAACGATGACTTGATAAAGAAAAGGAACTACGTCATGCCATGATGTTAACTAAGGTACTACTTGGGAGGCAACCTAAGGTAAGTATTTACTATATTTTGGCTTAAATAATGGGTGTTGATTTGTGCTTGGTTGAAAAAGAGAAAAATTGGAGTGGAAAGCTAAGAGGGCGATCAATGGAACCACTCGGTGCATTGCCTAGTCGAAAAGGCGACCATCAGTTTGATTGCTTTTTGAGTCACCTAGGGACTCTAGAGGTGCTGTTGAATTTTATGGAATAAATGGTAGATCAGCGAATGATATTCTGTCAAAATACAACACATTTGATGCTTAAAACTTAGGATTTTGTGTGTTCTTAATGTAACATTTATGGTTTTTATGTATTTTTGGTGTTTAGTTTGCGGAAAGAACGTTGGCATTACTTTGGGGAAAATTGTGGACTTTTCTAGTTTTTGATTGTTTATAGGACCCTTTTCTATTGAAAGATTAGATTTGAAGTTCAGCTATACAACATCTCTATACGAGTCGTAGATCACTTAACGAGTCGTATACAGAGGTTTCATAAAGAATTCTAGTAAAGGACCAGTTAATACAAATAAAGTCTACGAGAGTGCAATACAAGCTGTGAATCAGTCTATGACTTATAAAGTGAATTCATAGCAGTGAAGTCCAGGATCTCAAGAGCTAAATACGAGACCCCAATTACAATTTGTAAAAAAATTAGTTTACGAGTCATAAATGCCTATTGTAGAAAGTCGCCAACCAGTTTTTTTATTTTTTGAGGACTTGTTTGTAAATACTATAAATAGTAATATTTAGGTCATTATTCAGGGGAGGACAGTAGAAAATATCATTAGAAAGTACTTTTAGGGTTTTATACTTGGAGATTTCAATTTTGGAGGAGAATACACTTGTGAATTAATTGGATCTTCAAACCTTGTAATTCTTAATTAATTTTGGATTTTCTTCTTCTTCAATTTAATTAGGAAGTGTTTAATTATGTTTTCTCAATTCATAATTTCTTCATCTACCCATAACATGATTGGCTAAATCCACAACTTAGGGTTGTGGGAACCATGAAGATCTAACCAAATAAACCTGGATAATTTGCAATTCTTGGAATGAGCATTTATATGTATTAATCAATTATCTTTGTTTTGCATGTTTTCTAGTTGTGGTCAACATTAGGACTTACCTAGTGTACCTTCTAGATCCAGGTGGTAATGAATAGGAAAAGAGATTGATTAACAAGATTTGATGATGTATTCTCATCTAATCAACCAAACTAGAACAAGGGGAGGTTGACTAAGACTATGGGTAATGGTTAATATTGCACAATATGGAGATGGGCCAAGTCACATAGTGAAATTCGCCTCTCACCTTTGACCAATGGGCTTGGTGAACTTAAATTACCATCCTACATGCTATACTCTAGTCGAGAATCGGGTTATCCATGGATATTGAGTTGGTGAATCATGGGGAACACAATTTCCAAGTTGCTCTCCATTATTGATTGTCTTTTGTGATAGTTAGTTTAGTTTATTTTCTTGTTGAACATTGCAAACCCCCCCACCCTTCAGGGAATTAAGTTGTTAATTACTTGAATTGCATATTGGTAAATTCATTGTGAGCCTCCGTGTTCTCTATGGGATTCAACCCTAACTTTGTTTAGGTTTTATATTTGACAACAACCGCTTTACCTTACAAAAGAGAGGTGTAACTTGGGCTTGATCAGTGAATCACTGAAATCAATGGGCGATGGTCAATTTCACTACTTTTCAAGGCTTAAAGAAAGGTATGCTTGCTATTAGAAAAGGTGGTTCCTAGCACACTTGGCGCAATGTTGAGTGTGCTAGGCGATGTTGTTTTTATTACCAAACATGCATCGCTCACTGACCTACTTATGGCTTTTCAAATGCCTTGGTCCTTTCACTTTCCATCGGGGGTAATGCAGCCTCAAATCGGAATGTTAATGATGATGATCAGAATGACAACCCAACCCCTTGGAAAATATTCCACAGCCTTGGGATTTCAATGGCAATACTTACTGGTAGAACCAATATAGGTTGAACCCTATGGCTATGGATGTGACCGGGGCTATTGTGTTGCCACCACTACTGGCTGACACAAAGTTCATAGTTTCTAGTGGGTTACTTCAAATACTGCAAAACCTTGGGTTATTTGCGGGCCTACCATCAGAGGATCCACATAGCCACTTGCACAATGTTACATTTGTTTCCAAGAGTGTGATAGAAACACATAATCTGTCTATGAATACTGTGTGGCTTTGTGTCTTCCTATTGTCTCTTACGGACGATGCTGGATTATGGCTATCAGAGCTTCCACAAGGTCTGATCACTAGTTGAATAGAGTTGCAAAGGTCTTTCTTAGCAAGGTACTTTGTTAAACCAAATAGGCTCAAAATGGAGGACCATATCAATCAATTCAAGCAATTCCCTGGTGATTCAATCCTTGATATGTGGGGGCAATTCAATAGATCCTTAAGGAACACACCAGACCATAAGATTCTAGGAATGTCCTAGTGGAAAGCTTCTACCGAGCTCTAGATGCTTATATTAAGCATGTGCTGATGCCCTCTTGGGAGGTCGATTTGTAGAGAAACCATTCGCAGAGAATCTAGAACACATGAACATGGTAGTCAAATCCAACCATGTGTGGAAGCCTAGGAATAAACATTAATAGATTGTCCAAGCACTGTTGATATGAGTTCTAATCAAGCAAATGTATCCCTACACAGTTATGATATGGGAGACAGGAACTCAATAGTTGAGGATCCTTGACTAGTTGTTAAAGAGGGCAGATACTCAAGATGAGACATTGAAGGAGATCAAGTCCAATTTTTTCAAGATAAACCTCAGAGTAGAGCAACACTCTGTGGCCATTCAACAGCTAAATAGTCAGTCTAGACTTGCATCAATACAACTGGATCAGATTCAAAAAGACATGATGTCATATCTCGAGAGCGCACCCTGGGCGTAACTGGCACTCAAAGATAATTTCTACTCCTTGAGCGAACCACTTGGCATCATCGTCACATCTTACTAAATAACAAAAGAATACTCAATGCTAACATTAAAGAAAAGAAAATTATATCATAAATAGTTTCTCAAAATAGTTCAAGTCTGAATAGGAAAATACTCAATAATACTTCACTTTATGTCAATGAAGCCACTACTAAAACGTATAGAAGGTACCATGACAAGCCATGGCTACCCAACTCAAACAAATAAAGAAACTGAATTAATAAGAATAGGCTCCTCTGAAAATCAAGGAGGGCTCACCAATCTCTGGATCTTGGAACTCTGAACCTCAATGGTGTACCTACTGATGTCCTCTATCTATTGAGTTTGCATCATGATACGATGCAGTGCCAAATGGTGTAAGTACGTGAAATATACTGTATGTAAATGTGCTAAAAGTAAACGATAAGACTCAAACTAATCAACAGACTCGACTCAAAGCTCAACTCTTCATCTCATTACTCAACTCAAGAAATCATGCAAGTTTTTAAGTTCAAAATCATGCTTTAGAAATAAACTTAGTGTTTAAATGTAGCTCAGTTCGAAGATCATGATATGATCAACTCAAGTGTTGCTTGGAAGTTTCTCTAAATGACATAACTCTCTACCACCATGAGTTAGTGGTGATATACAACGAATGTAGCATCGTTGCCATACCCATCCTTAACTTGCCATGGAAAAGGATGCATCAACCTCTACCTCTATCTCTCGGATCCTAAGAGAGTATCCCTCTATAGGGACTTGGGCCACCAGAATTATCCTATGCAAGCATCCTATGCTGGCTACGTAGTTCTGGGGTAACTTCTCACCCAACTTAGTGCTCAATACTACTTCCAAGACCAAAATTTTCTCATCAACTTAAACTCATCTCAATCAACTCAATAACCTCTTTCTTAATCAACTCTATAACTTAAAATGGGAAGTCAAACAATGCAATTCAAGACCAGTTCATATTATGCAAGACTCTTACAAACTATAGTCAAGTGACATCATATTATCCATGCTTAACAAATAAGACATGATGGATTCTCATTACATGCATATATGAATCAAGAAATCATACTCCTCATGTTCATATTATTCAGTTTAGAAGGTTGGATTTATAATTTTAATTTAATCTTTAAGAAAGGAAAATACAAGGTTTAGGGCTACAGTACCAAGCATACGAAATTCATTCATGATTCAAGGTAACAATGGACCAACTTATAAATTAACTCAAACATATTGGAGAACCTCAATCTTGTTCACGAATTTAAGACTCAAGAACCATGGAATTTAGAACATGTGATTCATACTTATGATTTCAACTCAAGTAAGTAAAGGGGCGCGTGGATGAACATAATCCAATGCTTTAAGTAGCCTTACATACCTAGAATGAGGATTTACACCAATCTCCACAGGGAATTCAACTACAGCTCAAGATTTTAGACTTCTCTTCTCTTCTCTTCTTAAAAATCCTCACCTTGAATGCTAAGAAAAATGGGTGTGTAACCCTTAATTTTGAGGAAAACGACCTTAATACTCGTTTATTAGACTTGAAATAGGTTGGAAATGTCCAAAATATCCTTCTAGAAATTAAAAGAGAAATCATCAAGAAAATTGCACTAGTCCGCGACGTGCCTCGAATACGGACCAGTGTATTTCCCTTAAAAAATCCTTTGCACGAGTTTTACACTTTTTGTCAAAAATTAAAAAAAATACTAGTGTAAGTATGCATCCCTGGGGTATCGCTCCTGGGGCACACATCAACACTGTCTTTGATTTAATTAACAAAAAATAATTTTCAACTCGGTTGCTCTAAAATCAGGTCGAGACCATTTTTCTACCTAGTTTTTTGTGCTT
>DF357315.1:11475-34145 GCA_000787875.1 Solanum virginianum | reverse complement strand
ATCGCAAATCCAATCTCAGATTTTCCATCAGTACTTTGAAAGATGTGTTGTGCACACAATTTCATTCTAGGGATATTTTGGTAATTTTGTGAAGCATTACATTATCTCCCCCTTGGGATCATTTGTCCTCGAATGATGAGTAGAGGTGGAAATAAGTCTCGGGTTGGCTCAAGACTCATCTCAGTACTCACTCGATGACTCAAATTCTTGATTATCTCTCAACCTTTATAAACTCTACTCAGAATCACGAATAGACATACCAACTCAAGAATGGGAACATCATTTAAGTTAAGGGTTGGAATATTACCGTCCATATCATCATCATTTGGCATGAAAAGTTGCGGGTATTTGGTTCTCATAGCTTCCTCAGCTTCCCACGTAGTTTCCTCAACAAATTGGTTCCTCCACAAAACTTTGACGGAGGCTATCTCTTTGTTCCTCAGCCTGCAAACTTATCAATAAAGGATTTGGACTGGTATTTTCTCATAGGACTGGCTATCCTTTACTCTAGTACTCTCCACGGGGATCACCAAGGCAGGATCTCCCATGCACTTCTTCAACATCAAAATATGGAATACAGGTTGAATTCCATCTAACTTGATGGGCAATTCTAACTCATAAGAAACCTTTCCTATTCTCCTCACTATGTGGTAGGGACCGATATAGCGAGGACTCATCTTTCCCTTCTTTCCAAACCTCATGACACCTTTCATAGATGACACCTTCACCATCAAACAAGATAACATGACTTAAGAAAGCCACTGACTTTAGCCAGAACATACATTTTTAGAACTTCGCATACAACTCATGATCCTTGAAAGCTTGGAGGATAAAGAAATCTAAGTCCCTTCTTCTCACATCGGTGTAAACTTTTGGCAACTCTAGGTAGTCTTCAACCTTTCCACAATAACCTTCACCTTCTTAATAGACTGGTGGACAAGATTAGGTCCAATCAACTCAACTTCTCCAACCTCAAACCACCCAATTGGAAATCTGCATCTCTTCCCACACAGAGCTTCATAAGGAGCCATCTAAATGCTTGCGTGATAGCTATTGTTATACACAAATTCAATCAAGGGAAAATGGTCATCCCAATTTCCCTTGAAGTCAAGGACAAAAGCTCTCAACTTATCCTCTAACATTAGAATGGTGCGGTATGCCTGGTCGTGTGTCTGTGGATGAAAGATTATACTCAAATTTACCTTTGTACCCAATCCTTTCTGGAAAGATCTCCGAAATTGGGAGGTGAATTGAGCTTCTCTATCTGAGATAATAGATAGGGGAACCCTATGCAACCTCATGATATCTCGGATGTACAAGTTGGCATACTCCTCCACAGTGTTAGTTATTTTGACTGCCAAGAAGTGAGCTGACTTGGTCATCCTATCCGTAATCATCCATATTGAGTCATGCTGATTTTGAAACCTCGGTAGACTGGTGATGAAGTTTATGTTAATAATCTCCTATTTCCACTTAGGGATCTCAAAGTTTTATGTCAATCCACATGGCCATTGATGCTCAACTTTGACTTGCTGACAATTCAGGGATTTAGAAACATACTCTGCGATATCCCTCTTCAGTCCACTCTACTAATAGATTTTCCTCAGGTCGTGGTACATCTTGGTAAAGCTAGAATGAATGGAATACCTAGAGCTATATGTTTTGACCATGATTCTCTCTCTTACACCATCAACATTAGGAACACATAACCTTCCCTGGCATCTCTACAACCCATCTCCCCTATGAAGAAGACCATCACTTTCTGTGTGTGGACGACCACCTTTAATTGGAGTATTATAGGATCTTGATGTTGCTTCCCCTTCACCTCTACCACAAGGGATGATGCAGACCCACTCTGGACATTGACTCCTCCCTCATCATTTTCCTCAAGTTCGACTCCTAATTGAGCTAATTTGTGCACCTCTTTCACTATCTATTTCTTTCCTTCCTTAAAATGGGCAACCCATTGACAACCAGCTAAGAGCGTTAGCAAAAATGTTAGCTTTACCTAGGTGGTAGAGAATGCTTATCTCATAATCCTTGACCAATTCCAGCTACTTCATCTGCCATAGGTTGAGCTATTTCTGACTGAAGACATACTGCAAACTCTTTTGATTAGTAAACACGTCCACATGCACTCCATACAAGTAGTGGCGCCAAATTGTAAGTACAAACACCATCGCTGCCAACTCAAGCTCATGGGTCAGATAATTCCTTTCATGCACCTTAAGCTATCTAGAAGCATCGGCTATCACCTTCCCCCTTTGTATCAACACATAACCTAAGCCAACTCTTGACGCATCACAATATATCACAAAGTCCTCCATCTTTTTGGGTAGAGTCAGAACAGGTGTAGTAGTCAATCTAGTCTTCAACTCTTGGAAACTCTTCTCATATTCCTCAGACCATTGAAACATAATCTTTTTCTGAGTCAGCTTGGTCAATGGTGTAGATAAGAAAGAAAACCCCTCAATAAATTTGTGGTAGTAGCCTGTTGATCCCAAAAAACTTTTTATATCTGTTGGTGAGATCGGTTTGGGCTAGTTCTTAACTACTTCAATCTTTTGAGAATCCATTTGAATACCATCAAACAAGATAACATGACTTAAGAAAGCCACTGACTTTAGCCAGAACATACATTTTTAGAACTTCGCATACAACTCATGATCCTTGAAAGCTTGGAGGATAACTCTAAGGTGATTGGCATATTTCTCCTGATCCCTCGAGTACACCAGGATCTTATCGATGAACACAATTACACATATATCAAGGTATTGTCTGAACACTCTATTCATCAGGTTCATAAAGGCTGCAAGTGTATTCGTTAACCCAAAAGACATGACCAGGAACTCAAAGTGGCCATATCTAGTCCTAAAAATTATCTTTGGAATATCACATTCCCTTACATTCAAATGATGTTAACCAGATATGAGGTCTATCTTTGAGAAATAAGAGGCACCCTGAAGTTGGTCAAATAGATCATCTATCATGAGGAGTGGATACTTATTCTTTATAGTGACCTTGTTCAGTTGCCTATAATCTATGCACATTTTGAGGGATCCATCTTTTTTCACATGAATAGGACTAGAGCACCCCAAGGAGTAAAACTCGGCCTAATAAAACCCTTCTCTAACAAGTCCATTAACTGCTCCTTCAACTCTTTCAACTTAGCAAGGGCCATCCTATAGGGTGGAATCGAGATAGGCTGGGTATCGAGAAGAACATTAATCCCTAAGTCAATCTCCCTATCAAGAGGGACACCAAGTAGGTCCTCGGGAAACACTTTTGGTAACACACTCACAATTAGGACTGACTCAAGCTCACAATTGGGATTGACTCAAGAGTAACAGGCTCAACATTATTAGATTTGAGTTGCACGAGGTGATAGATTCACCCTTTAGAGATTAATCTTCTAGCTCTAAGATAGGAAATAAACTTACCCTTAGGTGCAATAGAATCTGCCCTCCATTCTATAACTAGCTCATTAGGAAACTGAAAGTTGACGATTTGGGTTCTACAGTCAACAGTGGCATAGAAGGCATGGAGACAATCCATACCAAGAAATATACCAAAGTCAATCATCTCTAACTTAACTAGATTCGCAAACATATTCCTATGGTAGATAGATACTACACAATCTCTATAAACTCTTTTGGCTATGATGGACTTGCCAACAGGAGTGGAAATAAGGAAAGGCACAAGTAAACACTTAAGAGAAATCTCAAATTTTCTAGCCACATATGGTGTTACAAACAACATTATTTCCCCTGGATCAAGCAAAGCATAACAATCAAAGGTAAAGACTCAAAGCATACCCATCACTACATCTGGTGCCACCTCTTGGTCCAGTCTATTTCCCATTGGATAGAAAAGGTTCATTCCTCTGCTTGTCCTTGGTGTGGCACCCTTCTGATTACCTCTCGATAGTGGCATGGTAGTAGAAGTTTGGGCTCTGTTGCCCTAAAGTGGACAGTCTCTCAGAAAATAAGCTGCCTAACCACACTTATAGCAAGTGTTTACTCCCTCCTTGCACTTTTCTAAGTGCATCCTGCCATACTTCCCATAAGGTGGCTTCCGTTTCGAGCCTCGAGTCACACTGGCCTACGAACCTTATCCTTTAAGGTTTAATTGCCTCTATGGTTTCTAATCATACCTGATATTTGGAATGGGTGCACTGGCTGATGATGGTGCATACCCCGAATGGCTCTTTTGAAAGTAATACATGTCTTCGTTATCCTACTTATACTGGTCCAACGCATACTTGGTTGGCTTGGCTTTCTTACTTAGGTGCTCTTCTTTGTCTTTCTTCTTATCCTCCACTGTTTGCTGGGTATAAACCATGAGTCTAGAAATGTCCATCCCCAAAATTAGTAACGTTGCCTTACATTCCCTCTTCCTATGTTTTCCTAACCCAGATACAAACTTTCTCATCCCTACCCTCATGTCCTAGACCATGTCTGGAGCATACCTGAGCAGCTTAATGAACTTGAGACTATACTCCTTGACAGTCATCCCCTCCTATTTCAAGTTCGTGAACTCTTCAATCTTTTCCTCTCTCAACTCTTGGGGAAAGAAGTGGTAGATGAAAGCACTCTCAAAGTCATCCCACTCAGGAGGTTCAATATCTTCTCCTCGACTATCCTTGCACTAGTTGTACTAGACATTCACCACATCTTTAAGCTGATAGGAGGCAAGCTCAACCCCTTCAACCCCAATAGCATGCTTAGCCCTCAAAACCTTGTATATCTAGTCAATGCAATTCTGTGGGTGCTCCTCAACGTTCGACCCTATAAATATTGGTGTGTTCATTCTCAAAAAGTCTTTGAGTCTAGTTGTGGTGATGGACTCCTGTGAGCTAGAACTAGGAGCCTAAAGACCTCGACTATTACCTTGGGAAGCCACTAGCTGGGAAGCATAGTAATGACTCCCCACAATTGTAACGACCTAGCCCAATATTATGATGAATTTTTCACTCTTAGGCCTAGCCCATCACGGATTTATCCCTTTGGGCTCACCCCAAAAGGCGCCTCACAGTATATAGACTAGTCCTTTACTTATATACCTAATATCTCTCCTGTATTTTGCCAATGTGGGGCATCTCATCTCAAGATGGGTTGTTATATACACCCCTTCTATGGACTTAGCGTCCTCGCTGAGGTTTGCCCCACTGCACAAGATTCGCCTAAACTTAGTTGAACTGTAGCCCCACATTGACAAGGCTGACATAAGAGTGGCTCTGATACCACCTGTAATGACCTGACCTAACACATTGAAGTATTGTCTACTCTTGGGCCTAGCTCATCATGGATTTGTCCCTTTGGAATCACCCCCAAAGGCGCCTCATAGTATATAGACCAGTCCATTACTTTATATACCCAGTATCTTTCCTATATTTTTGTCAATGTGGGATATCTTCTCTTAAGATGGCCTGCTATAGAAACTCTGCCTCTGAGGTAGGAGCTGGCTACGGCCATGTAGGAGGCGCCTATGGGACCTCAGAAGTCATGGTAGGTCGACCCAGTCTTCTTGTCCCCATCTGAGTAGGGACCTCTGGTTGGGAATTCTCAGTAGTTGAAGTTGAGTCATTTCTCTGAGCAATAGTTCATTTTGGAGGCATTATTCTACAAAGTGTAACGCATGAATTAGAGGAATGTTTTCATAAGGTTAAACTCTATCACACGAATGCAGATCATAGAAGAAGGGTAACACTTGCTAATGTCCTATAGCCTCCTGCTTATGAAGTATGGTGCATAACACACCCATAAACAAGACTTTATTAGACATGACCTCATAGACTCTGTAGGACACTTGAACTCTGTGCTCTAATGGCAAGTTTGTCATACCCCGAGAGGGTACCCTGGGCGTAACTGACACTCAAAGACTATTTCTAGTCCCTGAACGAAAACTTAGCCTCATCATCATATCTTACTAAACAGCAAAAGAATACTCAATGTTAACATTAAATAAAAGATGGTTATATTATAAATAGTTTCTCAAAATAGTTAAAGTCTGAATAGGAAAATACTCAATAATACTTCACTCTAAGTCTAAGAAGCCTCTACCCTAAACATCTAGAAGGTACCATGACAAGCCATGGCTACCTAAATCAAGCAAATAAAGAAACTAAATAAATAAGAATAGGCTCCTCCGAAAAGCAAGGAGGGCTCACCAATCTCTGGATCTCAAAACTCTGAACCTCAATGGTACGCCTGCTGAAGTCCTCTATCTATTGAGTCTGCATCATAAAATGATACAGTGCCAAATGGTATAAGTACAGGGAATATACTATATATAAACGGGATAAAAGTAAATAGATAAGGCTCAAACCAATCAATAGACTCGACTCAAGGCTCAACTTTTCATCTCATAACTCAACTCAAGAAATCATGCAAGTTTTAAGTTTAAAATCATGCTTTTGAAATAGACTTAGTGTTTAAATGCTTCTCAGTTTGACGATCAGGATATGCTCAACTCAAGTGTTGCTTGGGAAGTTTCCCTAACTATCATAACTCTCCACGACCATAAGTTTTTGGTGATGTATAACGAATGTGGCATCGTTGCCTCACCCATCCTTAACTTGCCATAGAAAAAGATGCATCAACCTCTACCTCACTCTCTTTGATCCTAAGAGAGTGTCCCTCTATAGGGACTTAGGCCTCCAGAATTATCCTGTGCAACCATTCTATACTCGCTATGTAGTTTTGGGGTGACTTTTCTTACCCAACTCGATGCTCGATACTCTTTCCAAGACTAAAATTTGTTCATCAACTCAAACTCATCTCAATCAAGTCAACAACCATTTTCTTAGTCAACTGTATAACTGAAAATGGAAAAACAAATGATGCAATTCAAGACTCAATTCATATTATGCAAGACTCTTATGAACTACGATAAACTAACATCATATTATCCATGCTCAATAGATAAGATATGATGGATTCTCATTACATGCATATATGAATCAATAAAACATACTCCTCATGTTCACATTATTCAATTTGGAAGGTTGAGTTTATAATTTCAATTTAATCCATAAGAAAGGAAAATACAAGGTTTAGGGCTAGAGTACAAAACATGGAAATTCATTCATGATTTAAGGTAACAATGGAGCAATTTATAAATTTAACTCAAACATATTCAAGAACCTTGATCTTGTTCACAAATTTAAGACTCAAGATCCATGAAATTTAGAACATGTGATTAATACTCATGATTTCAACTGAATTAAGCAAAGGGGTGTGTGGATGAATATAATCCAATGCGTTAGGTAGCCTTACATACTTGGAATGAAGATTAACACCAATCCCCATAGGGAATTCAACTTCAGCTCAAGACTTTAGACTCCTCTTATCTTCTCAAAAACCCTCACATTGAACACGAAGAAAAATGGGTTCATAACCCTTAATTTTGAGGAAAATGACCTTAATACTCATTTATTATACTTGAAATAGGTTATAAATGTCCAAATACCCTTCCCAAAATTAAAAGAGAAATCATCACAAAAATTGCACTGGTCCGTAATGCACATCGGGCGGGAGCAGTGTATTTCCCTAAAAAAATCCTCCGCATGAATTTTATACTTTTCGTCAAGAATTTAAAAAAGAGCACAAGTGTAAGTGCACGTCCCTGGCATGTCACGCCTAGGGCACGCATCAACACTGTCACTAATTTAATTAGCAAAAATTAATTTTCGACTCTGTTGCTCTAAAATTGGGTCGAGACCACTCTCCCACCCAATTTTTTGTGCTAATCGCAAATTCAATCTCATGTTTTGCATTCGGGCTTGGGAAGATGCATTATGCACATAATTTTGTTCTAGGGGTATTTTGATAATTTTGCCAAGCGTTACATATAATGACAAGTACTAAGAAAGAGGCACAGTTTGGTGAAGAGGGTTTACCATTGCTTGAGGAAGTCTGAGTACCCAAGCTAGCTAACTCGGCCCGCGATAATAAATCAAGCGCTACTTGGGAGGCAACCTAAGGATTTTTGATGTTTTAGCTTAGTTTTCAGTTTATCTTCAATATTTGGATTCTTAGGTAGTTGTTTGATTGTGTTTTGATTGCTATTTTAACATTGCGTTGGTTACATATAGGGTGCAAGTGAATTTTATAAAAAGTATGCCAGTAAAAGACTAAGACAAGAATTTTTGGTGAGGAATACATTAGGTACAGTTTCAACAACTGGACTTAAAAGTCATATTGCACTTTACGACTCATAACCCAATCTCATAGAGATTTTCAGTGAGCATAAACAGTGTGCACTCAACCCACTAGCTAACTTTATGACTCGTAAATGAAACAAAAAGTTATGAATGGGTTTGATGGAACTCAGGAAAGATTCCGAATTTGTCTAAGTGTTGAGAGGTCTATGAGACCAGGACTTATGAGTCATAGATTTATTTATGACTGATAGGCGGTGTTTCGTTGACCCAAGCCTAGTAATTTTAATTGTGACCCAATAAAGGCATAAAAGAGGGGTTAAAATATTCTGACTCCACTTTTGACCTAATTGACCAATATTACCCCAATGTTTTTACCTCCTTCTATTTTTTGATCAATTTTTGGCAATCAAACCCATTTTTCGACATGATTTTCTGGCACCTAGGGTTTTTTTGTCTTTTACCTTCTCTTTCCTCTTCAAGTTCATCACTATTATTGGTAAGTTCTTGGTTTACTTTTAATCTTTAAAGTTTCTTTGTTCTTAATTGTGTGATGTGATAATTATGATGGGCTTGATATTCAAGCATGACATTCATGTTGAATTTGAATGGTGAATGTGAAATTAGGATTGCCTTTGATTGAGTTGCTAAATTGATTCTAGAAATAGTGTATTTTAGGCTTTGTGATGGATAATTGTTGTTTCTATGGGATCACACTTCTTGTTTGACTGAATGGTTTTGAATAGTTTGTTAGTGTAAATTGGTTTTCAACAACATAGGAGTATGATAATGTTTGGGCCAGATTGAGATAGTTAAAATTGTTGGGTGATTGATGTTAGATCATTTTCGATGGGGTGATTTTATGTTGAACATGTTTGGGGTTGGTTTTTATGTGCTTAGCATGTGAGTGCTTGTATGCTTGTGTCGATGCTGGTAGGATAATGCTTGAAATATTTTTGGGGTCCATGTGGTGGACTTAGAAATATCAGGTACCTGAGATTTCTTGTTCACAAGAGTCTTTTATGATTCGTTGATTGATCTATGAGTCATAGTTTCCCCTCGTGAGAAATTTTGGACACTTTATGATCTAAGTTTACAATAGATGAGACCTTCTACAAGTCGTAGATCACTTTATGACTTATAAATAGGTCTCATAGATCCTTGCCTGTTTTGAATTACTCTCTAGAATTTTACACGAACCCAATTTATGACTCGTCAACTAATTTACGAGTCGTACATAGGTCTCGTAAACTTTTCCAGTGACCATTATTATTCTGAAGCACTGGTCTACAAGTGCACTTTACAACTCGTAGTTCTCACTACGACTCATAAAGGGCCTCTCTTAGAATACTTATACAACTGATTCAATTGAGTTTTTGCTATTTATTTCTTGATTGTTAGGGCTAATTATGGTTCATATATGTCTAATTTTTAGATACTGTGGCCCCAAAAGGAAATCGCTCAAAGATTGAGGCCTTTAGGATGAAGCTCAAGGATGAGCCTATAGATGATGATCATTCGGGTGATGATCAGATCCCTCAACTGAGTGGGTCATTGGAGATATATAATGCCCAACCAAACCAAGAGATACGTCCTTCACAGACTAAAGTTATTGCCAGGTCTGGACAGCCTCAGGCTTAGAGCGATAGTCCTTTGCAGTCTGAAGAGGAAGGTAGTGAGGAGACAGGAAGTAGCATACTGACCCTTCTAGGGAGTAAAAGAGTTCAGAGGAGGCCTCAGAGGATAGAGGAGATGCCAAGTCTTCCGTAGCACCATCTTCATCATCAGTACCAGATGCTACTACTCACCAGTGGTACGTCAACAATATGGAGGCTATATTCTTTACGAGAATGCATCCCAAGGAGCGGGGGAAAATCACCTATTCGATATATGAGGAGCCCAGGGTTATTGATAATAGACTTAGCCATATCCCAAATCTACAGGACATAATGATACGATATGGGTTGAGGTGGCTGAGAGTGTCTCTTGGATGATACTCCCCGGTGTTGGTGAGGGAGTTTTATGCATCTTATTCCACTATGATTCAACGTGATCTTTCCAAGGAAAGAAGGCTATCTCATAGACCAGATTGACAGAGGTATGGGTGAGAGGTCGGTCGATCGTTATTTTTGAGGAGACCATCCGCCACATGCTTGCTAGTCCTGAGTATCGTTCCCCCAGGTCTACAACGGAGTTTGATTATAGGTTGGAGATGGCTTAAAACTTGTTGATTATGAAGGATCCTGAGTATCGAACTTCTCTTCTGAGATGGTTAGTAGGTCATATTACAGAGATGGGTCTGGATTCTACTTGGTCACTACCCACATAGAGCCAATTGTCAAGGCTTCACTCTCTTTCCGCACTAAGTTTTTGTGGGCTATTGTTTAGATCACACAATTGACCGACCTTAGTGGATAACTCACTTACGCTAGAGCATGCGGTATTTTTTGCTAGAATCTTGGCTAGCTATGACATTGATTGGGCCCAACTCATAGTAAAACTGATACATTAGTTAGCATTGAAGAGGGCCCCTTCCATCCCGTTTCTGGTTTTGATCTACAAACTCTATATAGAGTCGCGGGTGAAGATCTTATATCAACTGGACTAGCTAGTTGAGGCCCAACATACTATGGAGACTAGTTTGATAAAGGCTGATGAGAACCTGGTGGCACTTCAGTAGGCACAACCTCCTTCTATGCCAGAGGTGTTTGCCCCACAGCCACCACTTGAGAGTTTGATGACTGTTACCACCACTACTATTGCTGCTACTCTTGATGAGAGACCCCAACAGCCTAAGGCAGTCAATATTGAGAGAGGTCCTACTGCTGCTGCTCTTACACTAGAGGCTACCATATCACAACCTTCTATAGTGG
Source organism: Solanum virginianum (assembly GCA_000787875.1). Classification (NCBI taxonomy): domain Eukaryota; kingdom Viridiplantae; phylum Streptophyta; class Magnoliopsida; order Solanales; family Solanaceae; genus Solanum; species Solanum virginianum. The sequence goes on along the minus strand of DF357315.1, from coordinate 23,111 downwards.
GCATGGTTTATGTGTCCACCACTTCTATTCAGGGTATAGTGCAATGATTATCATGTGCTGAGGCCCAGTTGTCTTAGCTTATTCAGCAACTTAGGCCATGGGTCTAGCAAGCTATTACAGACTTTGAGGAGCAGAGCTGAGCATTTACCATCTCTACCATTCAGAAGTGTGTTTCTAGAGTGGATGCTCACATCGATGCTTTTGAGAAGCAAGTTTAGAAGAGGTTAGCTGAGGCCCAAACTTCAAATTTGTTAGTCGTATATTAGGAGATCGAGAAGCTTAGGGATGAAATGATATCATAACTTGTGGCACCTGTGACACTACCAGAGACTACATCTTCGGTGCCCTTATTTGATTTATTTACCTCTGTGGAGCCTTCACAGACTTCCCTTGGGAAGAGACCTTGAATCGATGTGGAGCCAGATTAGAGGAATGTATGTGCAAAATTTTTCGAGGACGATGAGGATGAGGAGGATGATCTTGGGATGGCCTTGAGGACTTCAAGACATGATCAGGAGATGAGACTAGCTCGTAAGGATGATCAGTTAAGGGGTATTGTCCCCTCCGGATAGAGTGCAACAACTGAGGAGATTACCTCGTAGGAGAGGGATAGCCATGCTCAGCTACAAATTGGTGCTTAAGCGCCGAGGTATGTTTTTGACCCCTATTTATTCTATTTTTGCTTGATTTGGTTTATTGGGGACAATACACAATGATTTTGATGGGGTGTGGGTAGTTATGGTCCTCAATAAAGTCTGAGTAGCTTATGGTCCATAACTACTCGAAATTTTGATCTTGAGATTTTCTTGCATGTTTTCTTTTTTTCTCATGGATATTTAATTTCTATTGAATTAGCATATTAAGGATGTTTAGATAATATGTGTAGCATATAGTACTAATACTTATTGCATATAACATGTTTTTATGTTTTGTTTTGAAAATCGCTAACACCAAAAATTTTGATGAGTAGTTAAATGACAACCATAAATGTTTAGATGCTTGCAATATTTGTTCTGATAAGAGAGGGTAATTGAGACATGAAACATGATCTTTGAGTCTCTTGTTGGTAATGTATACAATGCCATGAGAGTGTGAGCTTATTTTGCTAGGTTCGTGCATTTTGTGCTTATTAGAAACTTGGCCTGTTACTCTAAGTTAGATTGTAGATCAAATGGAATAGGAAGGGATCTTAGGCCTTTGTTCTTCAATTAGTCCACTTTAGCCTAAAATGACCAACCAAATGAAGTTTTATCCCTTGTTCCAAATATCTGAGCCTTACATGTACCAATTCTTTCAAAAATACCTAATTAACCTAACCTTATCTAGTGAAAAACCTTGAAATTGGCTTGGTTTGTCCTTGAGCATTATAAACCTTGATTAAGGCAAAAATCCTAAGTTGAGGTAGCTACCAAAAGTTGCACTGGTTCGGGGAATAGATATTGTGTACTTCAATACAGGCTAAAAGCCTAAGTTAAGGGTGGCTGGTATAGGGGTAAAATTTAAAACATAAGGTGGTGAGTTGGGAATGAAGAGAAAAAGAAGAAAATCATGTACCGGGTGCAAGAAAAAAGAGAAAAATACCTTACATTGAGCGTAAATAGCGAAATAAAGTGTAAAAATAGGGCAAAAGTTGAAAAATAAGAAGAAAATACCTGGAAAAGCTTGAATGTGGAAAAAGGGAGAATAAAGTAAAAATATTATAGTTGGTAAGGTGAGAGTGATGAAAAATGTAGTTTAAGGATGACTTTTAGTCACTCTTTTTCCAAAATGTCATATCAAAGCCCCTTGAGCCTATATTACAAGCCTAGAAAGTCCTAAAGTGATCCTAGTCTAGTTAATTGAAAATCCGAGTCATGAGTATAGGGGTAAGCTTATGGTATTAGTCATTGTGCATAAACATCTTTTGTGAGAGTGAGTGTATTTGCATAGTCCCAAAGCTAAATTTTTAGTCATCATTGAGTGTCAAAAATGAGAATTCTTTCTATGAGGGCATTTGCATTGCATTGTTAGCATTTGACTGGTTCAGTGATTAGACTATTGATATTTCCTTGCTTGTCATAGTTGTGTTGTCAAATGCACCAGTGTGTTTTGGTTTGCTAAATAGCTATCTGATCTTGTTTTGACAAGTTGGTGTGGGTACTGGAGTTTCAACTGTATGCGAAGTATACCATTAGGTTGTGGTCTGTGTGTTGCTATATTATCTGTAAAGATTGAGTTATCACTTAAGTATAAGCAACAATTTTAAGTTGAGGGTGTTGATGTCCTGTCAAAATTCAACACATTTGATGCTTAAAATATAGGATTTTGTGTGCTCTCAAAGTGACATTTAAGGTTTTTATGTGTTTTTGGTGTTTAGTTTGTAGGAAAGCAGGTTGGCATGACTTTGGGGCAAAATTGTAGACTTTTCTATTTTTTGATGGTTTACGGGAACCTCTATGAGTCATAGCCATAGGACTTCTATGCCAAAGCTTATTAGTGGAACCAATATCGGCTGAATCCTATGGCTGTGGAGGTTATTGGAGCTATTGTCTTATTGCCTCTATCGGCTGACATAAAGTTTGTGGTTTTGGGTGGGTTACTTTAGATGCTGCAAAATCGTGGATCATTCGCGGACCTACCATAAGAGGATCCGCATAGTCATCTACACAATGTTGTATTTGTCTGTAAAAGTGCGATGGGAACACATAATCTGTCTATGGATGCTATGAGAATTAATGTTTTCCTATTATCTCTAACAAGCAATGCAACACTATAGCTATTCGAGCTCTCGCAAAGTTTGATCGCCATTTAGGCTGAGTTACAAAAGGACTTTTTGGAGAGGTACTTCCCGAGATCGAAGAAGCTCAAGCTGAAAGATCAAATCAATAACTTTGAGTAACTTCCTGGTGACTCGATCAGTACTATATGGGAGCGATTCACAATGTGTTTAGTGTCCCTGATCACAAAATTGTTGATGATGCCTTGGTGGAGATCTTTTACCATGCCTTGGACGAGAATAGTCAAGCGCGTGCTGATACCATCATGGGGGGTATGTTCTTGGATCAACCATTTGTAAGCATTGCTGAGAGAATGGAAGGGTGGTCAAGATAAATCGTGCATGGGGAAAAGAGATAGGTCATCTACCAAACATTTATATGCTGTCAGTATTAGCTCAAAGTAAGCTAAAATAAATGAGGAAATAATGTAAGAGCTTTCCTAGATTTTTACTCGTATAGAGGTGATGACGAAGCAGAATTAGGATCGAGTTAATGCAGTTGTCCATCAGCCTCCACAAGCACCTATGTACGATGATCCCTACTATGAGGAGGACACTTGCTTCATTGTTGAATAGACAGGGGGAGGGTGGGTTGGTCCAATGCCCAAGGGTCCAATCATGAATATTAGCACCAAGGTTAAAGAAACTAAGGTCAGAATTATAATAGAGATGGTACTTTCTGATACAACCGTGGAGGTTACAATGACAAGAATCAGCGAGAAGATCTCGACGCTTTTACCATACCCTACACTATTGTAGATATAGAGTTTACAAGGGAATTATGTTATCTCAGTGCCTATATATATACCCCTTGCAGTCTTCAAGAAGCTAGGACTGGGAGCCCCTACTCCAATGAGCATGCAGTTGTTGATGGGTGACTGTACGATGAAGAATCCTATGGGTATATTCTTTGATGTACCTATCAAAGTTGAGAAATTCATATTCCCCTCAGACTTTGTGATTCTAGATAGCAAAGTCAACTTCGAGGTCCTAATCATCTTAGGAAGGCCCTTCCTAGCCATAGGCTGAGCGCTTGTGGATATAGAAGTTAGCCAACTTAGGTTTAGATTGAATGATAAAGAAGTTTCTATTTTGATTTCAAGTCAAGAAAAAAAGTGATATCGGTGCTAATAGCTCCAGAGTTGAGGAGATATTTGATCATCTGTTGAAGAAAGCTGAGGCACAGGGTGAGACCCTATGGGGGATGAAGTCTGATATCTCTAGCATAAATTAGAAAATTAAGTCTCATTCTGTTGTTATCAAATAAATTGAGAAACTGTTTGGTCAAGTGTCAACTCAAGTCAACCAGCATCAGAGAAATATACTGCCTAGCAACACAATTTAGAACCCAAAGAATAAAGAGTAGTGCATGGTGATTACTATTCATATTGGCAAGAGTACTATTAATCTTTCCATGCAAGTAGATGATGATGATGTTTGAGAGGAGATAGTTAAGGTCAAAGATGCTGATGCCGGAGATGATCGTGTCAAGGATAGGGCGAGTGATGCTACAGAGGTGCCATAGAAGCTAAAGCCAATTCCTAGACCTTCTCCTTCCTTCCCTTAAAGAATCAAAAAGAAAGAGGAGGAGGAAAAGTTCAAGAACTTTCTCTCAATGCTGAAATAGCTATCATCAACATCCCTCTCATTGAGGTATTGGAGAAGATGCTAGTGTATACGAAGTTTATGATGGACCTGGTTACAAGGAAGCGCACTGTGAGTCTAGAGCTCTCCCAAGAGCTTCAACATTATATTGCAATTGCCACAAGGTCCTTGGTCCAAAAGCAAGAAAATCCCAGTGCTGTCACCATACCCTGAACTATTAGAGATGTGGAGTTCGGAAGGGCATTTGTAAATACTATAAATAGTATCTTTTAGGTCATTACTTGGGGAAGGCCAGTAGAGAATGTCATTAGAAAGTACTTTTAGGGTATTATACTTGGAGATTTCAATTTTGGAGGAGAATACACTTGTGAATCAATTGGATCTTCAAACCTTGTGATTCTTAAATAATTTTTGATTTGCATCTTCTTAAATTACAATTGGGTAAGTATTTAATTATATTTTCTCAATTCATAGTTTCTTTATGTACCCATAGCATGAGTAGCTAAATTCACAACATAGGATTGGGAGAACCATGAAGATCTAACTAGATAAACCCGGATAATTTGCAATTCTTGGAAGAGGAGGTGGGTTGTTATTATTCACATTCTCATTCTCATTTTGGTTCAAAGCTATATTTGCCGCATTGTTTGCATTATCTTGGGTCATCCTTCTTAGTCTTCTCTTGATTTCAGAGTCAAATGGAGTCAAAGGAATGTTTCAACTTCGTGTATTAGGCATACACTATCTTGTACCCTGAAATAAAAAAATAACAAAAGGCATAAAAGGAGGAAATAATGATTTATTCTTAAACTACTTGAATTAAACTTGATCTAAAGGAGGATATTTAGGCACTTGGTGAAATCTGAGTAACCAAGTTATCCAAGTCATGTCATGACAATAAATTAGGTGCTACTTAGGAGGGAACACATAATTTTTGATGTAGTAGCTATAATTTTGTTTTGTTTTTAGCTTTTGGACTTGTAGGTAGTTTAATTTTTTATATTTTGGACATTAGACTAGTTGCATACAGGATTCCCTCATAATTTTTGATGTAGTAGCAATAATTTTGTTTTGTTTTTAGCTTTTGGACTTGTAGGTAGTTTAATTTTTTATATTTTGGACATTAGACTAGTTGCATACAGGATTCCCTCATAATTTTTGATGTAGTAGCAATAATTTTGTTTTGTTTTTAGCTTTTGGACTTGTAGGTAGTTTAATTTTTTATATTTTGGACATTAGACTAGTTGCATACAGGATTCCCTCATAATTTTTGATGTAGTAGCAATAATTTTGTTTTGTTTTTAGCTTTTGGACTTGTAGGTAGTTTAATTTTTTATATTTTGGACATTAGACTAGTTGCATACAGGATAACAATGTGTTTTTTGAAGAATGTGTAGGTACATATTAAAGTCAGCTATCCTTGGCTGAAAAGGCATTAAGAAGTGCTTCTATGACTTATTCTATGGGCCGTATGTAATTAACGATCCATAAACTATCTTGTATAACACTTCTAGTGAGCAAAACATTATGCATTCTAGTCTAATAGCCAACTTTATGGTCAGTAGATAAAACTAAGGGCCATGAATAGGGCTTGTAGATACCAAATAAGTTTTATAATTAATTGATTAACTTTTGAGGTTTCTATGACCAATTCTACGTGTTGTACCCAAATCTATGACTTGTAGACTGGTTCTTGAAACCCATTCCTGAAAACTAGGTTTGGACATTCTATAAGATCATGATTTACGAGTTGTAAAACTATCCACAAGCCATAATCCTGGTCTCGTAGAGTCTGGGCCCACTAGTTTTAACCGATTTAGCCAATATATAAATAACGGGGTCAAATTATTTTGACAATAGTTTTTCTCAAAATTACATACAAAACCTGTTGACTCCCTTCCTTTGTCCTCTGACCATCAACAACCAACACCCCACCATTTTTCCAGCCAACTTTTTGGAAACCCTAGGGTTCAACCTCTTCGATTCCTCCTTTAATTTGTTCATCTTTTTCATTCAATTTGGTAAGTTCTTGGTCTTAAAAACCTTTTATTTTCCAAGAATTATATGATTAGGTTGAACTTGATTGATTGATATGGCAATTCGATGGAAGACCCCATATATGCCATTGTTGTGTTTTGAATTATTATAAAAAAGATGCCAATGTATGAATGTGTGTAAAGGCCTAAAACATGGGTGTATAGTCTTGTATTTGTTTTTGAATGACGTCTTTGAAAACAATCTAGTCACATACTATTTTAATTGAAGTGATTATGTGCATGAAAATTCAGTGTGTGATGGCATGTGTGTGTAATGTGATGCTAATTCATTCAAATAGGTCGGCTAGGTTGGGAATACATGTTAAATTATATCAGATGGGGGTGTATGTTAAGATTTGCATGTGGGGGTGTGTGTGTATTGCTTCAATGCTGAAAATGTTGAAAATGTAATGTAGGGTCAGTGATGATTGGCTTAGAAACTTAGGTCACTGGGTTCTTTTAATTAATGAGGGTCTTTTATGACCCATGGAAATTTCCATGAGCCATGACTGCCCTTGGTATAAAAATCTAGAAACTTGAAGTTTCTTAGAATCGATTAGACGTGACCTTCTATGAGTCATGGAATATTCCACGACTTGTAGTTAGATCTCGTAGATCCCTGCCTACAAAAGTTTAAACAAAGGAATATATCTATGACTTAGTCTAGGACTCGTAGATCCTTCTATGAGCCATAGTTGGTCTCATAGATTCCCTTCAAGTAAGAAAATATTATGGAAACTATTTGTACGAGAGCTTTCTATGGCTCATAGTTTTCACTACTGCCCGTAGAAGTACTTTCGTAGTCTCTTTTGTAACCAAACCTAATTTAATCTTGCTTTTTGTTTCTTGATTGTGGGGCTTACCATGCTTGTTAAATGTGTATGTTCCTGGTACTATGGCACCAAAGCCTAAACATGAGGATATTCAAGCCATGCAAAGGAGGCTTAGGGATGAGACCTCAGGGGAGCAAGATACCCCCAATGTTAGTGGATTAGTTGAAAAGCTCGACATCCGACCTTACCCGGATGATGAGAGACCATAGACACAAGCTGTCACCAGACTTGGGATAGGTCCATACCTAGGCTATTGTGTTTTGCACTCCCAAGTCTAATGAGGGAGACAATAATAATTGGAGCTTCATTCAGATGTCTTTATCTAGAGAGGAGTCTGAGCCAGAGTCAGGATTTGGTGACGAGTAGGAGACAGAGTTCTCAGCCACACAACCTCAGAAATCACCATCACCTCCAAATACTCTCAGTAGTCTATGGTGTGTTGAGGGCATGCAAGATATCTACATAGAGGGTGTACATAGGAATGAGAGAGGAACACTAGCACACTCTATTTCTGAGGAGCCCCATATAATTTCCTCTAGATTAGAGAGTGTCCCCAGTCTACAAGACACCATCAGTAGATGCGGGCTGCAGTGGCTGACCAAAGCACCAGGGAAGTACTCCTAGACCATGGTTTGTGAGTTCTATGCATCATATGATGCCATAGTACTTAACATTCTTCTTGAAGGTAAAAAGGCCCCTGCTTAGCCCAGATTGACACATATTAGAGTGAGAGGCTGATAGGTGGACATTTCAGAGACTACCATAAACCATATGTTGTTTGGGCTCAAGTTTCTAGCCCCCAGATCCACAACAGATTACAATTGCAGATTGGGGAAGACCAAAGACAAGGGTATGATAAGATACCAGAGATGTAGAGTCAGCTTGATGAGATAGGTGGTAGCGTAGATTGCTGAGCAGGGCCCAGACACTTCATGGATAGCCATTGTAAGGTGATTGTGAAGGCCTCTCTTAACTTCCCTACTAAATTTTGGTGCACCATTATGAGGTCATGGAATCAACCAACTTTTGCAGATAACACCTTGATGCAGGACTATGCTATTCTATTTGCCAGCATCATGGCTGGCTATGAGATAGATTAAGCCAGCCTCATCGTAGATCAGATCCACAAGGCGGCCTTGATAGTAGTCCACCTCCATTCCCTTTCGATGCTTAATCTACAAACTCTGTCTAGAGCTAAGGGTGGAGAGCCTACATTAGTTGGACTCACTGATTGAGGTCAAGCAAAAGCTAGATGCCAGCCTGATCAAGGCAGAGGACAACCTGGTGATACTTCGGCAAGCACCGCACCAGCCATCTCAGATGCTAGAGATGTTCGCAGCTAAGGCACTATCTGAGGTTCCACCTACCACCACTGTTGCTGCCACTACCGAGTAGAGACCCCATGGACTAAGACAGATATGGAGAAGGGGTCCATTACTACTACTCCTGTGCCACAATCCATTGCTGCAAATGCACCTGTCGATATAATTTATGTGTCAGCAGCATCTATTCAGGTTATTGTGCAATAATTGGCCCACAATGAGTCTTAGTTGACTAAGTTACTTTAGCAGATCAAGCCCTGGGTCCGCTAGGCAATTACAGAGGCCAAGGGATGCATGCAGGCATTTATGATTGCTACTATTCAAGATCAACTTTCAACCGTAGATGTCGTATTGATGCTTTCGAGTTATAGGTACAACAGAGCCTGAACAAGGCACGACCACCAGATATGATGGCCTAACAGATGGAGATCCAGTAGCTCTAGGCTGACATGATATCAGCTTTGGCTGTACCAATGGCATTCTCATAGACTGCGCCCCGGTGCTAGTGGTGGATTTGTTTACTCCAGTGGAGCCTTCACAACTTTCCCATGAGAAAACACCTTACACTGATGTTGATCTAGATATAGTGAGGTTACATATGGGGCTGACTGAGAAGTAGGAGATAGAGCTTGTTATGAGGTAGTCGATGTAGGAGAAGGAGATAAGACAGGCTCGAGAGTTTGAGAGAGTGAGGGGTGCTGACCTCTCCAATCATGATTCTACCATTGAGGAGGCCACCAGGCTAGTTGAGGGTGGCCAAACTCAGCCAGATACTGGCACTTAGGCACCCAGGTATGTTTGTTTTGACTTCTGCACTTTATTTTACATTTTTGATGTCCATTGGGGATAATGCACCTCTTTTTCGATGGGCTATGTGTAGTTACAGGCCTCAGTGATGTCTGATTAGCCTTGGCTGATAACTATCCCAAATTTTTAATCCTAGGGGTTTTCTTGCCTGTGTTCTTTTTCCCTATGGATATTTAATTTCTACTAAACTAGAATATTTAGGATATATAGGTAGTATTGGTAGCATATAGTACTGATCTTTGTGGCATATATGTGTTTTTGTGCTTTTGTGTGAAAATGATACTCATAAATCTTTTTGTTTATTAGTCTAGATAACAACCATGTATGTTTAATTGTTTCGATAGTGCTTGTTCTGATAAGGATATAATTAAGAGGAAAAACATGATCTGAGAGTCTATCTTGATAGTGTAATCAGTACTATGTGAATGTGAGCTTACTTTGCTAAATTCATGTATTGTGTTTTAGTTCAAAACTTGCGCTATTAATTTGAGTTAGACTGTAGGTTAGTTGGTTAGGAAAAGATCTTAGGTCGTTGTTCATAATAGTCTTCTTAGCCTGAATAACCAATCAAATGTGGGAAAAACAAATCCCTTAATCCTAATGTTTGTGTCTTACATGTACCTTTTCTTTGTAAGAACCAAAGTGACCCAGCCTTATTAGATGTAAAATCCTGAAATTGGCCTTGCTCCTTCCTTGAATATTGTGCACCTTGACTGAGGTAAAAATCTTAACTTGAGGGTGGCTACAAAAAGTAGCCCTGGTTCCTAGGTTGGATATTGTGCACCTCTACTTAGTCCAAAAGCCTAAGTTGAGGGTGGCTAGTGTAAGGTAAACACAAAATGACGGGGAAAATTAGTGATACACAGAAAAGGAGGAAAAGAGAAATTGTGTACTGGGTGCAAGAAAATTGAGCGATGCCTTTTCAATGAACTAAAAAGAAAAAATTACTATGAAAATACAAGGCAAAAAGCTAAAAAATGAGGATAAAGCATCTAGAAAACCTTGCAATAGGAAAAATGGAGAATTAGATGAAAAATAGCAGTGTTGGTAGGGCTAAATTGTAGAAAAGTGCAGTGTCAAAGAGGGCCTTTAGTCACTATGTTAACAAAACATCATACCAAAGCCCCCTGAGCCTACATTACAAGCTAGTAAAGTCCTAAAGTGATCCTAGTCCAAGTATTCAAAGGTCACAGTCATAAGTATAGGGGCAAACATATGGTATTGAGCATGATATTTGATTGTCTTTTGTGAGAGTGAGTGAGTTTGCATAGTCCTAAGATTATACCTAAAAATATCATTGTGAGTGAGATATGGGAATTCTTTCAATGAGGGCACTTGTATTGCATTGTTAATATTAGAGTAACTCAGTATTTGTGGCTTTTTGACAACTACCTCTCATGTCATAGTTGCATTATCACATGCATTAACCTATGTTGGTTAGCTTACTAACTATCTGATGTGTTTTAAAAGTAGTATAGGTATCTATGTTTTAGTTTGATGTGATATATGCCATTTGATGGAGGTTTGCGTGTTACTATGCTGCTTAATTGGATTTGAGTCAGTCGCTTGAGGAAAAGCAACAATTTTAAGTTCAGGGTGTTGATGTGCATCAAAATACAACACTTTTGATGCTTAAAACTTGGACTTTTGTGTGTTCTCAATGCGATGTTAGTATATTTGATGTGTTTTTATGTTTGTTTTGCAGGAATATAGGGTTGACACAATTTTTGGGCTAAGTGTACAGAATTTGCTGAAGTAGAGGTTCCACGAGACCCTTTACGGGCTGTAGAGAATTCTACGAGCCGTAAAAATGGTTTCATAGATAATTCCAGTAAAGAGTGAATTTTTGAAATTAAGTCTATGAACATGCAGGTGAGCCGTAGAAGACTTTACCAACCATAGACTTGGTGTCGTGCCCTAACGATCAGAAAGTAGGGAGTTGCTGAAAAGTTATCAAACGAAACCCCCTACGAGCTGTAGAACTTTATACAGGCCACAGAGGGCTGTCATAGAAGTCAGCCCCAGTTTTGAAAAAGAAAGCAAAAAATGCCCTTTTACCTACCGTATAATGTTATACGACCCGTAGAACCTGCCACAGAGTCTACCGACCCAGTTATCCTATTCAATTTTGATTTTGTATTTTAGATATTATAAATAGGTTTTTTAATTTATATTTCATAGGGAACAATAGCAGGATGTGATAGAACATTAGAGAGCTTGAGAAATACTTATAAATTTTATTTTCATCTTGTGATTTCAAACTTGTGATTCTTGATGA
>DF357315.1:0-11434 GCA_000787875.1 Solanum virginianum | reverse complement strand
AATCCACAATTAGGGTTGTGGGAACCATGAAGAACTAACAAGGTAAAACTGAATAATTTATAATTCTTGAAAAGTGTGTATGCATAATTAATTCTCTTCATATTGAATACTTTCTGATAGTGGCCAATATTAGAACTCGCCTAGTATTATTGACTGAATCAAGGTAGTAATGAATAAGAAAAGAGAGTAATTAATAGGATTCGACTAATGTTTCTCATCTAATCAACTGAATTGGGCTAATGGGAGGTTGTACTGGAATAATAGGTAAAGGTTAGTAATGTCACACTATAGGGATAGACCAAATCACATAGTGAAATTTGCCTCTTGCCTGGGCCAAATGGTTTGGTGTACTTAAGTTTCCGTTCTGCATTCTACACACTAGAAAAGAATTCGATTATTTGGTAATACTGAGTTAGGAAATCATGAGGAACTTACTACCTTATTTACCCTTCATAACTGGTTTAACACTTGTCTTAGTTTAGGATTACTTTTCTTATAATTGTCACAAAAATCCCCCTTTGGGGAGATAAGTTGGTTAATTAACCCAAGTTGCATTGAATTCTTCTAAGAATACCATATTCCCTGTGGGATTCAACCCTAACCTTGGTTAGGTTATATTTCTTCATAATGACCACTTTAGCCTGAAAAAAAAGGTGTAGCTTGGGCGATATTTCAGATGCTAAAGTTATTGTGGGTTTTGAATTCCTTTGTGTATGTCAAAATTGGTGGTGCATATGATTTTAGCTAGGTTTATGAGTGAGTAATTCCAATGGTGGAATGTTTGTGGGTATTGTCTCAATTTCATAGTTTTCATCATGCTTAAATGTTTTCACTTGAGATAGTACCATGATCATGAGAATGCTTGATTGAAAATGCTTGCTTACTTGTATTGATTGTTCTTATGGGCTATGGGTGAAGTTTGAGTAACCCTTAAACTACTTTAAGTGAAGTGTACTTGCCCTATGATGGATTAGGTAATGTCATTCTTAAGGGTAAGTCTTCACTTTATGGAGTGTATTGTCATGGAAACCATGTGATTGTGATAATCAACAGATGAGTATGTATTGATATATGATTGTGGGTTAGTTTGTGACTCTCATCCATGTTTCTGGTAAAATAATTGTTGAATTTTGAGAGAATGGATGAAGGGCCATGCAAGTTACCTTTGCTGATGATCGTTTTGACCACTTAAGTGAACTCAATGATATGCCTAATTATCACATGCACTACCTAAATTAACTGATCTTTATGGTCAATTGCTTCAACTTTCAGCGATGAACCTATTCATCATCGAATAAATTCAGCGTATTGGCAATTGCGCATTTGTATCGCTAAAAGTAACAGTAGCCTTAGGTCTAAAAGTTTTGCAAAAGTGAAATGGTCTATTTGAAAGCAGAAGCAATTTGATGATTCTCCGAGTATGTTCTGTAGTTAAATAGTTTGGTCCACCCTGAATGTTTCACTTATGCCCAAATTTTGCACCTAACTGCGTAACAATTATTGCGCACAAGATGATCAAAGTTTATTATTATACATGAATAGGCAAACCTAAAACGACCCCAAAAAGTGCCAGAAAATGTGTCTTGGAAGTGCCCATAATCATAATTTCCATATATCTCAAAATTTGTGCGTGATATTAAAAATCCAACTTCACATTCTTATTCAGGGGGCACAATTGAGTGGGAAATGGGTCTGATCCTAATTTTAGGACAACTGTTGCAAAATTTTATTTTCCTAAGTTTGTGCAAAATAGTGGGGGTGCGCGATGATGCGAATCCATCATGGACCTATGTATTTTGTTGCTAGTTATCTCACTTTGGTCCAAAGCTTTTAGTTCTTGCGCCTAAACCTTCCAATGCATAAAAACACTTATACTTAGCCATATTTCACCTTTATATCATACAAGACATTCCCAATACTCCCTCAAACACTTAGACAAATATTTCACCTAAAATTCATGTGCCAAATCTCACTCCGGATCTAAGGATTTCATTCAAGCTATAAGTCTCCATTCTAATCTTCTTTAAGAAAATCCCCAAAGTTGAGGTATGTGGGTTTCAACTATTGGGTCCTTTCACCCAGGGTGTCCAAGCTTCCTTTTTACTTAAATTGCATGTTTATAAGTTGATTTACTTAGGGGTCTTATTTATTATTAATTTGACTATGAACTAAGTTGGGGTTTCTTAAAATTGTGACTGTTTAAGCATGTTTTGAGCTATGAATCTATGACCTCTTTTTAGATTTGATAAAGGCTTTCAATATGTGACTATGAATTATGTTGAGGTTTCATAAACTTGTGACTGTTTAAGCATGTTTTGAACTATGAATCTATGATTTATTTTTAGATTTGATGAAGAGTTTCAATGTATATTGCAAGAAGGTATTACCAACTGTTGGTGGGTTGATTTACTTCAAGTTTTCTTGCATGATTTCACTCTTGAATTTTATGATTTTATACTAGCATTACACACCCGCCAAGTGTTTGATAAAATATCCAGTTTTAGGTTCTTGAGCTATTCATAAACTATTGTATGACCTATGACTTGAATGACTTTATGATGATGAAAGGAATGTAAATATGTGTTGATCTCATGAAAGGTATCTTTAGTGTTGCAAGTTGACGAAAACCAAGTTGAGGGGTTGGTATCTCCAAAACCTTGATAGGAAGTGGTTAATCCATTAACCAAGTTGAGGGGTTGGTACCTCAAACACCTTGATGGGAGGTAGTAAACCCATTAACCAAGTTGAGGGGTTGGTACCTCAAACACCTTGATGGGAAGTTGTAAACCCATTAACCAAGTTGAGGGTTTGGTACCTCAAATACCTAGATGGGAGGTGGTAAACCCGTTAACCAAGTTGAGGGGTTATTACCTCAAACACCTCCAAGGGGTGGTTTACCTTGGATTCCAAGTACCAAGTGATTTTGTCTATGATGATGGTCTCTTCCTACATATGCACTATGTTTCTATATAAGGATGTTTTACTTCAAGCATTGATTATGCATGCTATGTTGCTAATATACTATCTCTTGCTTACGATTATGCATTTTGAATATGTTACCTATCTATTATTGCATTGCATCCTATATACTTAGTACATTCAAATGTACTAATGCATACTCTATGCCAACATGATATTACCACGTAGGAATCAGAGCTCCTCACGATTACCCTCATCCTCCCCGTGGCTAGTACTATCTTCTCATAGCTTGTTTGGTAAGTCCTCAACTCTAGGGACGATATCTCTTGTTCTTATATTATGTAAAGACTTTAACTATGTATATATATGCTTTTGACTATGAGGGTGAGTCTGGAAAGTTATCTTGGCCCCACTCAATTCTAAGTTTAGAGGTGTTGTTGGATAAGTTATATAATTATGCTTGAGCTTGACTCTCTTTGACCCTTTTGATATTTTATGATATGAAAGACTTTCTTTAGCCCCTTATCCTTATTTCTATTCTCTTATGGCTATTTAATTGCTTCCGTGACCAAGGTTGTGTAATGACATGTTAAGAGGCTTGTTTGGGGTCTCTTTGGGTTCCCCATTCGCAGTGTCACATTTAGGACCTAGGCTTTGGTCATGACTAAATTGGTATTAGAGCACTAGGTTATTAATAGTCCTTGGCATCTAACACACCGCATTGATTAGATTCTTAATCATGGTTATGTTGTGAACCACGACTATGAGTAAGCGGGTATGAGATATCTTAGGAAATGTTTTCCTTCTTCTATATCTATGTCATGCTATAGAGTCTTCCCCTAACGAATGTTCCTTACTTTGCTAGATCATGCCTAACATAAGAGGAAGAAGAGCCCGTACACCAGAAGAACAACCGGCTCATGGAGAGCTCTGGATGCTCTCACCTTGCTAGTTCAAGCCATGAACAATTAAGTTAATCAAGGGACCCAAGACCCTCATGCTTCGACTTCGGCATCTAGGGTAAAGGATTTTATGAGGATGAACCCACCAGAGTTCCATGGGTTAAAGGTGGATAAAGACCCTCAAGAATTTATTGATGAGGCATACAAGGTGTTAGATATCATGGGTGTTAGATTGGAAGAGAAGGCAGAGTTAGCGACCTTCCTTTCACCCAGGGTGTCCAAGCTTCCTTTTTACTTAAATTGCATGTTTATAAGTTGATTTAGAGAAGGCAGAGTTAGCGACCTACCAACTCAAGGGGTGGCTCAAATATGGTACACTCAAAGGAAGGTGGAGAAGCGGAACAACAATGTGATTCTATAGGAGGAGTTTAAGGCAGCATTTTTGAAGCGGTTCATCCCCTTTGAGCTTAAGGAGACCAAAATGATGGAGTTCATGAATTTGAAGCAAGGGTCAGTGAGTGTGAGGAAGTATGCCGTCTAATTCAACCAACTCTCTAAATATGCTTCACACTTGGTTGCCGACCGAGGTGTAAAATGAACAAATTTATGGTAGGTGTAATTGATTTATGGAGTGAGGAGTGTCGCTCTGGTCTATTGATTAATGACATGGATTTGTCCCACCTAATGACATATGCTGAACAAATAGAGGGGGAGAAGTTGAGGAAAAAGAGGACTGGTGAGGCCAAAAGGGCCCATTTTGATGGTAAGTTCCAAAGGTCTCAAAAGTAGCCTGTTTCATCAAGGCTAAAGGTCTACTCATGCTCCTAATAGAAGGTTTACCAATGACAACCCAAGGGTCCAAGGTGATGGTAGTGTGGTTCTTAATGCTATGTGTCCAAAATGTGGTAGGGCTCATAGAGGCCCATGTTTGAGAGACACCAATGCTTTTTTTGGTTATGATGAAGTGGGGTATAAGAAGGTTGTTTGTCCTCATAATCAAAATAAGGGTGGAGATGTTTGTCCACAAGGCCGAGGTGTAAATACGGTTCCTTTGGGGAGAGGAGGCCAACAAGGTAGTGCCCCCAGGCCCAATCGGTTCTATGCTCTTCATAGGTGGCAAGAGGTTAATGAGGTACACGATGTCATCATCGGTATGTTAAAAGTCTTTGATTTTGATGTATATGCCTTGATAGACTCGAGTGACACTCTTTATTTTGTTACCCCCTTTGTTGCCAAAAAAGTTTCATGTTGAATTCGAATTATTGTATGAGTCTTATGAGGTATCTACTCCCATTGGTGCATCTATTGTTGCTAGAAAGGTTTATAGAAATTATCCCATTTGTACTTTGCATAAAATATTGCCTTGTGATGTTGTTGAGTTGGATATGGTAGATTTTGATGTCATTCTTGGGATGGATTGATTGCATGCAGTTGCATAAAATCTTGCCTTGTGATCTTTTTTAGTTGAATATGGTTGATTTTGATGTCATTCTTAGGATGGATTGGTTTCATGCATATTATGCCTCTACTGATTATACAGCCCATAGGGTCAAATTCCAATTCCTAAATGAACCTATCCTTGAGTGGGAGAGTCATGATGTGGTGGTTAAGGGTAGCTTTATTTCTTGCATTAAAGCCCAAAGGTTAATCTCTAAGGGGTGTCTCTATCATCTTGTCAGGGTTAGGGATATAGAGTCTAAAGTCCTTCCCATAGAGTCGATTTCGGTGGTGAATAAGTTCTTAGATGTCTTCCCTAGTGAGCATCCCGATTTTACTCTAAAAAAAGAAATAGATTTTCGCACAGATCTCCTTCCTGACACTCAACCTATTTCTATTCCTCCGTACCATATGGCCCCGATGGAGTTGAAGGAGCTAAAAGAGCAACAAAAGGATTTGATGGAGAAGGATTTTATTAGGCCTAACCAATCACCTTGGGGTACACCAGTGCTGTTTATGAAGAAGAAGGATGGTTCTCTTAGAATGTGCATTGATTTTTGACAACTTAATAAAGTCATCATCAAGAATAAGTACCCTTTACTAAGGAGTGATGATCTATTTGACCAACTTCAAAGGGGCTAGTCACTTCTCTAAGATTAATCTTCAGTCCGAGTATCACCAAGTGAAAGTGAGGGAGTGTGACATTCCCAAGATAGCCTTCCAGACTAGGTATGAGCATTATGAATTTATGGTTTTCCGAGTATCACCAAGCGAAAGTGAGGGAGTGTGACATTCCTAAGATGGCCTTTCGGACTAGATATAGGCACTATGAATTCGTGGTTATGTCTTTTGGGTTGACAAATGCACTGGCTATCTTCATGGATCTTATGAATAGGGTCTTTAAACCGTACCTTGTTTTGTTGTTGTGGTTTTTATCGATGATATTTTGATCTATTCCCATAGTGAGGAGGAACATATGGCTCATTTAAGGGTAGTGTTGCTAAAATTGAGAGAGGAGTAGTTGTATGCTAAGTATGAAAAATGTGAATTTCGGTTGAAGGAGGTTGCCTTTCAAGGTCATGTGGTATCGGGTGATGGTATAAAAGTGGATCCTAAGAAGGCGGAGGTAATTAGAAATTGGCCTAGTCCTTTGACTCCATTGGGCATTAGAAGCTTCTTGGGCTTAGCGGGTTACTATCGGAGGTTTGTAAATGGGTTCTCCTCTATTGCTTCTCGTATGACTAAGTTACTCAAAGAAAGGAGAAATTTATGTGGACCGATGAGTGTGAAAGGAGTTTCCAAACCTTGAAAGTTAAGCTTGTCTCCGCTCCTATCTTGAATCTACTGAAAGTGTTGGAAAGGTTTGTTGTGTATTGTGATGCCTCCCGAATTGGTTTAGGTTATGTTTTGATGCAAAATGGTAAGGTGATAGTCTATGCTTCTAGACAACTCAAGGTGCATGAAAAGAATTATCCTCCTCATATTCTTGAATTGGCCACCATGGTTTTTGCTTTGAAAATTTGGCATCATTATTTGTACAGCTGCATGTTGATGTGTTCACCGATAATAAGAATCTCCAATATCTGTTCACCCAAGAAGATCTCAACTTAAGACAATGAATGTGGTTAGAACATCTTAAGGATTATGATATGAGTATACATTATCACATCCATAAGGCTAATGTTATGGTCGATACTTTGAGTAGGGTGTCTATGGGTAGCCTAGCTCATGTTGATGATGGGGGCAAAAAGGTGGCTAGAGAGGTGCATCGGTTGGATAGGATGGGAGTTAGGTTGGAGGAGGTTCATATTGGTAGTATTGTGGTTGTTGATGGTTCAAAAGTAGGATCTTGACCCTTCCTTGTTAGAATTAAAGGCCTTGGTGAGAGAGGGCAAGGTGGAGGTTTTCTCTTAAGGGGGAGATGGTGCCTTAAGGTACCAAGGTAGGTTGTATGCCTAGTATGGATGATTTGAGAAAGAGGACTCTTGATGAGGCTCATAATTCTTCCTATCCAGTTGGGTTGCCTAAGACTAGAAATAGTTTTGATTCTATTTGGGTTGTGGTTGGCAGAATACAAAGTCGGGTCATTTCCTAATGGTTAAAACTACTTATGGTGCCAAAGATTATGTTAAGTTTTACATTCATGAGTTGGCTAGATTGCATGGGGTGCCTTTGTCTATCATATTGAATCATGGTGGTCAATTCACTTCACACTTTAGGAGGTCCTTCCAAAGAGATCTTGGTACCAAGGTAAAGCTTAGTATGACCTTTCACAGTCAAACGGATGACCAAGCCAAAAGAACTATTCAAACCCTTTAGGATATGCTTAGAGCTTGTGTATTGGAGTTTAAGGGTCATTAGGATGATCATCTTCCATTGATTGAGTTTGCTTATAATAATAGCTATCATTCTAGCATTGTTGTGACTCCTTTTGAGGCCCTCTATGGTAGACGTCGTAGGTCCCCGATTGGATGGTTTAAGGTAGGAAAAATGACTTTGTTTGGTCCAGATCTAGTTATGGAGGCAATGAATAAGGTAAGGTTAATTAGGGAAAGGTTGATAATAGCCTTAAGTCATCAAAAGTCCTATGCCGATATGAGGAGAAGGGAGCTTGAATCCAAAAGTGGTGATTGGGTCTATTTGGAGGTCTCACCCAAGAAGAGTGTGGTTCATTTTGGTAAGAAAGGTAAATTGAGTCTAAGATTCATTGGCCATTATAGAGTATTGAGAAGGATTGGTAAGGTGGCCTACGAGTTGGAGTTGCCAAGTGAAATGGACTTGGTTCATCCAATCTTTCATGTGTCTATGCTGAGGAAGTGTGTGGGTGACCCAAATGCTATTATACCATTAGATGTTGTGGGGGTTATGGAAGACAATTTGACTTATAAGGACGTTCTGGTAGAAATTTTGGATAGATAAGTGAAGAGGTTGAGGAACAAGGATGTTGCTTCTGTCAAGGTTCTTCGGAGAAACCAACAAGTTGAAAGTGCTACATGGGAAGCCGAGGCAGACATCCAAAAGCCATATCCCTAACTTTTCCACCTAAGGTACTAATTTTAAGTCCCCTATAGTCTTATGTTTCAGCCCCTATGTCATTTGCACGCATTCATGTTTATGTTGACAAGTTCATGGTGAGTTTGACCCGTATGTCGAGATTTTTGAAAATGATGTTTAAGTGCATTATTGCATTCTTGTGTGGGGTGAGAAATTCTTGCTTACTTCTCTTATGTATATTTTTTTGAAAATCAGGGATGAATGTTCCCAAGTGGAGATATTGAAATGTCCCTAAAAAGTGCCCAAAATTGTGCCACGGAAGTGTCCATAATCGTAATTTCCATATATCTCAAAATTCATGCACAATATCGAAAAGCCAACTTTATATTCTTGTTTAGGGGACAAAATTGAGTGGAGAATAGGTCTAACCCCAATTTTAGAGCAACCATAGCAAAATTTAATTTTTCCAAGTTTGCGTAAAACAGTGGGGGTACGCGATGGTACCGCGACCTGGACCCATCGCAGACCTATGTATTTTGTTGCAAATTTTCTCACTTTGATCAAAGGCTTTGGGGTCTTGGGTCCAAACCTTCCCATGCATAAAAACACCTATACTTAGACATATTTTACCTTCATATCGTACAAGACATTCGCTAATACACTTTCAAACACTTACACAAATATTTCACCAAAACTTCAAGTGCCAAGTCTCATTCCAAATCTTGGGATTTCATTCAAGCTTCAATTCTCTATTCAAATTATCTTCAAGAAAATCCCCAAAGTTGAGGTATGTGGGTTTCAACTATTGGGCCCTTCACACATGGTGCCCAAGCTTCTTTTTTACTTAAATTGCATGTTTCTAAGTTGATTTACTTATGGGTCTTATTTATTATGAATTTGACTATAAACTAAGTTGGGGTTTCGTAAAAGTGTCACAGTTTAAGTATGTTTTGAGCTATGAATCTATGACTTATTTTGACATTTGATGAAGGGTTTTAATGTATATTGCATGACAATATTACCAAGTGTTGGTAGGTTGATTTATTTCAATTTTTCTTCCATGATTTCACTCTTGAATTGCATGATTTTATACTAACATTACACACCCACCAAATGTTTGATAAAATGTCCAATTTCAGATTTTTGAGCTATTGATGAACTATTGTATGACCTATGATTTGAATGACTTTATGATGATGAAAGGAATGTAAATATGTATTAATCTCATGAGGGGTATCTTTAGTGTTGCAAGTTGACCATTACCAAGTTGAGGGGTTGGTACCTCAAACACCTTGATGGGAGGTGGTAAACCCATTAACCAAGTTGAGAGGTTGGTACCTCAAGTACCTTGACGGGAGGTGGTAAATTCATTAACCAAGTTGAGGGGTTGATACCTCAAACACCTCCAAGAGGTGGTTTACCTTAGATTCCAAGTACTAAGAAAGCTTGGTCTATGATGCTAGTGTCTTGCTACACATGTACTATGTTTCTATATAAGCATGTTGTACTTCAACCATTGATCTTGCATGCCATGTTGCTAATATACTATCTCTTGCTTACGACTATGCATTTCGATTATGTTTCCTATCTATTGTTACATTTCATCCTACATACTTAGTACATTCAAACGTACTAATGCATACTCTATGCCTATATGATGTTACCTTTTAGGAGTTGGAGCTCCTCATGATCATCCTCATCCTCCTCATGGCTGGTACTATCTTCTCAAAGCATGTTTGGTGAGTCCTCAGCTCTGAGGACAATATCTCTTGTTCTTATATTATGTAAAGATTTTCACTATCTATTTATATTCTTTTGACTATAAGGGTGAGCCCGAAAAGTTGTCTTGGCCCCCTCTCAATTCTACGTTTAGAGGTGTTGTTTGAGAAGTTATGTAATTATGCTTGAGTTTGGATCTCTTTGACCCTTTTGATGTTTTATGATATGAAAGACTTCTCTTAGCCCCTTATTCTTATTTCTAATCTCTTATGGTTGTTTAATTGCTTCTGCGACCAAGGTTGTATAATGATATGTTAAGAGGCTTAGTTGGGGTCCCTTTTGGTTCCTCATTCGCCGTGTCACGTTTAGTCCCTAGGCTTAGGTCGTGACAATACCTAAGGAGTAGGTCACTCGAGGTGGATCTAGGGAAGCTAGGGGAGTTGTTATAGCTCCCAAAAGAACAAAATGAAGATCTTAGAGACCTTAAAGCAAGGTGCAAGGAAAAGGAAAAAGAAAGTAGCGGAGCATCGAGAAACTACCACCGATGAGGAGGAACCCCTTAATGTAACCTAGACTAGTTAAGAGGAAGTGGACTAAAGAGGTGTATTTCAGAGCCAAGTCCAAAAAGGCATCGAAGGGAGGCCAGGTCTAAAGCCATTGATGGTCCTTTTCTATAAAAATCCTAGAGGATTTAGGAAATAACAACCCATGATACTTAAACAGACTCAGAGTAGAGGAGCAAAGAACAATCCTAGAGGAGAAATAGTTATCCACTGACGGGGTGATTGACAAATACCTAGAGGTTTGGGAAACTCTTAAATTCCACAACTTCCAAATGTTCAATAAACCTTAGGACCAATGTTGGTACTTCAGCTCTTCCCTGGGTATATTTACAATCTATTATATGTTCTTTTTGGCTTATTACGTAATATTCCTCTTTATTTCTTTTAAATAGGTTTTTTATTTTTGCTATTTCAAATATTTTTTCTACACTTAAATCCATTTCTTTGCCTTTTAATTTTCAAATATCTAATTATCAAATATTATTTTTTGCTCAGTATAATTATCTTTTATATAATCTTCCAGCCTTATTATTTCTATGTTTTCCTTAGTCATCCAATTCACCTATATCTGTATCTGTTTCACAATTTTTTGCATCATCAGATATTTCATAAATACTATCTTCGTCAGATATTTCATAGTCTATGTATTCTAATAGTATACAATCTTCATTTTCTATAGTTACTTCTATTATTTCTTTTTTCCTAGGTATTTTGGCATTTTACAATCTTTTGCTATGTATCCTAATTTTCTACAGTTGTAGCATTTACATTCACTTAGTTTTTTCTTTTTTCTATGAGGTCGCTTATGTTTTGTATAATATATTTTTCTTGGGCTTCTATACCTATGTCTAATCTTTTTATATTTTTTAAATCTTTTCCTTCTATGTTTTTTATAATATT
>DF357316.1:235796-261921 GCA_000787875.1 Solanum virginianum | reverse complement strand
TAAATGATCAAGGGAAAAACAACTCAATTTTGCCACCTGATCGAGAACATGATGTCAGATTTTTTATATCACACACGAATTATAAGATATATGAAAATTATGATTATAGGCATTTTCGAAGCATATTTTGGGTTGTTTCACTTACCACACTTTGTTGATGCCTTTGAGTTAATAGCTACAAGCTTGGCCTTGTCTTTTTGTGGTACCCCTATAACGGCCTCAATTTGATAAGCCTTACCAATAAACTCCACAAGATCCTTATCAACCCTAGAGTGATGGTACTTGGGCAAGTACATCCTCATGAAGTCTCGGATCCTAGTTGTTGAAGTAGGTTCTTAGGGAGGAAGGACAACATCCCTATTGACTTAGTGGGCCATGAGTTGAGCTAACATGTTGAAGGCGGCCCAAATCTCCATAAAATAAACCCCCTCTTCTTGAGGAATTGGAGGGTCGTGATCTTTATTCAC
Organism: Solanum virginianum; assembly: GCA_000787875.1. NCBI lineage: Eukaryota > Viridiplantae > Streptophyta > Magnoliopsida > Solanales > Solanaceae > Solanum > Solanum virginianum. The sequence goes on along the minus strand of DF357316.1, from coordinate 261,454 downwards.
ATTCTTTTGTAAAGTATCTCTTCATAACAGCATGTTCTAGAAAATTGCAAAGAGAACATCATTAGATAGGAGAAACCTTAAGATAACTTCTAAGGAACGACAAGAAACATGAAGGAAGAGAAAATTTCCTAAATTCCTTATAGCCTCTCATTCATGATTGTGGTGTGCTTCACAGCAAAAAACAAGGCTCTATTCGACATGGTATGTTGGATATCCGAGGACCATTTCAATTCCTCATGCTCTGACATCAAGTTTATCATGACCCAAGCCTAAGGCCTAGTCATAACACGACAAATAAGTGAACTAAATACACCTCACCCATGCCTCTAAGAATTCATAGGTATTTATACATAATATAGAATATTTTAAAATGGGGAATGGAAAAAAGAGACATTTAACATAAAATTCATAAACAGATTTAAATCAACATAAGACTTCATACATTTTCAAGCGAGCATACAATCTAGATAAAGACTTGGAAGGGACTAAGATATGTTCAGAGCTCACATCAAGTATATGTAGCAAAAGTTATATAACATAGAAAGTAAAAATCTTAAAATTTCATGCTTGAATGAAAGTGGGTGTTATCCCCGAACTAGAGGACTCACTAAAACTACTAGTCTTCAATTGTCCAAAGATCTCGCTACATGCCGATAGAGGAGGAACTTCAGTACCTACATGGTTATATCATGTAGAAAAAATATGAGGTAGTACTTTGAATGTACTAAGTATGTTGGATACAAATACAACACATGAAATTTTAATGTCATCATGCATGAAATTGTAATGTCATCATTAATTACAATTGTAATGTTGACATAGACAATATGAATAGTCATAATCAAAAAGTAAAACTCAATATGTAATGAATGATACTTGAACATAATATACATAACTATGTGGAAGGAGACCATAACTGACATTTAAGACCATATGAGCTACTATATGGAATCCAACATAATCCCCTATATTGGTACGAGGAGACCACTTGCCAGGCGGAACTTTGTCAACTTATGCATGCACATCTTATCTTTAACTTTGCTATTGTGGATATACTAGCCTTATCCTACAAGGGCTTCTGCGGTGGCACATAGTCAATTAGACTAGAGGTTGTTGCTAAGGTTACCCTATTAAACCCTACCTTAATGCCTCATTCACTACTAAGTTAGGTACTATGAAATACTTTAAAAACATTATCATAATCATGTATTCATAAGCTTGAAGACATAAACATCATCATATATGAGTATCTCATTAACTTAGGAATCCACTAAAGTGAGAATTGCACTTTCACATGAGGGTCCATCTTTGATAAGAATTATCCTTTCACCATCTAAAACTCCCCAAAAATACCCTAAAATGTGTCTTAGAAATGCCCATAATTGTAATTTCTAATCTCAAAAATTCGTGTGTGATATCAAAATTCAACTTCATATAAATGATCAAGGGAAAAACATGAGTGAGAAATAGGTATAAACCCAATTTTAGCAGACCCATAGCGAAAAATAAGTTTTGCACATTTATAATTTCCAGAGACGATCTGCGCCCTAGCCGCGACACGCCAGGGGCACGGAGATGTACATTTTTTCCCTTAGTTTCCTATTTCAGTCCAAGGGCCTTGGGATCATAGCCCCATGCCCACTTATGCATAAAAACACATATACTTAACCATTTTTCAACTCTATAACACTCAAGACCCTCTCAAAATCCTCTCTAACACTTAACCAAATATTTCGTCCAAATTCAAATATCTCAAGCATAATTCTGGATCTCAAGAGATTCATTCAAGCTTCAAGTCTCCTTCATGTCTACATCAAGAAAACCCAAGTTTGAGGTATGTGGGCTTCAACAATTGGGTACCTTTTACCCATGGTGCCCAATCTTCCTATCTTATGAAAATTGCATATTTTTTCAGGTTGTATTATCTATGAGTATCTTCTATTATGGATTATGAGTATAAGTTATATTGGGTTTTATGAAATATTGATTTATTATACATAAATATCTATTTCAATCTTGTACTGTGAATGAATTTTGTCTATTAAGACTATGCATGTTTTGAGCTATAAAACTATGATCTATTGAGAGATTTGATTATGGATTTCAAGGTATTCTATATGAGGGTTTTACTATATATTGGTGGGTTGAGTTACATTGAGTTTTCTTATTTTATTTCACTCTTGAATTACATGATTTTGAACTAGCATTGAGCGCCCGCCAAGTGTTTGATAAAATGTCTTTTCAAGGATTCTTAAAGTTATTGGTGATCTATTATATGATTTATAAGTCAAGTGATTTTATGATGATTTTGGGCTTTCACAAGATGCATTGAATTTATGAAAATGTCTTTGATGTTGTGATGCCGGATTAAGCCCTTTTTCAAAGATTTTACCTCTTTTGAGCCTTTGATGTTAATGCAAGGTAGTGTTTGATGATGATTTATTCTTATGTTTAAAAGTTAGGGTCACTATTCGAGGTCAAAGATGTTTTAGAGCTACTCGTGTTATGATTCTATGTTCATTACAAGTTACTAAAGATATGATTATTTCAATTATTATGTGGGATAAGGCTTAGCATCGATGGATTGAAGGGATGCTCTCTTTCCTCAAACTATGTGCTAACATAGGAGTATACTTTACCCTTGCTTTACTAGTGGATTCATTTAGTGCACTTTCTCTCAAATTCTTTCGGGAATGGGACAGGTTCCCGTAAGGCAAAGCTTTTCATGAAATCTTTCCCAAAATAAGATAGGTTCCCATAAAGGGGTCACTTCTCCAAAATGGGACTGGCTACCATAACGTGAAGTATGTGAAACGATCCTAAACAGTGCTCAAAAATATGCCTCGAAAGTGCCCATATTTATAATTTTCATATATACCAAAATTCATGTGTGATATAAAATATCTGACTTCATATTCTTGACCTGGGGGGATTGAGTTAGGGAGGGGTCTAACTCAAATTTTAGAGCAACCATATCAAAATTCAAAAATCCAAAGTGAGCGAATTCCACTAAGAAAGAACGGCCCAAGCGCGATGCGCCAGGGGCGAGGTGTTATTTTTGCCTAGTTTTTGTTGTCCAATCCAAGGCTTTTGGGTCTTGGGGTTAATCCTCCCCATACATAAAAATACCTATACTTAACTATATTTCACCTTCATATCATACAAGACATTCTCCAAAACCCTCTCTAACACTTAGACTAATATTTCACCCAAAATTCAAGTTCCAAATCTTATTTCAGATATTAGGGAAATCACTCAAGCTTTAAGTTCTGATCTCAATCTTCATCAAGGAATTCTCTAAGCTTAAGATATATGGGTTTCATTCATGGGTTCCTTTCACCCATGAAACCCAAGCTTCCTTATTACCTAAATTGTATGATTTCAAGTTGATTTACTTATGGGTCTAACTTATTATGAATTATACTATGAACTATGCTGGGATTTCATGAAATTATGACTGTTTCAACAAGTTTTGAGCTATGAATCTTATATCTATCTCAAGATTTGATGAAGGATTTTGATGTATGTTTCATGAGGGTATTACCAATTATTAGAGGGTGGTTTTACATTGATTTTTCTTGAATGATTTCACTCTTGAATTGCATGATTTTACACTAGCATTGCACACCCTCCAAGTGTTTGATAAAATATCTTGTTAAGAATTCTCAAGTTATTGATTATCTATTGCATGGCTTATGAGTCAAGTCGCTTATGATGATGAAAGGAATTTATATATGTGTGTTTAAATCATGTAAAGCATCTATGGCATTACAAGAGAATTATTGGGCTCTCATGTTTGTTGTGTTCTTGGGAAAATAAGGAGTTCTTTCTTGATAATTGAATGTGATAGTTTGATGAGCCAATAGGTACCGCTACCTAAAAGATTATATCGTATGGTAGGGATAATCTACCGAAAAGGGCATACCGAAGATAGAGTAACTCTTGGTTCCTACTTAAAAGATTATTTCATACGACAGGGACAATCTACCAAAAAGGACATATCATAAGGTAGGATCTCTCTTGACAATAAGATTATATCATAAGGTAAGTACACCCACTTTCTTATCGATGAGATTATGTTGTAAGGTAAGGATACTTAAGAACTTCTACCGATGAGGCTATGTCGTAAGGTAGAATCAATTATGACTCTTACCGAAAGGATTATATCATAAGGTAAGAGGCATGTCATACTACCTACCCAAAGGACTATGTTGTAAAGTAGGGTTATTGGCAACACTCCCTGAAAAGGCTATACCATAAGGTGAGTGGATAACTACTTGGCAATTCTCATGCATGCTTGTGTTAAGGTTGAGTATATATATTCCCTATTGACCTTATGTTCATTAATTATGATTTAAAAGCATGTTTTACTTAAAGTATTGATCATACACGCCATATTGATATTATGTTATCTATTGACTATGACTATGCATCTTGACTATACATGGCTTAGGATTCTTGTTGCATTGTATCCTACATACTTAGTATATTCAAACATACTAATGCATACTCTATGCCTACATGATATCACCATGTAGGAACCAGAGCTCCTGTTGATTCTCCTCCACATGGCTAGACAGATTGTTCAAGTTAGCTGTTGGTGAGTCCTCATGTCCAGGGATCCTCTCTCATGTTTATGTTTAGATTATATCTTGTATATTTGGATTACCTATTGTCATTAATATGAGGGTGAGCCTGGTTGCTTGTCTTGGCCCCCGCTAAGTCTTATGTTAGAGGTGTTGTTGGACAAGTATGTAATGATGCTATAAGCTTGACTCTCTTGATGTTTTATGAAATGAAGTTTTTCCCTGAGTCCTTATGCCCTAATTTCTATTCTTTATTTGTTGTTTTATTGATTCCGCAACCAAGAATGTGTAATGATATGTTAAGAGGCTTGCTTGAGGTTCTTCAATTCCCATGCACTATGTCACATCTAGGCCCTAGTTTGGATTGTGACAGTATGGTTTACCTTGGCAAGTAGACCACCTGTTTACTGATGAGGGGTAATCATTGGGATTCTAAGTTGTAGCTCGCTTGGTCTTATTCATTGTCGGTTGAGGTCTATTCCTACATATGTATTATGTTCTATGCAAGTTGATTAATTTATAAGCATGTTTTACTTCAGACATTGATCATGCATGCCATATTAAAATTATGCTATCTATTGCTTATTACTATACATATTGACTATATTGACTTATGTCTTGTTGCATTGCATCCTACATACTTACTACATTCATATGTACTAATGCATACTTTATGCCTACATGATTATACCATATAGGGACCAGAACTCCTCTTGATCATCCTTCACGTGGCTAGTGAGATTCTATGAAGATAAGTTTTTGTGAGTCTTCAAGTTCGAGAACACTATCTACTTTCTCTTGCTATTTCTAAGACATCTTTATGTTGAACATTTGATATTATGAGGATGAGCCCGAAAAGTGTCTTGACCCCATTCCATTTTAAGTCTAAAGGTATTTTTGGAATGTTATAATGTATTTATTCTATAAGTTTGACTCTTTATGCTATTGTGATATCAAAGACTTCCCTTAGTCCCGCTTTCCCTTTTTATTATGTCTTATTGTTGTTTACTTTGCTTCCGCAACTAAGGATGTATGTTTGATATGCTAAGAGGCTTGTTTGGTTCCTTTGAGTTCCCATTCATCGTGTCATATCTAGGTCCTAGGTTTAGGTCATGACAAACTTGGTATCAGAGCACTAGGTTGTTAATGGTCCTTGGTATCCAACACACCATGTCTATTAGAGTCTTATTAATAGTTGTGAAGCACGCCACAACTATGAGTGAGAGGCTATGAGGTGTTTTATGAAAATTTTCATTTATTCATGATCTATATCATACGGTAGAGTTAAGTCCCTTAAGGCTTATTACTGATCCCTAACCATTATATTTTAGAACATGTCTCAAACTATTCAGGACGGTGATATTTCTAATGAGCTAGTTCACAATACTCTATGGATATTGGCCAAAGTTATGATCGCCCAACTCAACTAATCGTTGGGCACCCCCAAGAGCTCAAATGATAAGAGGGGGGAGAAAAAGGCTAAGAGAGCCTAAGTTGAGGGTGCTTCATCTTTTGCTAGACTACCGGTGCCCAAGTGTCCAAAGAAAAGGACCCTTTTTGCCACTTGTAAAAGGTGTTAAGAAACATCAAGGAAAATATTTGGAAGGAATTGGGGATTGTTTCAAGTGTGATGGTGTTGGGTATAAGATGAGGGAGTACCTAGTGACCTCAAGGGAAGGGAGAGGAAGGTTCCAAATTGAAGATGGTAATAGTAGGAGGACTTACCCTACGTGCCCAAAATATGGGAGAAATCATAATAGCACACATCTGAGGAACACAACCGCATGATATAGGTATGGGAAGAAGGGTCACAAGATTGTTGACTATCCATATGCTCAAAAAAAGGGTAAGGGTGTTGGTGTTCAAACTTCTCCTCTGTGCGACAAGTATGGGAAGCACCATCCGAGGGTTTGTTTGGCTGATTCAAGTGCATATTTTGAGTGTAGTACAAAGGATCACGAGTCCTGACCTTGTTGATGGGTTACTAAAGATTATGAGCATTACCGTCGACGTGCACAACCATACCCATCTAGGGGTCACTTGACTTAGCATGATGCTTCACAGGTATGTTTGATGTGCTATCAAAATACAACATATTTGATGCCTAAAACAAGGAAATTTATGAGTTCTTAATACCACATTTTATGTGTTTTTGTGTTGTTATTGTAGAAAAGGAAGGTTCCCATGATTTTACAAGAAAATTCTAGAATTTTGCTAAACTACAAAACATACAAACTCACCTACGAGTCATAGCCCAAGCTACAAGTCGTAAGATAATCCCGTACAAAAAAAAAGAGAGCAAAAATTAAAAAATCTACTAAGTCGAGGTCAGCCCTATGAGACCACCCTACAAGTTGTAGGTCTCAATACGACAGATATAGGTCGAATCGTAGCAAGAAACAGAGAGCCAAAATTTTAGACCAAAAACTAAAGGCCTAGACTATGAGAAAAGTATACAAGTTATAGCTCAAGCAATGACTCGTACCAATGGGTCATAACAGGCAAATCCAAAATGCCAAGTGCCTGATACAAGACCCTAATTACGACTCGTAAGTCACCCTACAAATCAAACCCATAAGACGTACCAGCTACCAACTATCTTTTCTGTGTAATTTTTAGGGTTAAATTTGTAACTACTATATATACTCTATGTTAGGGTTTATTTTGAAAGACATCCCAGACTTGAACATTGAATAGAGACTTTAAATATTCTCCATAGAATACTTTAGGGCTTTAAAATAGATTTTAATTTACTCTTGAAAGACCCACCTTTGGGGAGTACAAATCATACATTATATTCATTCTCAATCTATCAAGCTTGTGGTTTGCAACTTGTGGAGTATCACTCATCATTCCTTCAGGTAAAATTCTCAACTATATCTTATATTTGCATCATTATTGATTTTACCTTAGCCATGAGTAGCTAAGCACCCACAACATGGGGTTGTGGGAACCACGGGTAGCTGATTTAAGATGACCTAAATTTATTACATTTCTATGATTGGAGTTTCACATGTATTATCTATTTCCCTTCATTATGATTGTTACTTGGTGGTGGCCAACACCAAACCCTACCTACTATCATGATCCCGACCAAGGTAGTGACGAATAGAAAAAGGGGAGTAGATGACAAGATTCAATAGATGTGTTCTTGTATAATCAACCAAACCTGACAAAGGAAAGGTTGAATAGGACAATAGCTAATGATTAGTTGGCACAACATGGTTGCCAACCAAGCGCCATGGTGAAATTAGACCTTCACATTCACAAGATAGCTGGAAGAACCTAAGTTACCATCCTACATACAAAGTTCCAATTATAGTTATGTTGACTAGGGTAAACAAGTAAACAAACAATGGGAAACACAATTCCAAAGTTGTCCCTAAAATTGAATATTTCCTTACGATAGTAGTATAATATTTATTTTAATTATGTTCTTAAATCACAAACTCCCCCTATTTAGACAATTTAGTTATAGATACTCCAAATGATTGATAGTAAATTCTTGTAATCAAGCCCCATATGGTACGAAGCCAGACTACGACTCGTAGGCCATCCTACGAGTCATAACTGCACCTCATATCTGAGTTCTCACAAGAGCTCTAGCAATGTAGTGAGATCATGACCAAATACCTTGTTCATCGCTTTCTTATTGGAGCGTGAACATCATAATAAATTATGGTGCCATTGTTGGGGAATACGGCTAGGTTTTGACTTGATTTCACTATTAGTTAGTTTAAATGTTAATTTCTAAACTCTCTTGTATTTTACTTTTATTTTTGTGTTTGTTATTTGATTCTACTTGCAGGGTGTACTAGGTTGTATGCCCAACACAAGGAGCCAAGGTAATTTCTTAGCTCCCATCAATTTGGAGATCTATTAACTTTTTAGAAGAATGGTTCAGGTAAGTGATGATATCGCGGTCGAGGAAGAAATAAATATGAATGATAATATGTGAAGAGAAGAAAATCCACCCTTGAGGGATGCTAGGGCACAACTTAGGGATTTCAACGAGAACGCTTATGGTTGGAACTAATATCATTTGAACCCTATGGCCATGGATATTACTGGTGCTATAATGTTACCTCTATTACCAGTAGACGCTAGGTTCTCGGTGTCAAGTGGGTTACTTCAAATGCTCCAAAACTGTGGATTGTTCACAGGGCCACCTTCAGAGGATCCCCACTGTCATCTTCATAGTGTGGTTTTTGTCTGCAAGAGTGTCATGGGAACACAAAATCTTTCTCTTGATGCCGTTGGTTTGCTGTGTTTCTATTGTCATTAACGGGGAATGCAGCTGTGTAGTTGTTTGAGTTTCCTCTGGGTACAATAACAAGTTGGGCCGAGCTTCAGAAAGTGTTTCTAGAAAGATATCTCCCAAGATCAAAGAAGCTAAAGCTCAAAGATCGAATAAATATTTTTGAGCAATTGTAGGGTGACTCTATTAGTACCACATAGGAGAGATTTACCAAATACTTGAGGATGGTGCCCGATCACAGGATTGTTGATGATGCCTTGGTTGAGATTTTCTATCGAGCACATGACGAGAATAGTCAAGCTTGTGCCGACACAATCATGGGAGGCATATTTCTTGACCAACCTTTTGCACTAATAGCTGCGAGGATGGAGTAAGTGGTTAAAACTAATAGAGCATGGAGTCAATAAGAGCGAGGTGCAATGAAGACTTCTTATGCGGTCAACACCAACAATGAGCAAGCAAAGGTCAATGAAGAGATCATGGAGCAACTTGCTCAATTTCGCATAAGTATAGACTAGGCCTTGAAGCAAAACAAAGCAAGTGGCCAAGCAATCATTCACCAACCTCCTAAGGTTCCCATATATAATATTCATTCTTTGATGAAGATGCTTGTTTCGTGAACAACCAAGCAGCAGGTTTTTGGAATAACCCCCAAGGGTCCAACTTGCACTATTGGAGGCAAGATTCTGGGAATCAAGGTTGGAACTACAACAGAGATAGTGCTTATAGAGACAACTGAGGTGGCTACTATGAAAGAGAGTGCTAGATGCCGAATGGGGTAGGGGAGATAATTATAGGAATGGTCCTTATGTGCCGCCCTACAACCGTGATGTTGTGCCCAACACTTCGAGGCTTGAAGAGATGTTTGACAAGTTGTTGAAAAGAGTTGACCATCAAGATGAGACCTTGAAGGGAATGAAATCGGACATTTCAAGCATAAACCAAAAGATAGAGTCTCACTCCGTGGCGATTGAATAACTAGAACAACAATTTGGGCAAGTCTCTTCGCAATTGAACCAATGCCAAAAGGGCACCTTACCAAGCAATACGGTTCAAAATCCTAAGAATTATGGGCATTGCATGGCGGTCATGACTAGGAGTGGAAAAAGCACCATAGATCCCCCTAAACAGTGTTTGTGGATGAAGTTTATGAGAAGGGTATTGGTGGTGAAGTTGTGGTTGAGGGAAAAGGTCCAGAGAATGTTGGGATGCAAAGAGCAGAGGTGAGGGAGCATGAAAAAATTAAGTCAATTCCAAAGCCTCTACCTCCTTTCCCTTAAAGGATTAAGAAAAAGGAAGAGGAAGGCAAATTCAAATACTTCCTCTCGATGTTGAAGCAACTTTCCATCAACATTCCCCTTTTAAAAGCTTTGGAGAAAATGCACAGGTACACCAAGTGTATGAAGGATTTGATGATAAAGAAATGCACTTTGAGCCAAGAGTTCTCACAAGAGCTCTAGCAATGTAGTGAGATCATGACCAAATACCTTGTTCAAAAATGAGAGGACCTCGATTCACCATCCCTTGCACCATTGGTGATGTTAAATTCATAGGAGCATTATGTGATTGAGGAGCGAGTATCAATCTAATGCCTCTTGACATATTTAAAAAGCTTGGGCTTAGTACTCCGACTTCGACAAGAATATGATTGCTTATAGCAGATTGAACCTTCAAAAAGCAAGAGGGAATACTTCTTGGTGTTCTTAATAAATTTGATAAATTCATCTTTTCTACAAATTTGGTTATCCTTGATTATGTGGTTTATTTCGAGGTGCCTATCATTTTAGGTAAACCATTTCTGGACACTGGGAGAGCTCTTGTAGATATGGATTCGGGAAAGGTTCGATTCAGGGTCAATGATGCAGAGGTCGTATTTGACTTCTGCCAATCAGTGAAACACCCGGATGAGTTGAAGAGTGGTATTTGGTACCTTGATGATTGTTGATAATAGACGATGACAAAATCGAGCCACGATGTCAAACGAGACGTTTCTTGGAGGCAACCCAAGCATATGCGATGATTTTTAGTTTGTTTTAAGCTAGCTTGGTTTTTGAAATTTTTAGGTGGTAACATGTTGTTTGTTTTAAATTTGGAATACACTAATTCAGTCGTGATATTTTGAAAATTGCAGTGTTTTGAAACTTGGTCAGTAGGTGAAAGTTGAGAACTAAATATGTGAGAAAATGGCACTTGGAATAGCCTCTACAAGCAGGCCTATGAGTTGTAGTGAATACTATGACTCGTAATCAGGCCTCATATAGGGAAACAGTGAGTATTGAAAGGTTATACATGCACTACGAGCCAACCTTACAATTCGTAGGGTCCCCTACGAGTCATAAGTGGGGCTCGTAGTGCCCTGGTATGAAATCAGATTCAAGCATTGGGACTACTACGAGATCGGGACCTACAAGTTGTAGCACACCCTATGACTCGTATTTAAGGTCTCGTAGCCCCGATCTGCAGCTTTTTCAAAATATTAACCCGGTTTATTATAAAAGGGGTCAAAATAAAATTTTAACCCCTAGATTCTATTCCTTTACCCTAAATCGACCTAGAATCCCCAAACCCAATCTATCTTTCACTATTCCATTCAAAATCCAGGCTAGCCACATCACTTTTTGACGAGTACTCCGGCAAGGATACCATTTTGTAGGGTTTCAACATCTTTTTCCCTCTACTTTGCATCATTTTGATTCATCTCCCATTTGGTAAGCTTCGTGATTAATTTTAGTGCACTTTTTTGGTGAGTTTCAATCTTGAGATGATTGTGTGCTTGGTTTAATCATGAGGATTCACACCCATGTGATGATTTTTATGTTTAGATGTGAAAATTAAGGTTTGAGTGCTTTGAAAAATCTTTTATGATTTGAGCCTTGTTCGGTAATCTCGTGTGGGTACTTATAGTTATGAGAATGATAGTCACTTGAGTGTGGTGCTTAATTGTTTTCTGATCTTTGTGAAAATTATTTTTGGAATTGGATGTTGGAAAATATGGGTGTGTTTTAATATGTCACATCTTGTTAGACTTAATTGAAAGTGTATGAATTCTCCTTACATCTCAATAACTTTTGGTGCTGATAACAAGTATGAGTTTAGAGGTGTGTTGCTTTTGGTTTTACTTCCATATAATATGGGATTGACTTGGATTTTCAGGGAACAGTTATTATAATTGCATAGTCTGGTAAAGGGTCTAATTATATGCCAATTTGATGTATTGTCTGATGATTGCCAATGCTTGGCTTATGCTTGAAGTATTTGTGGTTCTTTTGGTAATGTTATAGGCACTACAGGTGCCTTCTAACTTCAGCTACGAGGTATATCTATAGCTCGTAGGTTCCTTTACGAGTTGTAGTGGTCCTTCGTAGCAGGAACCAGTCACCTGTGATTCCTTCACATTTCTCATACGGGACCCACCTATGACTCATAGCATCTGCTATGACTCATCGTAGCGTGGTTCAAAAATACCTCTGGAATGAGGTACGAAGCCAGACTACGACTCGTAGGCCATCCTACGAGTCATAACTGCACCTCATATCTGATTCCAAATTTCATTTTTCTCAGAGACCTTGGTATTACGAGGCTAGAGTATGACTCGTGGGACACCTTACGAGTTGTACCTACATCTCGTAGCTGCGGACCTACAACTGTATCAGTGAATTATTTTCTTTTGATTTTAATATTTAAGTATTTTTGTTTCTTGTTCTTTGTTATGTGATCATTGTTTGGTAAAACATCTTGTAGCTCACATGTTGTTGTGTGGTTGGTTTGTAGATATAATGCCTTCAAAGGATAAACAAGCAATCCAAACATTTCAGTGGAGGTTAGTTGATGAATCCTCCAAGACCGAGCAATTCGAAGGCTTTGTGGAAGTCCACAGAGTCAGGACAGACCCTAAGGCAAATGTACCTCAAACTAGAGGTTGCATTGCTATGGCTCCAGTAGAAGTTGAGAGTCCCTCGCAATCTAAGGAGCAGGGTGATGGAGATGGGTCCAAGAGTAGCTCACCACAAATAAACCCTAGACATACCGAGATATATTCTGAGGAGGTGTCACAAGCTCCACAGGAGGAGGTACAATCATAACCCCAGCCAACCCCAGATGGTGTGTTGCAGGGATTAAAGAAATATACTATCAGGGGTTAGAGCTAAAGGATCAGGGCAAATCGGTTAGACAGTTCCATGAGGAGTCCAAGGTAAATGACTCTGAGTTAGATAGGGTACTAGGGTTAGATGCTGAGATAGATAGACACGGACTACGATGGACTACACAACAGTTGGGCAAGTATGGCCCTTACTTAGTCTATGAGTTTTATGCAGCCTACCTTTCTACACTTTGCTGAGGTCAACCAAAGAACAAGAAGCTGATTGAGTAGCCTAGATTATGAGTGGTGTCAGTCTGGGATCGTAGAGTTGACATCTCGGAGGAGACGATCTGATGGGTTCAGTTTGGGCCTGACTACAGAATGCCTCAGTCCATCGCAGAGTATGATGGTCGTATCTCTAAAATGAGGAAAGCGGTGAATGAGAAAGATGTTGGGGAGAAAACTGAGTTGTTGCAGTGGATTGCCAGCCAGATATGTGAGGAGGGTTTCGAGCCGACGTGGGTCACAAACCACGCGATCCAATAGTGAAAGCCTACCTCTCTTTCTGGGCTAAGTTTTAGTGGTCAATTATTCGTTGGCGTATCCGGCCTACTTTCATGGATAGTGTGATCACCCTAGAGTAAGTCGAGTTGTTAGCCAGCATCCTAGCTGGTTATGAGATAGATTGGGCTTGGATTATCTCTGTGCAGATTCATAAGTCCATCATCCGGATGAGCACCTCACTGCCATTCCCTGTTTTGATCCACCATTTATGCAGTGCAGCAGGTGTTTGTGTCAACCCCCACCGGGACCAGCACATAGAGGCTACATGCACCATGGATCCCAGCCTGATCAAGGCTGATAAGAACTCGGTGGCCCTACTGCGAGTAGCTCCTCCGGCTATCCCAGATCCATTCCCTGTTGAGCCAACGACTCCGGCATCCACCAGTACTACTCCAGCTACTGCAGAGCCATCCCTAGCTGCTGAGATTGAGTCAACGCCATCCTTCAGTACTCCCGCTCCAACATCATCCACTATGCAAGTTGATTCTCTTATCTCTGTTGTTGCTTTTTCAAGCGTTGGTGTGCAGGGTAGCTACAGAATAGCTTAGGCTGCAGGCTTTAATAGCTCAGGTCAGAGCATGGGTTAGTCAGAGTGTTTGGGACTCAAAGGAGAGGGTAAAGGCATCCACCCAGAATTTGGTGGATGAGAGAGTTAGAGTGGTGGATGCCCATGTAGATGTATTCGAGGCGAGAGTCTATAGGAGGCTTGAGGGTGCTCGACTTGCTGACATGAGCGCAGTGACACAAGATTGGCCAAGTTTAAGGCCGACCTATTAAAGATGTTGAATATAAAAGTTGGGTACTTGAAGATTGGCCAAGTTTAAGGCCGACCTATTAAAGATGTTAGTAGCCCCTATTGTAATCCCGGAGGTGGCACCGACGACTGAGGAGGTTTTTGACTGGTTAGCTGACCATCCGCATGCCCAGGAGAAGAGGCCTCTCAAGACAGAAGAGGCCTAGACCTGATGACCCAGAAGCATTGGAGGTTGAGCTGATACCAGAGGAGGTGGTGCAGGAGTCACTACTTATGGAGGCTATACAGAGAGATAGGGTGCAATAGATGACACATAGAGAGAGAAGTTCACACGCTATAGTAACCCAGATTGCTGATTAGGACGTCGTAACCTAGGACCCTATAGACCAGATCGATACCGATGCTTGAGCACCATGATGTTTGATCTTTTTGACCCTATCCCTTATTTTGTACTCATGGATACTTTGTTCTTTTTATTGGACAATATTTTTGTTATGTTTGTTTTAGATTTGTTTAAATGTTTTGTCTTTAATGTTGTTTTTACTCTTGTTTTGGACATTTAGTTTTAAAATGTTGGTTTTTAATATATGTGTGTGTATGTCTCCGTTATTTGGTTTTCGTTCATGTCTTTACTTTGAGGTCAAAGTATTCTATTTTGGTGGGATGTTGGAAATTATGGAATAAGATGAAGTTTGAGTAGCCTCGAGTCCATAACCTCCCCTATTTTTGATCCCAAGGTTATTTTTACCATGTTTCTTTTTCCTTATGGATGTTTTAATTTTCTGTCGAGGCTAGAAGCATAACCTGTGATTCTATACTTGATTGTGTGTGCAATACCATGTGTGTTGTGAGCTTATTTTGACACATTCATGTATCATGTATAGACTCAAAACTTGCCTTGTTACTCTAAAATTGGTCTAGTGATGTGGTTGATTTGGAAAGGACCTTAGCCTTTGTTCTTTTAGTGAGCCCACTCTTGCCCAAATGACCTACCAAATGTGTTAGTGAACCCTTTTTCCAAATGTTTGAGCCTCTCATACACTCATTCTTTCTTGACACCTAGCTAGCTCAGCCTTGTTTTATGAAATACATAAATATTGGCCCTAGTCTATCCTTGAACATGTGAACCTTAATTGAGGCTGAAAGTCTAAGTTGAGGGTGGCTACAAATGGTGGCCCTGGTTTAGGGAATAGATATTGTGTACTTCACCTCAGGCTAAAAGCCTAAGTTGAGGGTGGCCTTTGTTATGGTAAAGTAATGAAAATGAGGTGGTTAGTTGGGAAATAAAGAAAGAAATGAAAAGTCATGAGTTGGGTGAGGAAAAAGAAAAGAAAAGTGCCTTGAATTGAAGAAAATAACAAAATGGGTTCAAAAATAAGGCACAGCTGAAAAAAGAGATAAAAAACACCTGGGGAAAGCTTGAAGTAGGAGAATAAGGGTGGATTTAGTGAAAGTGGTTATGTCATGAAGGTAAAAGTGTTGGGAAATATGGTTCAATAATATCTTCTAGTCACTACTTGCCTAACATGCCATACCAAAGACCCATGAGCCTATGTTACAAGCTGTTAAGTCCTAAAGTTATCCAAATCCACTTTGTTGCCAATGCAAAAATTGAGTATAGGGGCAAGCCTATGGTGTTAGTCATTTTTCATAAATTTCATTTGTGAGAGAGAATGTTTCCATAGTCCCTGAATTCTAAATGCTTTTTGAGTGAGTAAGAGGCACTTCTTTTCTGTGAGGGTATTTGCACTACTTGATTAGCATATGACATACCATGATTGTTGATGGTTGATGTTCCTTAGCTTATCATAGTTGGATTTCCAGATACATCTTTGTGTTTTTTTTTTTTTGCTTAGCAACTTTGCAATATTGTTTTGAATATAAAAGTTGGGTACTTGAATTAGAGTAAATGATGTATATGCCATTAGTATAACTGCTATGTGTTTCTTATTGTTTGCTTAGATTGAGTCATCGCTTGAGGACAAATGACAATTCTAAGTTGAGGGTGTTGATATACTATCAAAATACAACACATTTTATGCCTAAAACAAGGGAGTTTGTGAGTTCTTAATGTGACTTTTTATAGTTCTTATGTATTTTGTGTTGTTATTGTAGAAAAGGTAGGTTAGCATGATTTTGGAAGAAACTTACAGACTTTGCTAAAGTGCAAAACATAAAAGCTCACCTACGAGTCATAGCCTAAGCTACGAGTCGTAGGGTGATCCCATAACTAGTAATATAGAGCAAAAAGTCAGAAATCTACTAAGTGGAGGTCAGTCTTACCAGGCTACTCTACGAGTCGTAGGTCTCAATATGACTTGTATAGGTAGAATCGTAGCAAGAAAGAGAGAGCCAAAATTTTGGACCTCAAACTAAAGGCCTAGAATACAAGAAGAGCATACGAGTCGCAGCTCAAGTAACGACTTGTACCAGTAGGTCGTAACAGTCAAGTCCAAAATGCCAAATACCTGATACAAGACTCCAATTACGACTCGCAGGTCACTCGTACCTGTGAGACGTACCTGCTACCAGCTATCTTTTCTGTATAATTTTAGGGTTCAATTTGTAACTACTATATATACTTTATGTTAGGGTTTATTTGAAGAAGATCCCAGACTTGAACATTGAATATTTGCCTTTGCATATTCTCTCTAGAATATTTTAGGGTTTTAGGATAGATTTTCATTTTCTCTTGTAAAACCCATTTTTGGGGAGTGGAAATCATACGTTATATTCATTCTCAATCTATCAAGCTTGTGGTTTGCAACTTGTGGTGTATCACTCTTCATTGGTTTGGGTAAAATTCTCAACTATGTCTTGTATTTGCATCTTTGTTGGTTTTGCCTTAGCCATAAGTAGCTAAGCACCCAGAACTTGGGTTTGTGGGAACCATAGGTAGTTGATTTGAGGTGACCTAGATTTATTGAATTTCTATGATTGGGGTTTTGCATGTATTGTCTATTTTCCTTTATTATGATTGTTGTTTAGTGGTGCCCAGCACCAAACTCTACCTACTGTCATGATCCTGACCAAGGTAGTAACGAATAGGAAAAGGGGAGTAGATGACTGGATTCGATTGATATGTTCTCGTCTAATCAACCAAACCTGACCAAGAGGAGGTTGACTGGGACAATAGATAATGGTTAGTTGGCACACCATGGTTGCTGACCAAGCGCCATAGTGAAATTTGACCTTCACCTTCACAAGAGGGCTAGAAGAACCTAAGTACCATCCTGCATGCGAAGTTCCAATTGTAGTTATGTTTTCTAGTATAATCGAGTCAACGAACTATAGGGAACACAATTCCCAAGATGTCCCTAAAAGTGAGTGTTTTCTTGTGTAGTAGTATAGTATTTATTTTACTTTTGTTCTTAAATCACAACCCCCTCCCCCTATTTAGAGACATTAGTTATAGATACTCAAAATGATTGAGTGAATTCCTATAGTCAAGCCCTGTATTCCCTGTGGATTTGACTTTAACCTTCAGCACTCTTTCTTTTATTACTCCTTTTGTTACCAAAAAGCTTCATGTTAGTCCCGAATTATTGTATGAACCTTATAAAGTGTCTACCCCCATTGGTGAGTCTGTTGTTACTAGAATAGTCTATAGAAATTTTCCCGTGTTCATTTTGCATAAAATCTTGCCTTGTGATTTTGTTGAGTTAGATATGGTAGATTTTGGTGTCATTCTTGTGATGCATTAGTTACATGTGTATTATGCTTCTATTAATTATAGAACCCATATGGTTAAATTCCAATTCTATAATGAACCTGTCCTTGAGAGGGAAAGTTGTGATATGGTGGTTAAGGGTAGATTCATTTCTTGTCTTAAAGCCAAAAGTTGATTTCTAAGGGGTGTCTTTATCAGCTTGTGAGGGTTAGGGATGTTGAGCCCAAATTTCATCCTCTAGAGTTGGTTCCAGTGGTTAATGTGTTCCTTGATGTCGTTCCCGATGAACTTCCCGATGTTCCTCCCAAAAAGGAAATAGATTTTGTTATAGACCTCCTTTTCGATACTCAACCCATTTCTATTCCCCCTTATCGTATAGCCCCGATGGAGTTGAAAGAACAATTGAGCGATTTGTTGGAACAAGGTTTTATAAGGCTTAGTAAATCACCTTAGGGTTCACCAATATTGTTTGTGAAGAAGAACAATGGTTCTCTTAGAATGTGTATTGATTACCGATAACTTAATAGAGTCACCATAAAGAACAAGTATCCTCTTCTAATGATTGATGACCTTATGATCAACTTCAAGGGGCTAGTGACTTTTCTAAGATTGACCTTTGGTCCAGGTATCACCAAGTGAAAGTGAGGGAGTGTGACACTCCCAAGATGGCTTTTTGGACTAGGTATGGGCACTTTGAGTTTGTGGTTATGTCCTTCGAGTTGACTAATGCATTGGTATATTTATGGATCTCATGAATAGGGTCTTTAAACCCTACCTTGACTTGTTTATGGTGGTTTTTATTGATGTTATCTTGATTTATTTCCATAGTCAAGAGGAGCATGTGGATCGCTTGAGGGTGGTGTTGCAAATCTTGAGAGAGGAGAGGTTGTATGTCAAATATGAAATAATGTGAGTTTTGGTTGAAAGAGATTTCATTTTTGGGACATGTGGTGTCGGGTGATTGTATTAAGATGGATCCTAAGAAGACGGAGGTGATTAGAAATATACCTAGACCTTTGACTCCATCGGATATTATAAGTTTCTTGGATTTGGGTAGACTATTACTGGAGGTTTGTAAATGGTTTCTCTTCTATTGCTTATCCTATGACTAAATTGACACAAAAGAAGGAGAAATTTGTGTGGACTGATGAGTGTGAAAAGAGTTTCCAAATATTGAAGGATAAGTTTGTCTCCATTCCTACATTGACACTACCAGAACGGTTAGAAGGGCTTGTGGTTGTTGATTGTTTGAAATCTTTGTTAATTGGGGGAGTTAAGTCAAAACAAAACCTTGATCCTGCCTTGCTAGAGTTTAGGACCTTGGTGAAGGATGGTAGAATAGAGATTTTCTCCAAGGGGGAGATGGAACCTTGGGTACCAAGGTAGATTATGTATGCCCAATGGCATAGCATCATTATATAACTTGTCCAACAACATCTCTACATTTTGAAGTGAGCGGGGGCCAAGACAACTTTCCGGGCTCACCCTCATAGTCAAAAGAATACAATTAGATAATGAGAGTCTTTACATAACATAAGAACATTCTACGAGAATGGATTGAGACTATGGGAAGGTACCTTAGTGAGGTCGATGAGATGGCTTTGATTGTACTGGATTTGGTTATGGAAGATTTAGAGAAGGAGAGGTTAATGAGGGGAAGGTTGAAGACGGCTCAAAGTGGGAAAAAGTCATATTCTGATGTGAGAAGGAGAGATCTTGAGTTTAGGGTTAGTGATTGGGTTTACTTGAAGGTCTCACCGATGAAGGGCGTGGTCCGGTTTGGAAAGAAAGGTAAATTAAGTCCAAGTTTTGTGGGTCTTTATAGGGTGTTGACAAGGATTGGTAAGGAAGCCTATGAATTGGAGTTGCCTATGGAAATGAAGATGGTTCGTCCGGTCTTCCATTTATCTAGGTTGAGGATATGTGTTGGTGACCCAAGTGCTATGGTGCCCTTAGAGGTTGTAGGTGTTGTAGGAGGTAATCTTACCTATGAGGAGGTCCAGGTTGAGATATTGGATAGACAAGGGAAGATATTGAGGAACAAAGATGTTGCAGCCATCAAGGTCCTTCGGATGAATCAATAAATGGAAAGTACCATATAGGAAATCGAAGCAGACTTAAAGAAGCAATATTGATACCTCATTCACTCTACTCAAGCTTAATATAGAAAATTAAGTCCTATCTTTGATTTTGAGTCCTAAGTTTCAGCCCTTAAATCATTTTGCATGCATTCATGTTTATGTTGATAAGTTCATGGTGATTTTGACATTCGTGCTGAGATATTTTGTTTGAAAATGATGTTTAAATGCATTTATTACATTCATGTCAGGCTGAAATCTTCATTGTTACTTCTCTTATGTACGTTTCTTTAACATTCATGGACGAATGTTCCCAAGGGGAAGATATTTAAATGCCCCAAAATGTGCCTCGAAAGTGCCTATAATCGTAATTTCTATATATCTCAAAATTCGTGCGTGATATCAAAAATCCAACTTCATATTTATGATCAGGGGAAAATATTAAGTGGGGAATGGATATAACCCCTATTTTAGAGGACCCGTAGCAAAAAATAATGTTCACAAATTTACAATTTCCAGAAATGATTCGCACCATGGGCGCGATGCGCCAGGGGTGAGTAGATGTACATTTTTTTCCTTAGTTTCTTATTTCAGTCCAAGGGCCTTGGGGTCATAGCCACATGCCCACCTATGCATAAAAACACCTATACTTATCCATTTTTCAACTCTATATCACTCAGGACCCTCCCAAAACCCTCTCTAACACTTAACCAAATATTTCATCCAAATTCACGTGTCTCAAGCATAATTTCGAATCTCAAGAACTCCATTCAAGCTTCAAGTCTCCTTCAAGTCTACATCAAGAAAACTCAAGTTTAAGGTATGTGGATTTCAACGATTGGGTCCTATCACCCATAGTGCCCAATCTTCCTATCTTATGAAAATTGCATGTTTTCAAGTTGTATTATCTATGAGTATCTTCTATTATGGATTATAAGTATAAATTATGTTGGGGCTTTATGGAATGTTGATTTATTATACATGTCTATCTATTTCAAGCTTGTACTATGAATTGGTTTTGTTTATTGAGACTATGCATATTTTAAGCTATAAAACTATGATCTATTATGATATTTGATGATGGATTTCAAGGTATTCTATATGAGGGTTTTACTATATGTTGGTGGGTTGATTTACATTTAGTTTTCTCATATTATTTCACTCTTAAATGGCATGATTTTGAACTAGCATTGCACAACCACCAAGTGTTTGAAAAAATGTCTTTTCAAGGATTCTTAAAGTTATTGATGATCTATTGTATGATTTATGAGTCAAATGACTTTAAGATGATTTTGGGCTTTCAAAAGATGTATTGAATTCATGGAAGTGTCTATGATGTTGTAATGCCGGATTAAGCCCTTTTTCAAAGATTTTACCTCTTATGAGCCTTGATGTTAATGCAAGGGTAATGTTTGATGATAATCTATTCTTATGTATTAAAGTAAGGCTCACCATTACATGTCAAAGATGTTTTAGAGCTACTCATGTTATGATTCTTTGTTCATGACACGTTACTAAAGATATGATTATTTTAATTATTTCATGGAATTAGGCTTCGCACCGATGGATTGAGGAGATGCTCTCTTTCCTCAAGCTATGTGCCAACATAGAAGTATACTTTACCCTTGCTTTACTAGTGTATCCATTTCGTGCACTTTCTCTTGAAATTCTTCCTGCAATGGAGTAGGTTCACGTTATCACAACCCAAGCCTAGGTCCTAGATGTGACACGGTGAATGGGGAACTCGAAGGGACTCCAAACAAGCCTCTTCGTATATCACTACACATCTTAGGTCACGAAAACAATTAAACAACAATAAAGAATAGAAATAATGATAAAAGGGCTAAAGGAAGTCTTGTATAGCATTAAAATATACAAGAGTCAAGAGAGTCAAAACGCATAGCATCATTATATAACTTGTCCAACAACATCTCTACATTTTGAAGTGAGCGGGGGCCAAGACAACTTTCCGGGCTCACCCTCATAGTCAAAAGAATACAATTAGATAATGAGAGTCTTTACATAACATAAGAACAAGAGATATTGTCCCAGAGTTGAGGACTCACCAAACTTTCTTTGAGAAGATAGATGAAAACCACAACAAACAAATCAAGGTAGGGTTTAAAGACCCTATTCATAAGATCCATGAAGATAGCCGGTGTATTGGTCAACCTAAAAGACATAACCACAAATGCATAATACCCATACGTAGTCCGAAAGGTCGTCTTGGGAATGTCACACTCCCTTACCTTCACTTGGCGATACCCAGACCGAAGATCAATCTTAGAGAAGTGACTAGCCCCTTGAAGTTGGTCAAATAAATCATCAATCCTTGGTAGAGGACACTTGTTCTTTATGGTGACCCTATTAAGTTGCCAGTAGTCAATACACATTCTAAGAGAACCATCTTTCTTCTCACAAACAAAATTGGTGCACCCCAAAGTGATTGGCTAGGCCTAATAAAACCTTTCTCCAACAAATATTTTAACTACTCTTTCAACTCCGCCTGGGCCATATGGTAAGGAGGAATAGAAATAGGTTGAGTGTCATCAAGGAGATCTATGCTGAAATCTATTTCCCTTTCAGGAGGAACACTGGGAAGCTCACTAGGGAAGATATCTAGGAAACTCATTAACCACCAGAACAGACTCTATAGGAAGGACTTTAGACTCAACATCCCTAACCCTCACAAGATGCTAGAGACACCCCTTAGAGATCAACCTTTGGGCTTTAATACAAGAGACAAACCTACCTTTGACCACCAGGTCATGACTCTCCCACTCAAGGACAGTTTCATTTGGGAATTGAAATTTGATCCTACGGGTTCTATAATCAATAGAGGCATAATATGCATGCAACCAATCCATGCCAAGAATGAAATAAAGAAACTTAGTACTTGGAATCCAAGGTAGACCACCCCTTAGTATACATGCAACCAATCCATGCCAAGAATGAAATCAAAATCCACCATATCCAACTCAACAAGATCACAAGGCAATATTTTATGCAAGATGCAAACGGGACAATTTATATAGACCTTTCTAACAACAATAGATGCACCAGTAGGAGTATACATCTCATAAGACTCGCACAACAATTGGGGATCAACATGAAACTTTTTAGCAACAAAAGAAGTAACAAAAGAAAGAGTGGCACCCGGGTCTATCAATGCATACACATCAAAATCAAAGACTTTTTAACATATCGGTGATGACATCGAGCACCTCATCAACCCCTTGCCTCCCTTGAAGAGCATAGAACTGACTGTGCCTTGGGGCACCACCTTGTTGGCCTTCTCTCCCCAAATAAACCGCATTTGCACCCCAAGCTTGTGGATGAACATCCTTACCTTTGTTTTGATTACAAGGACAATTAACCTTCTTATGACCCATTTCCCCACAAGTATAGCAAATATTAGTGTCCCTCAAACATGGGCCACCATGGCCTCTACCACATTTTGGACACATAGCACTAGGCACCACACCACTATCACCTTGGGCCCTTGGTAGTTATTGGCAAACTTTCTATTAGGAGCATGAGAAAACCCTTGGCCTTAATGAAACTAGCCACCTTTGGGACCTTGGAACTTGCCATCAAAACGGCCTCTCTTGGCCTCACCACTTCTCCTCTTTCTCAACTTTTCCCCCTCCAATTTTTTGGCATAAGTCATGAGGCAGGACAAGTCCATGTCACCAATCAACATAGCAGCCCAGCACTCCTCATTCACCAAATTGGATACACCTATCATAAACTTATTCACTCTAGACCTCGGGTCGGGAAACAAGTTTGGAGCATATTTAAAAGATTTGGTTGAACTTGAGGGCATACTCCCTCACACTCATAGATCCTTGCTTCAAATTCATGAACTCCATCATTTTGGCCTCCCTAAGCTCAAGAGGGAAGAACTGGTTCAGGAAAACTGCCTTAAACTCCTCCAATAAAATCATATTGTTGTTCCTCTTACCCTCTTAAGTTGGTAAGCTGCCAACTCTGCCTTCTCTTTCGGTCTAACACCCATGATAGCCAACACCTTGTAATCTCATCAATAAATTCTTGAGGGTCCTCATCTACTTTAGACCCATTTAACTCTGGTAGGTTCATCCTCATAAATTCTATCACCCGAGATGTCAGAGTGGGAGCATGAGGGGCTTGGACCACTTGATAGACTTAGTTAGCCATGGCTTGAGCTAGCAAAGTGAGAGCATCTCAGAGCTCTCCATGGGTTGGTTGTTCCTCGGGTATGTGGGCTCTTCTTCCTCTTGTGTTAGGCATGATCTAAAATTGGCAAAGAAAATTCGTTAAAGGGGAAACCTTACCTAACTTCTATATCTAACATAGATCATGAAGAAGGAAAGTGTTTTCTAAAATATCTCATAGCCTCTTACTCATAGTTGTGGTGCCCAATACAACCATGAATAAGACTCTAATCAACGCAGTGTGTTAGATACGAGGAGCATTAACAAACTAGTGCTCTGATACCAAGTTTTTAACGACCCAAGCCTAGGGCCTAGATGTGACACGGCGAATGAGAAACTCGAAGGGACCCCAAACAAGGCTCTTAGCATATCATTACACATCCTTTGTCGCGAAAGCAATTTAACAACAATAGAGAATGGAAATAATGGTAAAAGGGCTAAGGAAAGTCTTTCATAGCATTAAAACATACAAGAGTCAAAACTCATAGCATCATTACATAACTTGTCCAACAACACCTCTACACTTAGAATTGAGCAGGGGCCAAGACAACTTTCCTGGCTCACCCTCATAGTCAAAAGCATACAATTTGATAATGAGAGTCTTTACATAACATAGGAACAAGAGATATCATCCCCGGAGTTGAGGACTCTCCAAACTTTCTTTGAGAAGATAATACTAGCCATAGGGAGGATGAGGATGATCAATAGGAGCTTTATTTCCTACCTGATAATATCATGTAGACATAGAGTATGCATTAGTATGTTTTAATGTACTAAGTATAATTTTAATGTACTAAGTATATAGGATGCAATGCAACAAGAGATAGACAACATAATCAAAATGCATAATTAGACAATGGATGAGCATATTGCAATATGGCATGCATGAATAATGCTTGAGTAAACCATGCTTATATAAAACATATTATGTGTAGAAAGAGACCTCTTGATGGTTGTCACACCATACCATCCATGGTGATTGAGGTATCAACCCCTCAATCGGTTGATGGTGGTCTCACCCCACACAGTGATTGAGGTATAAACCCCTCAATTGGTTGATAGTTGTTTTTCCCTACCATCCATGGTGATTGAGGTATCAACCCCTCAATCGGTTGATGGTGGTCTCACCCCACACAGTGATTGAGGTATAAACCCCTCAATTGGTTGATAGTTGTCTTACCCTACCATCCATGGTGATTGAGGTATTAACCCCTTAATTGGTTGATGGTTATCTCACCCTAACATCCATGGTGATTGAGCTATCAACCCCTCAATTAATTGATAGTTGTCTCACCCTACCATTCATGGTGATTGATGTATAGCACCCCCTCAACAAGGTGTGGTCAAATTGCAACACTATAGATACTTTGTATGGAAACAACACATATATATATCTTTCTTTCATCATCATAAAGTCATTCAAGTCATAGTTCATGTAATGGATCATCAATAGCACAAGAACCCTAAATCG
>DF357316.1:209361-226704 GCA_000787875.1 Solanum virginianum | reverse complement strand
AAACATGCATATTCAATCAACATTTCATAAAACCCTAACATAATTTGTGATCAAAATCCATTATAAAAGATACCCATAGAGGATACAACTTGGAAACATGCAATTTTCATAAAAAGCTAGATTGGGCTCCATGGGTGGAAGGACCCAATGGATGAAACTCACATACCCTAAACTTGGATTTTCTTGATGTAGACTTGAAGGAGACTTGAAGCTTGAATGGAGTCCTTGAGATCCTAAATTATGCTTGAGACACTTGAATTTTGATGAAATATTTTGTTATGTATTAGAGAGGGTTTTGAGAGGGTCTTGAATGATATAGAGTTGAAAAATGGCTAAGTATAGGTGTTATCATGCATAAGTGGGCATGGGGTTATGACTCCAATTCCCTTGGGTCGAAATGAAAAACTAAGGAAAAACTTAAACTGGTCTGCGTCTGGTCTACGATGCAGACCCAATGCAGAGATCAAATTAACACTGATCCGCGCCCCTAGCGCGTCGTGGCTTGGGCGCAGATGGCTACTAGAATTTGAATTTTTATAAAAATTATTTTTTGCTACGGGTCTACTAAAATTGGAGTTATACCCATTCCCTACTCAATTTTACCCCCTAATCATGAATATGAAGTCATATTTTTGATATCACATGCAAATATTCAGATATATGAAAATTACAATTATAGGCATTTTCGAAGCACATTTTTGGGGCATTTAGTGAAACCCTAGGTTTTCTTCTTGTGTTGCTTGAGATGATTCTTTCCTTAGGAAATTTGAGAGAATTAGATTGGGGAGTGAATGAGAGTGTGAGTTAGGCATGAGGACTGATATGGATAGAATTAGGCTTAAAACAATGTAGTATTGGGATTAAGACACAGAAAAATGTCAAAAATACCTTTTATTAAACTCTATCAACCCCAAACTATAACCACCATCTACGAGTCATAGAATGGACCACGAGTTGTAAATAGAGGATCTCATCTTGGTTATGCTTTTTGGACTTCTAAACTACCTCTAAAGCTCCATCTACGAGCTCACTTTATTACTCATAATTTTATTTACAAATCATAGACCAATATGTAAACCCCGTCAACACTTAGCAAATTTTCTCAACTTAATATCATAAAATATAAGCCCTTTATATGACTCATAAAATCAACTGCCACTCATCTTGGTTGTTCATATATTATGATTCAAAAACCCCTATTTGGTCAACCCAAACCTCAATCTATGAATTGTTTTTTATGGTTCATTGTTCTATTTATAGACCATAAAGACCCCTCATAAACTGTCCCTATACTTAGCCTAATTTTTCACCTCGATTGAACTAATCCACGAACCTTGTCTATGCCCTATAATTTGAATCATGAGACATAAATGAGGCTCATACTATGGTCTATGATTTTCTAGATCCAGCAATTTTTTTTACATTTTCATAATTTCTTACTTACGGGGCCTTACAATTATGCACATATTTGTGTTCCCCATTCATCATTACTGAATTTAATCAATATATTAGTTGAACAATAGATTACTTTATTGCATGAAGACATGCTGACTATTCCTATGGTATCTACCTCGACTTCTTATGTTGGATTTATGCTTCTAGCAATTACCTATATTTTGTCGCATAAGAAGTACAGTTAAGTATTATTATTTATCTCCTTAAAGTAATTTTTCAGAAGATTTATTGCTCATTTACAAAATCACAAATTACTAGTTGCTTGAGTACATGCTGACTCTTTCCTTTGGGGTCGACCCCAACCACTTATGTTATCTTTATGTTGCTAGTAATCACCTATAATTTGTCTCATAAGAAGTATAGTTGAGTGCTATTATTTATGTCTCGACCCAAGCTAGGCCCTAGGCATGACATAATGATTAATATTCCTGAGGAAACTCTAACCTATCCTTACTAACTTATCATAAGCATGCATAAGCAATGAAATAAACAATTAACAAATGGAAGATCAAATAAAAATGGTTTAATCATAATATTATAAGGAAAAGAATTAGAAAACATAGACTTCATACATGATGTCCAACAATTTCTCTAATATACAAAGATAAGTGGGGGCTAAGACATCTTTGTAGCTCATCCTCAAAGGAAAGTAAAACAATAAATAGTCTCAAAGTAGCTCAACAATACAAAAAATAAGGATATACAGTGGAAGGTTTGTCCTCGGAGCACCAGGACTCACCAACGGCCTTCAAATGTCATCAACTAGCCATGGAAGTAAGGAGGAGGAGTTCGATCACTAGTCCTTACATTGTGATATAATATAGGCAAAGAAATATATGTTAGTACGTTTGAATGTACTAAGTATGTAGTCCATGCTTGTAATGTAAAACATAGAGTGTAAGGACCAAGTGAAGAGCATGTTATAAAGTAGGATGTAAAAATATGAGAAAGCATATAAGTGGTCAATGAACAAATAAAGCAGAGATAAGATCATGTAGAGTGTCATAAAATACCATATATAGGTGGGAGATAACCATAATTAACAATAAAACCATGTGATCATTAACATAGAGTCTCAATGTCTACCTGTATAACGAAGAAAAAGGAGATTACTCATATTTGAAGGCAAATCATAAGCCATTCAATGTTTTGTGGTCTGATCCATGGGTCATAGACATGCTTCATGGTTGAGCATCCAGGACATGAAAATTTTTGGGCACTGGAGGTCGAGTCCATGAGGCCCAAGTATGGGTCACAATTTTGATCGCAACTCGGTCAAAGGTGTCACGGATAAGGGGCCTGGAAATTTAAAAGTTTTCTAAGTATGGATAGAAACCACAAGAGGGTTCTTACGAACCGTAGACCTGATTGTAGATGGAGCTAGAAAGATAAAATATTTTCCAAGCCTAGAGGGATATTACGAGGTCTAAGTATGACTTGTAAATGAAAGTACGATTCATAAATAGTGTCTCATAAAGCGAGGTTTAAAAACTATTTTCAAGAACAAAAATTCAACAAGAAAATATCTTGGACTATGAGTCGTATTTCATCTATGACTCATAGATACCCCTCATAGATGGGTCCAACATAAGATTAATGAAGGGGCTTTTGCTCATTTCTGACCCACTAGACTCTAAATTAATGTTATTTTGACCCCTATAACCAACTTAACCACCTCAAATCTATTAAAACTATCCCCATTTTCACTCTAACTCATTCACTTTAAAATTAACCCCCAAAATTCTAAGTTTACTCTCTCTAGGAAACCCTCCATCGAAGCTTAAATATTCATATTTTGGGACAAGGAATTCAAAGAATCTATCCTTCTAGGGTTTCTCTATTGAGGTATGTAAGGCTTCATCCAAGTACCCAATCCATCCATGGAGCTCAAACTTACTCTTTTTTTCCTCAATTTCAAGCATGAATTTTCATTGGTTTACATGATTTGATTCCAAATTCTAGGATTATGATTATTATATAATTAATTTATTTAATTATGCATGAATTATATTGAATTTCATGATTTCCAATTGATTTACAAGTGATTTTAAGTACATGATAATTAGGGCTGATTGATTGACATAGGTTCCTTTACTAATGACTCAATTTGATTTTAATTCTAGTAATTCTACATGATTTACATTAAATTTCATGATTTTAACTTCAATTATTTATGGACCCATACATTGCCATAATTTTACGACTAAGTTATGATTTTCATGATTGTGATTTGAAATATGGATGTTATAATGATGATGATGCTTAGGATGATCTAAGACCCTAAATATTATGCAAATGATAATAACATTGGGAGTATACTCACACTCTATGAAGCATGTAGATGGATTATTCTTATGATATGAAATATTTTTCTTGAAAGCTATGAAATTATGATTTCGAATGAACTATGAACTATGCTAATATCTATGTAATTGCATGATTATATATTCCATGTAATTTGACTTAGCACCGAACAAGCTTAAGTTAGGTACATAATTGCATGCTTAGGAATAGGTCATTCATAACTTTTACATGATGGTGTATTAATACCCTTGATTGCTTAAATACATATCATAATCATAATCATATTCATGTCAAAATCACGTTCATGTCCATAATCGTAGTCATGTTCATATTCAAATGTCATGTAAAAGTCATGTACATGCATGATCATGTGATGAGAGATGAGTGTAAAGCATGGGTACATAAGCATCAAGTTCAAATCATGGTAATTAAGTGAAATCATGGATAATCCTTTAGTATAAAAGTATTTGAATCATAATTAAAGTTACCCATGCATAATTTCTTAGCCATCAACCCATAATAGGAGAAATCTCATGAAATTCATGTAAACCAAGAGAATCGAACTTAATTTATACTTATTCATAGTTTGAGCATAGCCCATATCATAATCATAACAATTGAAAACCAAATCATGAAGACCTTAATTGATTATCACTTTGAAATACATTAATTAGATGAATATTAGGTTGGGCACCACGATGGAAAGAAGATCATGGATGAATCCCACATAACTTAGGTTAGATTAAAGAATTGAAGATGATTTTACCTTTAAACTTGAAGGATCCTTAAAGAACTTTTGACTTGAGTTTGAATGAGAAATGGAGAGTGTTTTGGAAGAGTAATCTTGTGATGTGAAGTGTTATGCGTGAATGAAAATGGTTAGAATAGGTTGGTATACACTTAAGAGGGCAATATAGTCTAAGAACATTCATCAAAAGGTTAGAAGCTCAGGAAAGGACCGAAATAGACCTACGAAAACAAGTCCAACAATATGCTCAAGTGCACTACACGATACCCCACTAGCTATGGTGTGCACCACTGATCGTGGTGGGGTCTGGTGGTGTACTTGGAAGAAAACATGGGGCCCAAGTGAAGGGAATCCTTCAAGAGGCATACCATAGTTTGTGATGTACACCACGAATCATGGTATGCTCTATGGTGGGCACACCTTCAAGGAAGCCTAGAAACCAAGGCCAAGAGACCCTTCACATGGCACTCCACGAACTGTGGTAGGGGTTCATGATCTATGAAGTGCTATATAGTGGAACACCCTCATCTAGATAGCCTCAACATGGGCCAAGTCGACCTGTACAACACCTTTCATGGGGTGTCAATCTCACCCACCACCTATAGAGGGTGTCTTGAAAGTCACTTTGGGCTAAAAACTCCCAGAAATGTATTTTCATTCCTTAATTGGATCTTATGAAGGTCGAATCCTTACAACGATAGTCACCTGCACCTACTTATGATACAATGTAGGTATACAGTATGTGTTTGTATGTTTAAATGTACTAAATAATATGCAGGCATGCGATACAATATAAATATAACAATAACTTATATAATCATGATACATGAGCAAGGGTACATATATTTATGGAACTAAAGTAGTGAAGAGATCATCATATCAATATGTTATGAATGTCATGATGCATGAATGCCATATTACATAAACATATATGAGAGTGTTACCATAACCGACGTATAAGACCATGTGAACTATTACATCAAATCCTGATGTTGTCTCTACACTGGACAAACAATAGTCTATATTGTCAAGGTAAACTATACCCCACCTTACAAGCCTTGCCCATTTTGGTGAGTGGCTTATATGCACCTTATGGGCCTTCCCTATTTTGGTGAATGCCTTACATGTACCTTATGGGCCTTGCCCATTTTGGTGAATGATGAACATAATGCTATATATATATATATCCAATAGCTTAACCTTACAGGCACATAAACATCAACCTACGGTAGCACGTAGATATGAGACATGTAGGCTTTATTTTAGGACCATTAAGAAGAGTCCCCCACCCCATGCCTCATTCAGTGCTCAGTCAACATCCCACAGAATACATAATATATACATATATAATTATGCTTGTCATAAATCATCGTAAGTCCTCATAAAAATCATCATCATCATCATTCATACTTGGGGTCAAAGGCCAAATCATTGTTCAAAATATACTTGCATGGATAGGAATTTTCATGACCTGGACCTAGGGCCTAGAAGTGATATGGCGAATGGGAACTCAAGAGTCCCCAAACAAGCCTCAAATTATCCATATTCACATCATTCATATCCATACGAATAATAGACATATAGTTCTAAGTTGGAGGGGGAATCAGGACTCATGCTATGGGGGTGTCATAGGGAAAGGGATTAACATGGATCCACATAACACATAATATATAAAGACTAAGGGGAGAATAAGTATGACTCACTTCATAAGGGAAATTCAGGACTTAGGATCATTCACAACATAACATAAGAACACATCATAATACATATGACCAATCCATATAACGGTATCCATTAGACAGACATATCCATAAACATAATCTCTGAATACAACACTTAGCATATTAACGTAAAAGAGTCTACAAGATGTCCAATAATGCCTCTAGTCATAAGATAGGATGGGGGCCAAGACATGTCCTAGGATCACCCTCAAAGTAAATTACATAAACTAAAGCACCATAGGTAGAGGAATGGTGGCTTGTCCTTAGAAGATAGGACTCACCACAACAAACAAATTTCAAGATCCAAGCTAACCGTCATACGGTGGATGGAGGTAGTCCTCGATCCTTACATGGTTAGATTATGTAGTCAAAACTATGTGTTAGTACATTTGAATATACTAAGTATGCGGGCATGCAATGCATATGACTTATCAAACATGCATTCAATGTTAGATGACAAGGGCGCATAATATAGAAAGAGATATATAGCAAGAGATGTAGTATACAATATTCCATGAAATGCAATAATGCTCATATATAGTAGGAATGAGACCTCAATCGATACATAAGACCAAGCGAGCTATTACATAGAATCCCGATGTTATCCCCACATCGAAAAAGAGGTGCTCTACTTGCCAAAGGTAAACCACTCTTCTCCTTATGGGCCTCCTATTTTAGAGAAGTGACCTTCCTTACGAGCCTCCCATTTCGGATAGGGTATTCAATTCATATCATATCATGTCAATGTTATAACCGCACCTTACGGGCCTCTTATTTTGATGAGGGTTACCATATACATATACCTATGTTGGCACATAGTTCAAAGAAAGAGAGAAAACCATTGGGGATAGCCCTGACGCCCCCAATCCATCGGTACTAATTCAACATTCCATAAGAATACATATATGTTTACATGCTTTCAAAAGATGCATAAGTCATTCAAATCATTTTAATGCACATTTGAGCTCAAGAGCCAAATATATTTCTTACACATTTTTATTTGGGCTCAAAAGCCAAATTATAGTTCATAATCATGTTTCTCATGCTTAGGAATAACTCATTCACATATACGAAATGGTGAAAGCAGCCAAAATGCTCAATAAGCCATATCATAGACATTTATGTGATCACATTCTTATCATAACCATAATCTTATCAAAACCTTATACGTCTCACTTCATAATCTTCATAAAATCCAATGCTCATGAATGCTTCTTCTATGAATGATATGTGAATAGCAATGGATAATATAGATTCAATCTAAAATCAACAATATAATATGGAATTCAAGTAAACCCATAATAAGTAAATCCATATTCAACTCAGAATATTAATTACCCATGCTTAGATCAAATTTTAATTGGACAATGTATAATCAAATATTCATAATACATATGTAATTCAACATATTAGGGCTTAAAACAACTTAAAAATAACAATAAAGCATAGTCCATACTTCAATTGAATTTATTAAACCATAATTCTCAAAACCCATATTAAAGTAAGCAAAATTCCATGAAATTCAAATGAAAAGAGTTTTGGTTTTCTTGGTTAAAAGGGACCAAGAATAAATCTCACATACCTTAGCTAATGAAGAAGATTCAAGAAGAAATTTGATGAAGAAAGGAGTTTTTCCCGTTGATTCCCAAGCTTAGTCGTCACAACAGCCTTTGAGAGAGTTCTTAAGGAGAGTTCAACATAATTCCAAGTGCAATGATGAATGTGAATGAGAGAAATAAAGTATAGGTCATTTGAATGTCTTTAGGTAGCATAAAAAGTCATAAAAGACCCTTAGGATAAGCCATAATTATGAAAATATCATTAATGAAACGAGTAGATAGATTGAAGTCAAGGTCCCAGGGAGGGGGTATACGGTCCGTGAGGTACTTATGGACCGTATACTTGCCCGTGGTCCAACACTTAGAAAAATTCCACTTGATGAAGGTCTGAGACAGTAATCCCATACTTAGAAAAATTCAACGTAGGCACCCATATAAAAGGGTTATTGTCACAATTCGACCTTTTAGGTCATGATGTCCACTGTTAGATCTCATCTACAGGTAAGCTAACCCAAAAACCTCAATACCTGGCTTAATAGATAAGCATAAAAATAGCTATAGACATACAAAATAAGCCAACAACACATATCCCAAGACATGAAAGTCACCTGTACAGAGCTACTATAGACTCAAAATAAAATAGACGTATCTACAAACATAACTAGAATAGCAATCTAGAGGTACAAATCTAAACTACATAAATATGGCAAATGTTTGAATACAAAAGACGAACACCAAAATAGAAGAAGACTATAGAATATCTAGAGTTGTTGATGCTCACCAATGTCTCCCGAGTCTTCTGTGAACCCCTAATATAGCAACTGCAGCTAATACCTGGACCTGCCCTATGGGAAGATGCAGAAATGTAAAGGTGAGTAATGGTCACAGGCACTCAGTAAGCATCATTAGCAGATCGAGTGTACTATAAATATAGAAGGCTCAAAT
Organism: Solanum virginianum; assembly: GCA_000787875.1. NCBI lineage: Eukaryota > Viridiplantae > Streptophyta > Magnoliopsida > Solanales > Solanaceae > Solanum > Solanum virginianum. The sequence goes on along the minus strand of DF357316.1, from coordinate 217,972 downwards.
ATAGAGAACTATAATAAATGTAGCAAATCAGAACTCTGATCAAGGAGTAAGCATGTATAGAGAATCACCAAACCCCAACTGAACCAATCCAAGTGGTGTACAATGATATTAACTATACGAAACACGAATAGACCTATACCATAACTATCACTAGACTAATACATAGTGTTTTGCAAGGGTGTAAAGCCCAAATATCTATGCTTGTACTTCTACTGGGCCCCCATAAGCTCAGAAGTACACCCACACACAATCTAACTGATAGAATCACCACAGAACCACCATGGAACCTAACTATCAATATCACATGATCCAGGGGCTAGATGTACATGGGTGTAAGGCGCTAGTGTCTGAGCCTGGATGCCTTCTAAGCCCCCATAAGCCCAGAAGGTAAACCCACGCACAATCAGGATGTGTATAGATGTGCGGATCCATAGGAAATCAATTGGGTCCTCGACCCATTCAATAACCAGTATCACACAAGGCCTTGAACCCCCTTCACGACCTAGCCTCCGATCGGGGCAGTCAACCAATTCGAGATAGTCTGACAATGTATATAACGGTGGGATGTATCCCTCCAGGAGAAAGAAACCCCCTAACAGAATCAATAAGGCCTTGAACCCAAAGAAAATCAACTAGGCCTCGACCCCAAGGAAAATCAACTGGGCTTTGAACTCAAGGAATATCAACTGAGCCTCAAACCTAATGAAAATCAACTAGTACTCGAACCTTAGAATCAACATCCATCACTCGACATCCCAGTCATAGTCATAGGACTTGAACCATAGGGTGCAATTCCTGGGTCTTAGATACTCGAACCTGACCACCAGAGCTCGAATAGCAATGGGGAGCATCATCTAGGACTCGTGGTATCAAAACAATCACCCACTCAGCCAAGATATCCGAATCCAGAACTCCAAAGTCATATCATACCCAGAGTGACTGTAGGCAACAATACTCATAATATATATACCACCCAATCCAACCAACTCCACCATATGGCACCATCCCTCAAACAACACTAGCTAAACCTAACCTCAAGTAAGGATAACAAATGCACAAGGACTAACAGCTGTGTACAGAAGTATATTTCTCAAAGACTAATGTAGAGTCAAACCCACCAAAAGCCAAATGCATCATATTCCAATCAATCACAAGTACTTTGAGTAACCATGGGTCTCGAACATAAGAAAATCAATCAGCCAGGCTTAGCCCCTAAATATGTAATCACTGGGGTCTCACATCCAAAATGTAACCAACAGGTATATTATAAGTATCCAAAACAACCAAGCCTAGTAGAGTTATATCGATACCAGAATCAGTCCAATGTATGATTGTATCATAGGTATCCCAAACAAATTGGCCCATAAGAATTATATCTATACCAGAGTCAATCCACAGTATAGTATATAATTAACAAACAACTTCACAACCAGCATATCTCAGTAGCATTAGGCTACATATTCATACAGATAGAAGTTGAGCCAGAATATATACCTATCTCACATTAGCCCATATCCATCCTTTACTAGGCCTTTTTATAATTTAACAATGCCATACCATGTAGGGTAAGTAGAGGCGAGCAGGGGCTATGGGAGATCACCACAGACATGGCTGGGACCCTGGTGGCTCAGACAGGTTACAAGCGATGTGAAACCATATGCCATGCAAGATCGACTTAGGCACCACTACTAAAAATGTTTTTAGCGTCTCATCCATGATAGGCGGCATGCCATCCCAAGTCCACTGGGTTTTTAAGCACAATAGCAGCCTTACAAACCAAGAAATAAAACATATGGCAAGCTTTTTTGACTTTTTTGGGCTTTCCAAGCAGGCTTCGAGCAACTTTCCCTGGCCTATAGTGATATTCAACTTAGCCCTCCTCAAGTCTTTTTCTAGTTGTGTCGGTTTACCTAGCTTGGTTCTATTTCCAGAGGCTATTCAGTAAGCAGTTCAAGGCATATACCACTACCTACAAGTTATTCCACTTCTTCAGTGAAGACATCAATTCTAGAAACCCTGTTTCCATCTCAATGATTAGAAGGTCACCAACACCTCTAGGTGGAATGGCAGACTAGCCACTAAAATTGTTCACCTACATCAAAGATCCTTTTGATTCGTCAATCATGGTGGAAAGGATGTTCTACGAATTCCAACAGTTCAAGAAGTGTGGAAGATCTATCCTCAAACCTTTTGGAGTCCACCCGGAGTACACATTCTGCCACATCTTTATCCTCATGGAAGATGACTTCCCCCAGGAACTCTTATAGCTCTTTTGGTACCTATGTCACTAATACTACATCCTTATGGAGTTCAAGTGCAACCTATTCAGGGATTTCAATAGAATTCAACCACCCTTGCAAGAGTTCTTACTTTGGTTTCGACTTAGATGATGGTGGGTGTGTTGCTTCAGAGAATCTTATGAGGCCAAGGTTTTCATGTTGTACAGGTCAGTGAAGGTAATCAACAAATAGGTCAAGGCCTGACTGAAAATTTCCCTCTGCTGGAAATTTCCCATCTTTATTTTGTCTTTGGAAGACGAGTACCATAAAGTACAAAAAATTATCTTCTAATAAAATAGATGCACCCTAAAGGAGATATGTCCAAAAGAAGGAGAATGATAGAACTACACTGACGATCACCCTCACTGGAAAAAGGTCTGACAGCTGCTAAAGAATACAACATTCCATATGAGATCACCAAATATCAAGCCACTTGGAAAATGATGAGCATGATCACAATGTTGCAGGACCAATGAGTAGGACCAGATACTTCACTAGATCACTCAAGAAAGGCCTTGAGAACAGAGAGCTGAGCAAGATGAAATGCAGCATTGATTAGTGGATGGAAGAAGGATACTCATGCCTGCTGGTGACACCTTCAACCTCTCCATAGTTTGACACTCCCCAATGACATGTGCAAGTTTCCCCACACAAAAATTACCACCTCCATGAAAAAGTTACCACTTACCCAAATTATCCGCCAAAATCAGCTCAGCTTCCTTACCAAGTTTACCACAAACTTTATCCCCAAGTTAGCTGCAATCCCTTGCCACCAAGCCTACCATAAACTTTGTCACTAAGTTAGCCTCAACATTTCATCACCATGTATCCACACCAACAGCTTATCCACCTGCTTGAAAGCTGCCTACAAGTAACTTGTGCACCTGCTTGCATGCTGCCAACAAGTAACTTACCCACAAAGCTCGACAAAAGTCTACAAGCAGCATACATACCTATTTGCAGCTACATATGCACTACTGACTCACTAGCTTACACATGCTATCACATGCTAACATTGTAACAAACCCTAAAAAGTGCCCAAAAATATGCCTCAAAAGTGACCAAAATAATCATTTCCATATATCTCAAAATTCGTGCATGATATCAAAATTTTCACTTTATATTCTTATTGAGGGGGTCATTTAGAGCAATGGGTCTAACCCTGATAAAAGAATGATTAGAAATTTCATTTTTCATAATTTTTTATTTCAAGGATCGACCCATAATGGTACCGCAATGTGTAATGATAGCGGACCAGTGTAAATCTTATCTTTACGATAGATTCGCACCGTGGACAGATGCAAACCTATGTATTTTTGTTGGCAGTGATTTTATCTCGGTCCAAGGCTTTTGGGTCTTGGGCCTAAGTGTTCCCAAACGTGAAAATACCTATACTTAGCCATTTTTTACCCTCATATCATTCTAAACATTTCCCAATACTCATTCAAACACTTAGCCTAATATTTTACTCCTACACTCAAGTCTCAAAACCCTTTTTGGATCTTAAGGATTGCACTCAAGCTACAAGTCTCCATCTCCAATCTTCATGAAGTCCATATCCAAAGCTAAAGTATGTGGGTTTCATTTATGGTTCCTTTCACCAATGATACCCAAGCTTCGTTTTACTTAAATTTGCATGATTCAAAGATGATTTACTTATGAGACTTATTTATTATGAAAATCACTGCAGAATGTGTTGAGGTTTATAAAATTATAACTGTTTTGCTATATTTTGAGCTATGAAACCAAGCTCAAATGTAAGATTTGATGAAGAATTTTGATGTATCTTGCTTAAGGGTGTTACCAAGTTTCTACTGATGGTTTTACATTAAACTTTCTAGCGTGATAACACTCTTGAATTGCATGGTTTAACACTAGCACTACACACCCTCTAAATGTTTGATAAGATATCCGATTATGATTTCTTGAGGAATCGAAGGTTGAATGTATGTATTATGAGTTGAATGACTATATGATAATAATATGATGATTAGATGATGATGAGATGAATGTATATATATGAGGACTATGTGATGATGAAGTGAATATATGCATATGATATTCTCTATATAGTATTGGAATGAGACCATGCCCTACTCAGTGGTTACGCACCGGGTAACCTTCTTAAGAGGTTCTTACCTTGATAACCTATTAAGGGGTTTGTACTCTGGCACCACGGGTAGTAGGGTGCGATGATCCACCAACCTATCAGGGGGTTTGTACTCTAGTACCATGGGTGGTAGGGTGCGACAATCTACTAATCTGTTGATGGGGTTTGTAACTTAATCACCAAGGATGTTAGGGTGTGATGATCCACCAGTACTTTAACGGTCTCTTCTTATACATATGTTATGTTCTATATAAGCATATTTTACTTAAAGTATCATTCATATATATCATATTGTTAGTATGCTATTAATTGCTTATGATTATGTATTGTCTATGTTTGCTATCTCTTATTGCATTGCACCTACATACTTAGCACATTCGAATATACAAACACATACTCTATGCTTACATGATGTCACCGTATAGAAACCAGAGTACTGCTTGATCATCCTCCTTCTCCATGTGGCTAGTTCGATTGTCCTATAAGCTTGTTGGTGAGTCCTCCATTTCGGGGACATTGCTTGTGATCTCTTTCTATGAATTAAGATTATCTTTCTTTTGGTTATGTATTGACTACGAGGGTGAGCCCAGTTGCTTATATTTGCCCCCACTTTTATGCATGTAGTAGAGATATTGTTGGACATGTGAAGTATCTATGCTACAAGCCTTGACTCTCTTGTTCTTGATGTTATGATGTGGGAGTTTACCCTAAGACCCGATTCCCTTGTCTATGCTTATTTCTCATTATCATTTTAATTGCTTCCATGACCAATTATGTGTAATGATATGCTATGAGGCTTGTTTGGGGTTCTTTCAGGTTCCCTATTCGCCAGTCATGTCTAGGCCCTAGGTTTGGGTCGTGACAAAGATAGTATCAAAGCACTATGTTATTAGATCCTCAAAGTCCACACTGCATTGATTAGAGTCCTATTTATGATTGTGTTATGTACCACAACTATGAGTAGGAGCTATGAGATGTTTAGCAAATGTTTCCCTTCTCCATGTCCTTAGTCGTGCTATAGAGTTGAAGTACTCTTTCCTCGCCTAATATTTGTTCTTTGCTATGCTAGATCATGCCTAACATATGAGAAAGATTAACACACACATCCGAGGAGCAACCGGCCAATGGAGTGCTTAGAGATGCTCTCACCTTGCCTGTACAAGTGTTGGCTAATCAAGCCTATCAAGGGCCCCAAGCCCCTCATGCTCCTACACCGGCCTCTCGGGTGAGAGACTTTATGTGAATGAATACCTTGAAATTCCATGGGTTAAAGGTGAGTGAGGACCCTCAAGAATTTATTGATGAGGTTTATAAGATTTTGTCTATCATGGGTGTGAGGCCAGAGAATAAGGCAGAGTTGGCGGCTTACCAACTCAAAGGGGTAGCACAAATATAGTACAACCAATGGGAAGGAGGAAAAGAGAGTCAACTATGTGGTTCTTTGGGAGGAGTTCAAGGTGGCCTTCCTTAATCGATTCTTCCCCCTTGAACTTAGGGAAGCTAAGTTGGTAGAATTTATGAATTTGAGACAAGGGTCCATGAGTGTGAGAGAGTATACCCTCAAGTTCAACCAACTTTCAAAATATGTTCCACAGTTGGTGGTTGACTCAAGATCTAGGATGAACAAATTTTTGATGGGTGTGTCCGACTTGGTTAATGAGGAATATCGGTCCATCATATTGATTAGTAACATGGACTTGTCATGTTTGATGACCTATACCGAGCAAATGAAAGGGGAGAAATTGAGGAAAAGGAGGGCTCATGAGGCTAAGAGGGCCCATTTCGATGGTAAGTTCCAAAAGGGTGGCCGGATCCACCAAGGCCAAGGGTTGTCTCATGCTTCTTATAGGGGATTTGCCAATGACTTCTCAAGGACCAAGGTGATAGTGTTGTGGTTCCTAATGAGATATGTCCTAGGTGGGGTAAGGGTCATATGGGCACATACTTGAGAGATACTAATGCATGCTTTGGTTGTGGGGAAGTGGGTCACAAAAAGGTGGATTGCCCTTGAAATCGTAACAAAGGCAAAAAGGTTCATCCACAAGGTACTAATACAGTTCCTTTAAGGAGAGGTGGCCAACAAGATGGAGCCCCAAGGCACAATCAATTTTATGCTTTGCATGTAAGGCAAGGGGTGGATGGGGTCCCCGATGTCATTACCAGTATGTTGAATATCTTTGACTTTGATGTGTATGCATTGATTGATCCGAGTACCACTCTTTCTTTTGTTACCCCCTTTGTTTCCAAAAAGTTCCATGTTGACCCTGAGTTGTTGCTTGAGTTATATGAGGTGTGTACTCCTATTGGTGCATCTATTGTTGCTAGAAAAGTTTATAGAAGTTGTCTTATTTGCGTCTTGCATTAAATATTACCTTGTGATCTTATTGAGTTAGACATAGTTGACTTTGATATTATTTTTGGGATGGATTGGTTGCATGCATACTATACTTATATTGATTGTAGAACCCGTAGGGTCAAATTCTAATTTCCAAATGAACCTATCCTTAAGTGGAAGAGTCAAGATGTAGCGGTCAAGGGTAGATTCATCTCTTAAATTAAAGCCCATAAGTTGATTTCTAAGGGGTGTCTTTACCATCTTGTGAGGTTTAAAGATGTGAAGTCTAAAGTCCTTCCCATAGAGTTGGTTTCGGTTGTAAATGAGTTTCTTGATGTCTTCCCAAATGACCTTCCCGGTGTTCCTCCCGAAAGAGAAATAGACTTTGGCATAGACCTCCTCCCTGGTACTCAACCCATTTTTATTCCCCTTACCATATGTCCTCTGTGAAGTTGAAGGAGTTGAAGGAGCAATTAAGGGACTTATTGGAGAAGGGATTCATTAGGCCTAGCCAATCACCTTGGGGTGCACTGGTGTTCTTTGTAAAAAAGAAGGATAGGTCTCTTAGGATGGGTATTGCCTACCGGCAACTCACTAGGATCACCATCAAGAATAGATATCCTCTTCCAAGGATTGATGATTTGTTTGACCAATTACAAAGGGCTAGCCATTTCTCTAAGATCGATCTTCGGTTTTAGGTTGGTGGACCTGATATGGTTATGGAGGCTCTTGAGAAGGTTAGGATGATTAGAGAAAGCTTAAAGACGGCCCAAGATCTTCGGTTTGGGTATCATCAAGTGAATGTGAGGGAGTGTGATATTCCCAAGATGGCCTTCCGGACTAGATATGCCTATTATAAGTTTATTGTGATTTCTTTTGGATTAATGAATGCACTGGTCATCTTCATGGACCTTATGAATAGGGTCTTCAAACCCTACCTTGATTCTTTTATTGTGGTATTCATTGATGATATTTTGACCTATTCGCATGGTGAGGAGGAGCATAGGGCTCATTTGAGGATTGTGTTGCAAAGATTGAGGGAAGAAGGCATTTAGGAAATATTTCCCTTGTTCTTACTCTATGTCATGCTATAGAANGCTTGTGTCCGCTCCTATATTGTCACTACTAGATGGGCTTGAGGGATTTATAGTGTATTGTGATGCTCCTAGAGTTGGTTTGGGTTGGGTGCTAATGCAAAATAGTAAGGTGATAGTCTATGCTTCTAGGCAACTCAAAGTGCATGAAAGGAATTCCATGGGTTAAAGGTGAGTGAGGACCCTCAAGAATTCATTGATGAGGTTTACAAGATTTTGTCTATTATGGGTGTGAGGCCAGAGGATAAGGCGGAGTTGGTGGCTTACCAACTCAAAGGGGTAGCATAAATATGGTACAACCAATGAAAGGAGGAAAAGGGAGTCAACTATGTGGTGCTTTGGGAGAAATTCAAGGTGGCCTTCCTTAATTGGTTCTTCCCCTTTGAACTTAGGGAAGCTAAGTTGGTGGAATTTATGAATTTGAGAAAAGGGTCCATGAGTGTGAGGGAGTATGCCCTCAAGTTCAACCAACTTTTAAAATATGCTCTACATTTGGTGGCCGACTCAAGATCTAGGATGAACAAATTTGTGATGGGTGTGTTCGACTTGATTAGTGAGGAGTGTTGGTCCTCCATGTTGATTAGTGACATGGACTTGTCACATTTGATGACCTATGCCGAGAAAATGAAAGGGGAGAAATTGAGGAAGAGGAGGGGTCATGAGGCTAAGAGGGCCCATTTCGAGGGTAAGTTCCAAAAGGGTGGCCGGATCCACCAAGGCTAAGGGTCTTCTCATGCTTCTAATAGGGAAATTTCCAATGACCTCCCAAGGACCCAAGGGGGTAGTGTTGTGG
>DF357316.1:175402-206183 GCA_000787875.1 Solanum virginianum | reverse complement strand
GTATATAAGCATGTTTTACTTCAAATATCATTCATACATGTCATATTATTAGTATGCTATTCATTGCGTATGATTATGCATTTTCCTTATGTTGCCTATCTCTTTTTGCATTGTATCCTGCATACTTAGAACATTCTAACCCACTAATGCATACTCTACGCCTACATGATGTCACCATGTAGTTACCGGAGCACCGCTTGATCATCCTCCTCCTCCACGTGGCTAGTTTGATTGTCCTACAAGCTTGTTGGTAAGTCCTCCATTTTGGGGATGTTGCTTATGATCTCTTGCTATGTATTAAGACTATCTTTATTTTGGTTATGTATTGACTTCAAGGGTGATCCTGGTTGCTTATCTTGGGCCCCGCTCTTATCTATGTAGTAGAGACGTTGTTGGACATGTTATGTATCTATGCTACAAGCCTTGACTCTCTTCTTCTTGATGTTATGCTATGGGAGTTTACCCTTAGTCCCGATTCCCTTGTTTATGCTTATTTCTTATTGTCATTTTAATTGCTTCCACGATCAAGGATGTGTAATGGTATGTTATGAGGCTTGTTTGGGGTTCCCCATTCGTCCGTCACGTCTAGGCCCTAGGCTTGGGTCGTGACAAACATCATGCTTTTGATTTGTTTTTTGTTTTAATAGGTTTCGTTCACATGTTAGGTGGGGCCCAGTTTGAATAAATTAGATAAAGATAGTAAGTCCTAATAAGATTTACTATTTTTAGATAGGTTTACTACTTTTAGAATAAAGTAGGGTCCATCCATTCCTAAAATGGTGTGCATGTGTAATAATATTTTTTATTTCAGAGTCGGTTCCTAACGCCAACCTTCTCCTATAAAAGTGAGACCAAGTCTTTAGTATAGGGACAAGCTTAACTGAGTCCCTAACTTTCTTTCAAGAGTCCTTAGTCTAGAGTCTGAGAGAAATATCCTTGCGAAATTCTCTCAACGTTACTACACTTTTGTAAATACACTTTCTGTCTGAATAATATGATTGTTAGCTAAACCTTCTCTTGTTCTTCTCTCTTGAGGGGGGGATGGGTTATTTGGTATCATAGTCTAAAGGAGCAGGGAGGGGTCTAAGGTGACACTCCAGTGAGCTCTGCTCATCGGGAAATCGATGAGTCGGTATGTTACACGCTATCAACTAAGCACTACTGCAACAATAAATGTTTTCCCTTATGCAGCTTGTTGTGATTACAATAGCCTCTGGAAATAGAACCAAGCTAGGTAAACTAGTACGGCTAGAAAGAGACTTGATAAGGGCATAAATTGAAGGGCGCTATAAGCTAGGGAGTGTCAATCAAAGCCCATGTAGAAAGCTCAAAAAAGTCAAAAAAACTTGTCGTATGATTTACTATTTGGTTGGTAAGGTCGTTAACCCAGCGGACTTGGGATGGCATGCCGCCTAACTAGGACAAGATGCTAAAAACATTGTAGTGGTGGTGCCTGAGTCGATCTTGCATGGAATATGGTCCCATACTGCCGGTATCCTATCCGAGCCACCAGGGTCCCGGTCTCGACGATCCTATTTGTGGTGTCCTCCCGCTGCCCCTGTTTACCTCCACTCACCCTACATGGTATCAAAGCCATTTTATGTATGTGTGTTTACTTCCAGTCTATGTGTTTACTTTGAGACTCGAATGATCTCTCATGTCACCAGAGGATGAATTATCAACAGCCAGCCAGCCCAGATGTTCCAAAAGGAAGGTCTACAAATGCCAAAAACCAGAGATTGCCCTTACTCAAGAAAGGCACAAAGAGCCACTTAGGTATTAGTAGATGTAGTCGCTAATAGCAGTAATGGCCATAAAGAAGATTATGACTTTGCCCGACCAAAAGATGCCTTATTCCAAACATCTTGCGCTAATGAAGTCGGCATCATCTCCCATGCTAAAACACCCCACGTCTAATTAGCAAAATACCTATATAACTTGACCAAACCAATCCAAGTTATTGCCTTCATGGACATAGGAGCAATAGCGACAATGCTCAACCCTAACATTCTTCCCAAAAAGCAGTGGATTCCATACTCGAAATAATTCAACACTGCCTCTAAGAGTCTTGATTGCTAGAGCCATCACAAAGGAGCCAATCATGATTGAGTTCTTCCCAGGAGTATAGTTCCGAACACAAATACCTGGATCTTTCATCCCAGAGACTGACCTTATCATAGAGTTTGACATCTACAAGTATTTCAATGATCAGCTCAAGGTTCGAACACAGGGCATACCTTTTAAAGATAAATTCAAGCTATATACGACCGTCATAAGGCTATTTCCTATCATTGAAGAAGAGCAGATCAAGGATGTTGAACATTAGCTCATCAAGGAATCATATGTCGATTTATATAATGAGTTTATGAAAAATCATGGTAACCCCTTGTAGTTGAATGAAGAGTTTTTCATGAGACTCTCATTCAAGAAGAATGAGTACATCAATCTAAAATATGCAAGTCACTTAGGAATGAACCCAAAACATCTCCAACTTGACAAAAAGGAATGTGAAGAGTTACTGGAATTCAGATTGATCAAACTATCGATTCATAGTAGGCTTTTGAGGCATTCTATATCAACAAATGAGCTAAACAACTAGAGGAAAACTCTGACTAGTTGTCAACTATCGGCCTCTCAATCACTTCCACTGGATGATAAGTTCCCAATTCTGAATACGCTGACATTTTTCACACAACGAGCCTAAGCCACCTATTTCTCAAAGTTTGATCTCAAGTTAGGCTTCTGGCAACTAGGTGTATACCCTGAGGATGCCCAAGACCAACTTCTGCATACTCGACCACTATGATCTGTAGAAGGTCGTGTCATTTGGGCTCAAACCAGCACCTTTACTTTTCTAAAAGGCCATAATCCAAATCTTCTAGTCCATCCTCCACACATCACTAATCTATATCGATGATATCCTACTATTTAGTGATACTGCCAAGGAATGCTATGTCATTCTCTACCAATTCTATGAATTAGTGAAGAAGTATGGCATTATGCTCTCCGCGAAGAAAATGATTCTTATGAAGGATGAGATAGACTTCTTAGGAATGCATTTTTCTCATGGAGTTTACCACCTAAGGCCACATATCTACCAGGAATTGCTCAAGTTTCCTGACACCAACATGATGAAAAGCAACTCCAACAGTTCCTAGGTGTGATTAATTACGTCTAAGACTGTATCCCTAATGTCTCAATCTATATTACTTCACTCACTAAGATGCTAAAGAAGAATGGTCCAGTTTGGGGAAAGGACCAAGGCGATGCAGTATGTCATATCAAGAACATATCCAAGGATGTTGAGGCCCTCAACATTCCCTCGGATGGTTTGAAGATCTTATAGACTGATGAGAGAAATCAATACAGGAATGCTATCCTCTTAGAGGAAAAAGATGGCATTCGCAAAATATGTGGATATGCCAGCGGGAGATTTAAGGATGCAGAACAATGCTACCATTCTACCTTCAAGGAAGTCCTTACTGTAAAAAATGTCATTGAGAAGTTCAACTTCTCAATGATTCATATAGAATTTCTGATTGAGATAGATATTAAAGACTTTTCGAAGATGAAGCAGTTAAATCCTAAGATCATTCCTAACTCTCAGATCCTTTGATAGGCACAGTGGTTTTCTCCTTACAAATTCCAGGTAAGGCACCTCAAAGGAAAGGATAATATCATGGAAGACATCCTGTCCTGACTAGAGATATTTTAAAAGAGGTTCACTGCTAGGTTAGATGAAACTAAGGAAACACCAACAATCAACCATGCGAGCATAAGGCTGAAATCACAGAAATAGAATCATAATGTTACAAGATCGATGAGCAAAAACAAGTACTTCACTCGATTACTAAAAAAGGGTGTGCAGAATAGAGACCTGAGCAAAAAGAAACACGACGTTGATTGGTAGATGGAAAAAGGATACTCACACCCGCCAGCAACACCTTTAACCTCTGCATAGTCTGATGCTACCCAATGACATGTGCATGTTTTACCATGCCAAAATTAATACCTTCTCCAAAAATTATCACTTACCCAAATTATCTGCCAAAATTACCTCAGTTTCCATACCAAGTTTAACCCAAAGCTTCATTGCCTAGTCAGCCACAATCATTTGCCACCAAGTTTACTATAAACTTTGTGACCTAGCCAGCCTCAATACTTCATCACCAAGTATCCACACTAGTAGCTTACCCACCTACTTCAAAGCCGCCTACGATTAACTTGCGCTCCTACTTACATGCTGCCAACAAGTAGCTTACCTACCAGCTTGCCAGATGTCTACAATTAGCTTACATACTTGCTCGCAGTCGCCTACAAGTTGCTGACTCACCAGCTTGCACATGATGTCACATGCCAAAATCATGCTTTTGTTTTTGTGTTTTGTTTTCATAGGCTCCATTCACATATTAGGTAGGGCTCAATTTGAATAAATTAGATAAAAATAGTATGTCCGAATAAGGGTTACTATTTTTACATAGGTTTACTATTTTTAGAATAAGCCAAGGCCCATGTATTTCTAAAATGGTATGCCATATGTGATATTTTTTTTAATGTAGAGTCTGTTTATAGAGCCAACTTTGTCCTATAAAAGGGAGGCCAAGTCCTAAGTAGAGGGACAAGCTTAACTTGGTCACAAGCTTAACTGAGTCCCAATCTTTCTTTCAAGAGTCCTTAGTCTAGAGTCTGAGAGAAATATCCTTAGAAAATTCTCTCAAAGTTACTAAACTTTTGTAAATACACTTTCTGTCTGAATAATCTAATTGTTGGTTAAACTTTCTCTTGTTCTTCTCTATTGGGGGTAAGGGGGATGGGTTGTTCGATCCCGTAGTCTGAAGCAGGGAGGCGTCTAAGGTGACACTCCAGCGAGCTTTTCTCATCGAGAAATCGATGACTCGGTAGGTTACACAATATCAACTAGGAATTACTACAACAGTAAATGTTTGCCCTTATGCCGCTTGTTGTGATTACAATTGCCTCTGGAAGTAGAACCAAGCAAGATAAATTGGTACAGCCAGAAAGAGACTTAAGGAGGTAAAACGCCCTGAAAATATGCTTCAAAAATGCTCATAATTGAAATTTTCATATATCTCAAAACTCATGTGTGATATCGAAAGTCCGACTTCATATTCTTGATCGGGGGAAAATTGAGTGGGAAATGGGTATAAACCCTGATTTTAGAGAACCTATAGCGAAATTTCATTTTTGCCAACTTTGCAATTTCAGTGTGCATCCATGTTGGCTCCATGATGTGGACCCATTGCGGAGCAGTATTGTGACTTTCTTATTTTTTCTTGTTTCAGCCTAAGGCATTAGGATCTTGGCCCCATGCCCTTCTATGCATAAAAATACCTATACTTAGCTATTTTCAACTTATATCACTCAAAACACTCAAAACCCTCTCTAACACTTAGCCAAATATTTCATCCAAATTCAAGGGTCCCAATCTCAATTTCGGATCTCAAGAACTTCATTCAAGCTTCAAGTACTCATTTAAATATACATTAAAAAATCCAAATTTAAGGTATGTGGGTCTCAACCATTGGGTCTTTCTATTCATGGTGTCCAACCTTCCTTTTTATGAAACTTGCATATTTTCAAGTTGTGTCACTTATGGGTATTACTTATTATGGACTATTTACAAATTATGTTGAAGTTTTATGAAATGTTGATTGGAAATACATGTCTACCTATTTTAATGAAACAACCCTAAAAAGTGCCTGAAAATATGCCTCAAAATGCCCGAAATTTTAAATTTCATATATCTCAAAATCCATTTGGTATTTCAAAAATTCGACTTCTTATTCTTGTTCAAGGGGTCAAAATAATATGAAATAGGGTCTAACCCCAATTTAAAAGCGAAAGATTAGAAATTATGAAATTCTAAGAATTGCAATTTCCAGTGGCAAATCCGCGCAAAGTACAAAAAGTGGACTATTTTTTTTATTCGGTCCAAGAATTTTAAATATTGGGCCTAAGTATTCTCAAATGTATTTTTGCCTACACTTATCCTTATTTCACCCTCATATCATCCTAAACATTTTTCGGTACTCACTCAAACACTTAGCCATATTTTCACTCTCAAAATTCAAGTTCCAAACCCTCATCCCAAGCTAAGGTTCTTCTTCAAGGTTCTTCTTCAAGCTTCAAGTCTTTATCTCCAATCTTCACTAAGTTTATCTCTAAGATAAGGTTTGTGGGTTTCTTTAATGGGTTTCTTTCACCCATGATACCAAGTCTCCTTACAAATGGGTTTTGCTTATTATGAAATTCACTGCACACTATCTTAAAGCTATGTAAAGTTGTGATTGTTTTGCTATATTTTGAGCTGTAAATCTTGGATCTATTGTAAGATTTAATGAGGGGTTTTGATGTATATTGCTTGAGGATGTTGCGAGGTGCTCATTGATGGTTTTACAATGGATTTTCTTCCATGATTTCATGTCTATATTTTATGGGTTTATACTAGTATTACACACCCTCTAAGTATTTGATAAAATATTCGAATGTGGTTTCTTGAGGAGTTGAAGGTCCAAAGCATGAGATATGATATGAATGATTTTATGATGATAAAATGAGCTTATGTTTATGATATACTCTATGTAAAGTATTGCATTAGACCATACCCGGTCCGGGGGGATAAGAGCCTAGGTAACAGAGGTGGGGGTTTATAATCATCAAACTATGTGAGGGGTTTGTACTTCACCACTGTGGTGATAAGGTGTGATTATCATCAACAATGTGAGGGGTTTGTAGCACATCGCCAGGGTAATGGAGTGAAACCATCATCAACCACCAAGGGGTTTGTACCTTGAAAATGTAACTTGATCTCTTCTACACATATGATATCCTATATGAGCATGAGCTACTTAAACATGTTTTACTTATGCATTGGTCACACATGTAATATTGTTATATTATGCCTAATTGCCTATTGTTATGCATTTTGATTATGATGCCTAATTCTTGTTGTATTGCATCCTACATTCTTAGTACATTCAAACATACTAATGCATACGCTTGCCAACATGATATCACCATGTAGGAACCACCGCCCAAGATGATCATCCTCCTCCACATAGCTAGTTTGATACTACTCAAGCTAGTTGGTGAGTCCTCCACTTTGGGGACCTTAGTCTATGTTGCTCTTATTATGTATTGAGACATTCTTCCTTATATTCTATTTTGACTATGAGGGTTTGCCGATTGCTTTATGTTGGCCCCTATTCTTATCTATGTATTAGAGGTGTTGTTGGATATGTTATGTATCTATGATATGAGCTTGAATCTTGTCTCTTGATTATGATGTTATGTAAATTTTTCCCTTAGTCCTGTTGCCCTTATTCTTACTCTTTTATATTGTTTATATTCTTCTGTGACCAATGATGTGTAATGAAAAGTTAAGAGGCTTGTTTGGGGTTCCTTCGGGTTCTCCATTTGTTGTGTCATGTCTAGGCCCTAAGCTTGGATCATGACATTTAAGTTTATACGATGAGATGGTTTTTCTATTGTGACTATGCATATTTTGGGCTATGAAACTATGATCTATTATGACATTTGATGAAGGATTTCATAGTATCTTACAGGATGATTTTACCGTGTGTTGGTGGGTTGATTTACATTAAGTTTCCTCATAATATTTCACTTTTGAATTGCATGATTTTGAACTAGCATTGCACACCCGCCAAATGTTTGATCAAATATCTTGACATGAATTCTTGGTTATTGATGGTCTATGGCATGGTTTGTAAGTTAACTAACTCTATGATGATGAAAGGAATGTATGTATGTATTGAATTCATGAAAAGTATCTATATTGTTGCAAGTTGACCACACCTTGTTGAGGGGGTGAAATGCCTCAACCACTTTGATGGGTTGTGCTATGCTCATCTACCATGTTGAGGGTATATACCTTGACCACTTTGATGGAGGGTGCTATGCCCATCTACCATATTGAGGGGTATGTACCTTTGCCACTTTGATGGGGGTGCTACCATGTTGAGGGGTATATTTCTTGACCACTTTGATGGGAGGTGCTATGCCCATCTACCAATTGATGGGCAGATATCTCAATCACCTTGAAAGGGGGTGATATGCCTTGGATTCCAAGTAATAGTTTGCTTGGTCTATGATGATGGTCTCTTCCTACATATGTAATATGTTCTAGACAAGCATGTTTTACTTCAAGCATTGATCATGCATGCCATGTTGTTATTATACTTAGCCCTTGCTTATAATTATGCATTTTTGACTATATTGCCTATCTCTTGTTGCATTACATCCTACATACTTAGTACATTCAAACTTACTAACGCATACTCTACGTCTACATGATATTACTATGTAGGTACTGGAGAACCTCACGATTACCCTTCATGTGGCTAGTTTTGACATCTTGAAGATAAGCTTTTGGTAAGTCCTCAAGTTCGAGGACACTAGTTTTGCACTCTTACTTTTGTTAGTTATTTATGTTGAACTTTGCTACTATGAGGGTGAGCCCGAAAAATGTCTTGGGCCCTGCCCAATCTACTCTAGAGATGTTGTTAGAACAATGATGTAATTATGCTATGATCTTTATTCTTGAATGTTTTATGGTTATCAAAGAGTTCCCTTAGTCCCTTATCCTTATTTATATCTCATATTGTTGTTATTTTGCTTCTGCGACAAAGGATGTGTCTATGATATGCTAAGAGGCTTGTTTGGGTCCCTTCGGATTCCCATTCACTGTGTCACATCTAGGCCCTTGGCTTGGGTCATGACAAACTTGGTAAAAGAGCACTAGATTGTTAATGGTCCTTGAAATCCAACACACCGCGTCGATTAGAGTGTTATTCTTGGTTGTGAAGTGTACCACAACTATGAGTAAGAGGCTATGAGGCATTTTAGGAAATATTTCACTTCTTCCTAATCTATGTCGTGCTATAAGGGTTAAAGTAAGGTTTTCCCCTAATAAATGTTCTTTACAATTCTAAATTATGCCAATCCCAAGAGGAAGAAGAGCTCATACACCTAAGGAACAACCAGCTCCTCCCACTCCTCAAGCTCCTCAAGATGGGAAAGTGTCTCATGAAGAGTTTCGGGATACTATCACCATGTTGGATCATGTTATGGCCAACCAAATCAACCAAGGAGCCCATACTTCTTATGCTCCAACACCAACCTCTAGTGTGAGGGATTTTATAAGAATATACCCACAGGAGTTCCACGGGTCTAAGGTGGATGAAGATCCTCAAGAATTTATTGATGAAGTGTATAAAGCATTTTCTATTATAGTAGTTAGATCAGAGGAGAAAGCAGAGTTGACAGCCTACCAACTCAAGGGGGTGGCTCAAATTTGGTTCACCCAATGGAAGATGGAGAAAGGGAACGATAATATCATCCTTTGGGAAGATTTCATGACAGCATTTCTCAACTGGTTCTTTCTAATAGATCTAAGAGAGGTAAAAATTATAGAATTTATGAATCAAAATCAAGGGTCTATGAGTCTGAGGGAGTATGCCCTTAAGTTCAACTAACTCTCCAAGTATGCCCACAATTGGTTGCCGAGCCAAGCTTTAGGATGAACAAATTTGTGTTGGGTGTATCCAATTTGGTGAATGAGAAGTGTTAAACCACCATGCTCATAGGTAATATGGATTTGTCCCATCTCATGACATATGCCGAACAATTGGTGGGGGGAAAGCTTAGAAAAAGGAGAAATGGTGAGGCCAAGAGAGCCCATTTTGAAGGTAGATTCCTAAGTCCCAATTGTGGCCAGTTTTCTCAAGGCCAAGGGTCTTCCAATGCTCTTAATGTAAGGTTCACTATGACAACCCAAGGGTCCAAGGTTTTAGTGGTGTGGTGCCTAATTCAATTTGCCTAAGATGTGGTAGAGGCAATAATAGTCCATATGGTTATAGTGAAGTGGGTCATAAGCTGATGAATTGTCCTCATAATTACAACAAGGGTAGATATGGTCATCTACAAGGCCAAGGAGCATATGCGGGTCCTAATAGGAAAGGAGGTCAACAAGGAGGTGCCCCAAGGCAGAACTGATTCTATGCTCTCCAAGGGAGACAAGGGGTGGATGAGGTGCCCAATATCGTCACCGGTATGTTAAAGGTTTTTGATTTTGATGTGTATGCTTTGATAGACCTAAGTGCCACTCTTTCTTTTATTACTCCTTTTGTTCCCAAAAAACTTCATATTTGTCCCGAATTATTGTGTGAGCCTTATGAAGTGTCTACTCCCGTTTTAATTTTGCATAAAATCTTACCTTGTGATTTCGTTGAATTAGAATAGTGGATTTTGATGTCATTCTTGGAATGGATTGGTTGCATGCATACTATTATTTTATTGATTGTAGAACCCGTAGGGTTAAATCCCAATTCCCTAATGAACATGCCCTTGAATGGGAAAGTTGTGATGTGGTGGTCAAGGGAAGATTTATATCTTTCATCAAAGCCCAAAAGTTGATTTCTAAGGGGTGACTCTATCATCTTGTGAGGATTAGGGCTGTTGAGTCCAAATTCCTTCATATAGAGTCAGTTTCGGTGGTTAATGAGCTCCTTAATATCTTTCTCGATGAGCTTCTCGATATCCCTCCCGAAAGGAAAATATATTTTGGTATAGACCTCCTTCTTGATACTCAATCCATTTGTACTTCCCTTTACTGTATGGCCCCGGCAGAGTTAAAAGAGTTGAAAGAGCAATTGAGGAATTTATTGGAAAAGGGTTCTCTGAGGCCTATCCAATCACCTTGGGGTGCACTGGTGTTATTTGTGAAGAAGAAGGATGGAACTCTTAGAATGTGCATTGATTATCGGCAAGTTAATAGGGTCACCATAAAGAATAAGTACCCTCTAACAAGGATTGATGATCTTTTCGACCAACTTCAAGGGGCTAGTCACTTCTCTAAGATTGATCTTCTATCCAGGTATCACAAAGTGAAAGTGAGGCAGTGTGACATTCCCAAGATGGTCTTCCAGACTAGATATAGGAACTATGAATTTGTGGTTATGTCTTTCAACTTGACTAATGCACTGGCTATCTTCATGGATCTTACGAATAGGGTCTTTAAACCCTACCATGATTTGTTTGTGTTGGTTTTCATTGATGATATTTTGACTTATTTTCATAGTAACGAGGAGCATGTTGAATCACTTGAGGGTGGTGTTGCAAATCTTGAGGGAGGAGAGGTTGTATGCAAAGTATGAAAAATGTGAGTTTTGGTTGAAAGAGGTTGCTTTTCTAGGTTATGTGGTGTCGGGTGATGGTATTAGGGTGGATCTTAAGAAGACGGGGGTGATTATAAATTGGCCTAGACCTTTGACTCCATCGGATATTAGAAGTTTCTTGGGTTTGTGGGTTATTACCGGAGGTTTGTTAATGGGTTCTCTTCTATTGCTTCTCCTATGACTAAGTTTACCCATAAGAAGGCAAATTTTGTGTGGACCGATGAGTGTGAAAAGGGTTTCCAAACTTTGAAAGATAGTCTTGTCTCTGCTCTCATCTTATATGTATTGGAAGGGTTTGTTGTGTATTGTGATGCCTTAAGAATTGGTTTGGGTTTTGTTTTGATGCAAAATTGTAAGGTGATAGCTTATGCCTCTAGACAACTTAAGGTGCATTGAAGGAATTATCCTACTCATGATCTTGAATTGGTCGCCGTGGTATTTTCTTTGAAAAATTTGGCGTCATTATTTGTATGGGGTTCATGTTGATGTGTTTGTGGATCATAAGAGTCTCCAATATGTGTTCACTCAAAGAGATCTTAACTTGAGGCAAGGAAGGTAGTTAGAGCTCCTTACGGATTATCATATGACATAAGAGTCTCCAATATGTGTTCACCCAAAAAGATCTCAACTTGAGGCAATGAAGGTGGTTATATTTTCTTAAGGATTATGATAAGAGTGTGCATTATCACCCCAGTAAAGCTAATGTTGTGGCCAATGCTTTGAGTAGGGTCTCTAGGGGTTATTAGCATATGTTGGTGATGGTGGAAAAGAGGTGGCTATAGAGGTCTATTGATTGGCTAGATTAGGGGTTATGTTTGAAGAGGTTGACAATGGTGGTGTAGTGGTGATTGATAGTTCTAAATCTTCACTGATTGAGGAGGTGAAGGCAAAGTAAGATCTTGACCCCGCCTTGTTAGAGTTGAAGGCCTTGGTGGAAGTTGGTAAAGTGGAGGTTTTCTCCCAGGGGGATATGGTGCCCTTAGATACCAAGGTAGATTGTATGTGCCTAATCTTGATGACTTGAGGAGGTTGATTCTTGATAAGGCTCACAATTCTTCCTACTCTATTCAACCGGTTCCACAATGATGTATTGAGATTTGAGGTATTTTGTTGGGATGGTATAAAGAAAGACATTGCTAAGTTTGTGTCCAGTTGCCATAATTGCCAAAAAGTAAAAGCTGAGCATTAAAGGCTAGGTGGCCTAGCCGAAGATATAGATATTCTTACTTGGAAGTGGGAGGAAATTAACATGGATTTTGTGGTTAAGTTGCCTAAGACTAGAAAGGGTTTTGATTCTATTTAGGTTGTGGTTGAGAGAATGACAAAGTCGGCTCATTTCCTACTGGTTAAGACTATTGCAAAAGATTATGCTAGATTGTACATTCATGAGTTGTTTAGATTGCATAGGGTGACTTTGACTATCATTTTGGATTGTGGTGCTCGATTCACTTCACACTTTTGGAGGTCCTTCCGAAGGGGCCTTGGTACCAAGGTTAAGCTTAGTACGGCCTTTCACCCTCAAACAGATGGATAGGCCGAAAGAACTATCCAAACTCTTGAGGATATGCTTAGAGCTTGTGTATTGTAGTTTAAGGGTAGTTAGGATGATCACCTTCCGTTGATTGAGTTTGCTCATAATAAAAGCTATCATGCAAGCCTTGGTACAGCTCCTTTTGAGGTCCTTTATGGTAGATCATTGGTTGGGTGGTTTGAAGTGGGAGAGATGGCTTTATTGGGTCCAGAACTAGTTATGAAGGCCATGGAGAAGGTGAGTTTAATAAGGGAAAGGTTAAAAACATCCCAAAGTCATCAAAGTTCCTATACCAATGTAAGGAGAAGGGATCTTGAATTTAAGATTGGTGATTGGGTCTATTTAAAGGTTTCACCCATGAAGATTGTGGTTCATTTTGGTAAAAGGGTAAAATGAGTCCAAAATTTATAGGTCCTTATAGGGTGTTGAGGAAGATTGGTAAAGTGGCCTCTAAGTTAGAGTTGCCTAGAGAAATGGACTCGGTCCATCCGCTCTTCCATATATCTATGTTGAGGAAGTGTGTGGATGACCCAAATGTTATTGTACCATTGGATGTTGTGGGTATTGTTAAAGAAGGTTTGACTTATAAAGAGCTTTATGTAGAAATTTTGGATAGAAAAGTGAAGAGGTTGAGAAACAAGGATGTAGCTTCCGTTAAGGCCCTTTAGAGGAATTAACAAGTTGAGAGTGCTACATGGGAAGCCGAGGCGGACATATAAAAGAGATAACCCTATCTCTTCCATTCTACTAAAGCCTAAAGTACTAATCTAAGTCCCCTATGTGATTTCAAGTCTTAAGTTTCAGCCCTCATGTCATTTGCATACATTCATGTTTAAATTGATAAATTCGTGGTGATTTTGACACTTATGTTAAGATTATTGAAATGATGTTAATGTGCATTATTGCATCCTTGTGTGGGCTGAAATTATCATTCTTACTTCTCTTATATAAATTTCTTTGAAATTTGGGAACAAATGTTCCTAAGGAGGAGATATTGAAATGACCCCAAAAGTGCCCGAAAATATACCTTGGAAGTGCCCAAAATCAGAATTTTGATATATCTAAAAATTTGTGCATGATATCGAAAATATGACTTCATATTCGTGCTTAAGGGGGAAAATTGAGTGGAGAATGGTTATCGCCCAAATTTTAGAGCAACCATATCAAAATTTGAATTTTCAAAGTTGGTGAAAAAAGTGAGGTTCCGCGCCCCTAGAGCGACGCGGCCAGGGAGCGGACCACTATATTTTGTTGCTAGTTTTTTTATCTTCGGTCCAAGACCTTTGGATCTTGGGCAGAAACCTTCACTTGCGTAAAAACACCTATACTTAGTCATATTTTAACTCTATATCATACAAGACATTCCCCAAAATCCTCTCTAACACTTAGACAAATATTTCAGCCAAATTCAAGTGTCCCAATCTAATTTTGTTGACCTTCCATAGTTTTCATTGGAATAGTAGGTCCCATAGTGATCCTATCCCACAGTTTGTAATCCTCACCTTGGATGAATTCTTCCATCCTAGCTTTCCACCATCCGAAATGAGTTCCATTGAAAAGTATTTCATTCAAGCTTCAAGTTCTCATTCAAATCTTCATCAAGAAAATCTCTGAAGTTGAGGTATGTGGGTTTCAACCATTGGGTCATTTCACCCATGGTGCCCAACCTTCTTTTTTGCATAAATTGCAGGTTTGTAAGTTGATTTACCAATAGGTCTTACTTATTATGAATTTGTTTGGGTTTCATAAAATTGTGACTGTTTAAGCATGTTTCGAGCTATGAATCTATGATCCATTATGTAACTTTGATGAGGGGTTTTGATGTATCTTGCATAAGGGTATTACCAAGTATTGGTGGGTGGTTTTACATTGATTTGCTCACATGATTTCACTCTTGAATTGCATGATTTTGTACTAGAGCTACACACCTGCCAAGTGTTTGATAAGATGTCCGGTTAAGGATTCTTGAGCTTTTGAAGGTCCATTGTATTGTTTGTTAACTAAGTGATTTTATGATGATGAAAGGGATGTACATATAAGTTGTTTTCATGAAAAGTATCTATAGTATTATAAATTGACCACACCTAGTTGAGGAAGTGTTATGCCTCAACCACCAAGATGGGGGGTGGTATGCCCATCTACCAATTAGGGGGGTATATTCCCTAATCACTTGATGGGGATGGTCATGCTCATCTATCAATTGGAGGGTATATTCACTCAATCACTTTGATGAGAGGTGGTCGTGCTCATCTACCAATTAGGGGGTATATTCCCTAATCACTTGATGGGGATGGTCATGCTCATCTACCAAATGGGGGGCATATTCACTCAATCACTTTGATGGGGGGTGGTCATGCTCATCTACCAATTGAAGGGTAAATTTCTCGATCACTTCCCAAAGGGTAGTCATACCTTGAATTTCAAGTACTAGTTTGATTGGTCTATGAATATGGTCTCTTCCTATATATGTAATACATTCTATATAAGCATGATTTACTTCAAGCATCATTCATGTATGCCATATTTCTATTATGCTCATTCGTAGCCTAATTATGCATTTCAATTATGTTATCTATCTCTCGTTGCATTGTATTCTACATACTTAGTACATTAAAATGTACTAACGCATACTCTATGCCTACTTGATGTTACAATGTAAGAACTGGAGCTCCATTTAATCATCTACCTCCTCCACGTGGCTAGTATTATCTCCAAAGCAAGTTTGGTGAGTCCTCAACTACGAGGATGATATCTTTTGATCTTATGTTATGGAAAGACTCTCTTTCTTTTATTGTATTCTTTTGACTATAAGTGTGAGCCAAGAAAGTTTTCTTGGCCCCCGCTCAATTCTAATTTTAGAGGTGTTGTTGGACAAGTTACGTAATGATGCTTTGAGCTTTGACTCCCTTGACTCTTGTATGTTTTTAAGCTATAAAATATTCCCTTAGCCTTTTTACCCTTACTTTATGTTCTCTTAATGTCGTTTACTTGCTTCAACGACCAAGGATGTGTAATGATATTCTAAGAGGCTTGTTTGGGGTCCCTTCGGTTTCCCGCCTCATCATGTCATGTCTAGGCCCAAGGTCCAGGTCATGACAGAAAAGTCCATAACCCAGCAATAAGACCAAGCGAGCTACTACTTCAAATCCCAATGTTCACCTCACACTGAATAAAGGGCAGGTCTACCTTGGTGGGGCAAACCAAACACTCACCTTTCGGGAACATCACCCTTTTCAAAAAGTGCCTCATAGCTACCTTATGGGAATATCACCTTTTTTGGCACCCATGTTTTATCAACCTTACGAGAACATCATCCTTTTCAGTAAACATATTTTATTAGCCTTGCGGGAACATCTCCCTTTTCGATATATGATTCACATGTGCCGTATGGGAACATCACCCTTTTTGGCCCCTCATGTAACTTAGGCTATATGGATCCATTAGCAAGTTCATAATCCTATAGTGGCAACATAGTTATGGGACAATGGTTATTTACCCAGGTCTGCTCAGTGCTAGGTCAAAATTCCAAGGAATACTCAAATTATTGTTATTTTCATAACATGCAACGCATTTTAGTTTCCTCATAGTTCATAGAGTAGCTCATAAAAACCAAGGCTTCATCATACAAAAGTTAGGGCATCATCGCGTTTCACAGCTTTCACAATATTCTTATAATTTATAGCATACATAATAGCCCTTCACAATTTATATCATTTGTAAATCACATATCTTGTCATAAAGCCTTTGTCACAAAAGAAGATTTGTTCACGGTTTAGTAAAACATGCTAGGTATGCATTTGTGCTCAAAAGCCATGCAAGAACAATATCATTAGACATGAGGAGAGTAGTAAAAACCCTTTTTTCAACTCATGCAAAATAACCCACCTTATCATAACAAAACATAGTTAAATTATCATAAACCCTCATCTTAAATCACATTTTCCCATGACTTGTCATTTCATAATACTATACAAAGATAACATAATATAATATCATCATAGTTTTCTTCATAATGATGTCATGCAAATAGCTCATGAAAAATTCATAAAAACCCATAACTTGGAGAAAGACTTAGAGAGAAAATGGTTGAGCTTGTGAGAGAAAGCTTCCCATAATCAAAACACACATACCTTATTAACTTAATGGAGAGAATACACAACTTGGTGAAGAAGAACCAAAACCCTAGCTTGTTCCTTCTTCTTGAGACCTTGGTGTCTTTGAGAGGATTTGAAAGTGTTTGGGACTTAGTAACTTTAGGAAATGAGAGGAAGTTAGGGTAACAAGGCTGATAAGGAGCTTTCTTGAGGGTCAAGATAGCGTAGTATAAGCATAGAAGGCTGAGGAATGACAAAACTACCCCAAATTAAAACTGGCTAGACAGGTCTACAAGATCCCATTTACGGGTCATAAACCATTTTATGAGCCGTAGATGGGGTTTCGTCTGATTGCCCTCCCCCCAAACATCAGAGACCTATTTTACGCTGATCATTTCCTATAACATGACCTATAACTCATAGATCATTCTACGAGTCATAGATAGTGTTTCCTCTGATGGATTCTCAAAGACCCTTATCTGATTCTCATTCTACGATATGGTCAACGACTCATAGAGGACTTTATGGGTTGTCTGATGAGTGATAGATTGAACTTCAGAGGATTCCAAATTTTACCAAGTCTATCAGGTTTCCACGAACCTACTTTATGTGTCATATCTCAACTTATGAGCCGTAAACCACTTCGTAAAATCTCACATTTCAAATTTTCCAAGGCTTTCTTTCCTAACCCCTTTATACACCTCATAGGTGGGGTCTTACAGCCTTAGTCTTGAACTCCAACTTAAGGCCAACACTCTACCCAAAAGGCCAAGAGCTACCTCAAGGATACTCTACACGGCTCGTGTGCCCATGTGGTGTCACCTTGGTCAAAAACTTTTTGGAACAAAATTTTATGCACAATTAAGGCCAAACAAAGTATAGGTAGTTACAGTCATTGATCATTTGAACAAGTCAGCTCACTTCTTACCAATGAAGACTAGCTACAGTATGGAGCAGTTAGCTAGGTTGTATATCCGAGAAATTGTCAGTCTGCATGGAGTGTCAGTGTCTATAGTAACAGATAGAGGATCTGTGTTCACCTCCCAATCCGAGTTATGGTCAGATTGCATGGTTGATGTAACCCAAGTGACACCTCCATTTTGAGGATAAAGTGGTTATTATCAAGAAATAGGGTTTGTAGACTCAAGAAAATTCAATTACTGCAATTTGAGTAGTTAACCGACTTAATTCCCCAAAGGGGGTGGTGTTTGCAATAATCAATGGAAAATAATCCTAAATAATACAAGAGTGAAATTAATATGGAGAGAAACTAGGGTATTGTGTTCCACATAATTCACCAACTCAGTATTACCGGATAACCTAATTCTCTTCTAGTGTGTAGTATGCAGGATGGTAAGTTAAGTTCACCAAGCCCTTTAGTCAAAAGTGAGAGGTGAATTTTTTGCTATGTGACTTGGCCCATCTTTATAGTGTGCATTACTAACCCTTACCTATTAGTCCCAGTACAACCTCCCTTGGGCCCAGTTTAGTTAATTAGACGAGAACATATCAATTGAATCCTATTAATTAATTTATTTTCCTATTCATTACCACCTTGGTCCAGTTAGTAACACTAGGCGGTTTCTAATGTTGACCACCACTAGAAAACATAAAAAACGAAGAGAGTTAATTCATACACGCATGCACACTTTCAAAGAATTATGAATTATTTGATTTTACTTTGTTAGTTCTTCATTGTTTTACAACCCAAGTTGTGCATTTAGCTACTCATATTTTGTGTAGATGCAAGTCTTATAAATTGGAATAACATAATAGAACACTTACACAATTGAACTAAGAACAAGCAAATCCAACTTCAAAGAGAATCGCAAGATTAAAGATGAAATTAAAGTACAAGTGTCCTCAACACTCTCCAATGTAATCTCACTATTTTCGTTCTCTAATTACTCAGTTTTTCTTAGTACTATCCAAAAAACTTCTAAAAATTAACCTAAACAAACCTATTTATAATGTCATAGATGTAATTTCATGACATATTCCAGTGAAGGTTGAGATCTAAAATTCAAGTCTTTGAGACCTCTATATGAGTCATAAAGCATTCTACAAGTTATATAGATAGGTTTCGTGAAGATTTCTAGAGAGGGATAATTTGAAGCAGTTAAAGTCTATGAGTCTGAAGAGGGTTGTATTGCATTCCACGACTCGTAATTAGGGTCTCGTACAAAGCTGCTGGAATTCTGGCCTTCAAGTCTACGATACCCCCTCTACGACCTGTAAAGTGGTTTATGACCCATCTGCATATTCATAGAACAAACTTCAAAAAATCAGCCCCCTACTTGGTTTGTCCACGAAAGCCCTACATGACCCGTAGAATGGTCTATGGCCCAAAAAGTGTCTCGTACTGCATCAAAAATTAGCAACTTCTGTATTTCTTCCCAAAATCAAGGCCAACCCTCTAATCCTTCAAATATAACACAAAATACATAAAACTAACATCGCATTGAGAACACACAAAATTCCAAGTTTTAAGCATCAAAAGTGTTGTATTTTGAAGCACGTCAACACCCTCAACTTAAAATTGTTGCTTTTCCTCAAGCGACGGACTCAATCTACATAGGTAATATAGTAACACATAGACCTCAACCCAATGGCATACATCACATGAATTTCAAACTCACATACCCGCACCACATTTTTCAAAATAGGATCAGATAGTCATTAAGCAAACCAACACAGACTAGAGCATGTGACAACACAACTATGACAAGTGAGGTATTTTCAACAATCCACAATCACTGAGGAAGTCTAATGCTAACAATGTAATGCAAGTGTCCTCACAGGAAGAAGCCCATATCTGACTCTCAATGATATTTTCCATATATAACCTTGGGAATATGCAAAAACACTCTCTTTCACAAAAAACATTCATAGATCATTCCTAATACCATAGGCTTGCCCCTATACTCATGACTAAGATATTCAACTACTTGGACTAGGATCACTTGAGGACTTTCTAGACTTATAATGTAGGCTCAAGGGGTTTTGGTATGGTATTTTGGGAACATAGTGATTAAAGACCCTCCTTGACATGGATTCCTACACTTTTGCCCTATTAACTTTGTTATTTTCATCTCATTCTCCCTTTATCCTATTTCAAGCTTTTCTGGGTGCTTTCTTTTCATTTTTCAAACCTTTTCCTTGATTTTGCAATTCATTTTTCTTTTTAACTCATAACTAAGGCATAACATATTTTTCTTGCACATAGTACATGATTTTCCCTTTTTCTCTGTATCACTAACTTCCCCATTATTTTTGTGTTTCACCCTTACACCAGCCACCCTTAACTTATGATTTTGGCTCGAGTTGAGATGCACAATATCCATCCTCAGAACTTGAGCCACTCTTTGTAGCCACCCTCAACTTAGGCGTTTTGCCTCAATCGAGGTGCACAATGTTCAAGGAAGGACCAACGCCAATCTCAGGATTTTACAACTAACAAAGCTAGGTTAATCAGGGGTTTTCAAAGAATAGGTACATGTTAGGCTCAAACATTAGGAAATGGGGATATATTGCAGTTTTGGTTGGTCACTTAGGCTAAGTGGGCTTTTCAGAACAATGGCCTAAGATCCTTTCCTAATCCAATTAATCTACAGTGCAACTTTGAGTAACAGTTTAAGTCCTGAATTAGTACATAACATATGAATTTAGCAATTTAAAGCTCTCACTCACATGGCACTGATTATATTATCAAAGAAAAACTCTCAGATCATGCTTTTAATCTTAAGTTATCCTCACATATAAGAACAACCATTTTCAACATAATGTACTGTCAAAATACAACACTGTTGATTCCTTAGACTTAGGATTTTATATATTTCCAATACGATATTTATAGTTTTTATGTGTTTAGTGTTTCAGGAAACTAGGTTGGCATGACTTTGGGGCAAAATTGCACAGTTTCTGGTTTTTGGTGAGAGCATTCTATAAGTCATAGATGTAATTTCATGACATATTCCAGTGAAGGTTGAGATCTAAAATTCAAGTCTTTGAGACCTCTATATGAGTCATAAAGCATTCTACAAGTTATATAGATAGGTTTCGTGAAGATTTCTAGAGAGGGATAATTTGAAGCAGTTAAAGTCTATGAGTCTGAAGAATGAGTCATAAATTAGTTTACAAGTTGTGAAGATAGTTCATAGAAGTAAAGTCCAAGATCCTAAGATTTGATTACAAAATCCCTTATTATGGCCTGTAGAAGCCTCTACGAGTCATAATAGGTTTTGTGGAGTCCGACAACTAGTTTTTCTATTTTATTACCCAGAGTCACCTCGTCCACAAACTGGAGCTGCTGCCAGAGCTGGGCAGCCACAGGTTTAGGGTGATAGTTCTTCCTACTCTGAAGAGGAAGGTACTGATGAGAGTGGGAGCAGTATGCCCTAAATGACTCATTCTAGAGATAAGCCTAGTTCTGAGGAGGGCTCCAAGGAAGGAGCAGATGTCGAGTCCTCTATCGTACTATCTTCTTCATCAGCTCCGGATGCCCATGCCAATAGATGGTGTGTCGAGGGTATGAAGGTTATATTCTTTGAGGATACACAACCCAAGGAGTGAAGCAAGTTGACCCATTCCATCAATGAGGAACCTAGGATTATTGATGATGTATTGAGCCATATTCCAGGTCTGCAGGACATAATGATATGATATGGGTTGATATGGCTAACAGTGTCATTTGTACGGTATTCTTCCATTTTGGTGAGGGAGTTTTATGCATCATACACAGCCACTATTCAGCGTGATCTTCCCAAGGGGAAGAAACCTCTCACTAAGCCTAGGTTGATGAGATACGAGTAAGAGGTCGGCGGTTAGACATTTCTGAGGAGAAAATACATGTATGTTTTTGGTCCCAAGTTCCAAGCTCCCAGGTCTATAGTGGAGTTTGATCATAGGTTGGGGTAGGCCAGAAACTCATTAGTAATGAAGGATCCAGTAAAGTGGACCTCACTTCTGAGATGGGTGGTTGGTCATATTGTAGAGCAGGGTCCAGAGCCTACTTGGGTCACCACCCATACTGAGCCTATAGTAAAGGCTTCACTCAATTGTCCTGCCAAGTTTTGGTGGGCCATTATCACATCACGAATTCGGGTAACTCTAGCAGATAATACACTTTTGCTGAAGCATGCAGTATTAGTTGCCAATATCTCTGTTGGCTATGATATCAATTGGACTTGGCTCATAGTAGAGTAGATACATGAGTCAGTACTGAAGAGGGCCACCTCCATCCTATTCCCATGTTTGATCTAAAGACTCTATGTAGAGTCTCGAGTAGAGATTTTACATTAGTTGGACCAGCTAGTGGAGGCCCAGTATACTTTGCAGCCTACCTTGATAAAGGCTAATGAGAATCCAGTAGCACTTCGGTGGGTACAACCTCTACCTCCACTAGAGATGTTCATTCCGAAGCCATCACCTGAGGGTTCAATAATTGACACCACTACTACTGCGATTGCTACTACTGATGAAAAACCCTAGCAACCTAAGGTAATTGATATTGAGAGGGGTTCTACTATATCTACTCCTGCACCAGAGGCCACTATTACATAGCCTTCTACAGTAGACATGGTCTATGTGTCCGCCGCTTCTATCCAAGTCATAGCGTATTGGTTATCAGGTGCTGAGGCCTAGTTGTCTCAGCTTATTTAGCAGATTAGGTTATGGCTCCGGCAGGCTATTGCAGGCTCAAAGAAGTGAAGCTGGGCATTCATTATTTATAATATTTAGGAGCATGTTTTTGTAGTGGATGCCTACATCGTTGCCTTTGAATAGCAGGTTCAGAAGAGGTTAGCCAAGGCCCGACCTTTAGATTCGCTAGTCGTCTAGTCAGAGATTGAGAAGCTTAAGACTAACATGACATCATCACTTGCGACGCCAGTTATACTACTAGAGTTGGTACCTTCAGAGCCATTATATAATTTATTTGCCTCCATAGATCTATAGAGACTTCCCATAGGAAGAGACCCCTTATAGAGGGTGATGAGCCAGTTGAGAGAAATGTACGTACAAAGCTCTCGGTAGATGACGAGTTCAAGCTTGCCTTGAGGACATCGAGTCACGAGGAGGAGATGAGGCTAGATTATGAGCATGATAGGGCGAGGGGTATTAGCCCCTCCAGACATAGTACGAGCATTGAAGAGACTACCCCGTAAGAGGAGGACGGCCAGACTCTAGCCGAAACTGGCGCTTAGGCACCCAGGTATGTTTTTGACCCCTATATATTTTATTTTTGGCTTGATTTGGTGCATTAGGAATATTGTACAACTTTTTCGATGGCATGTGAGTAGTTATGGGCCTCAGTGAAGTTTGAGTAGCATATGGTCCATAACTATCCTAATTTTTAATCCCGAAGTTTTCTTTCCTGTGTTTGTTTTCTCATGGATATTTAATTTATGTTGAACTGACACGTTTAGGATGTTTAGATAATATTTGTAGCATATAGTACTGATACTTATGGCATAACATGTTTTTATGTTTTTTAAATGGTACCTACCAAAAATATTTTGATTAGTAGTTAGATGGCAACCATGTATGATTATGTGTTTGGCAATATCTGTTCTGAAAAGTGAGGGTAATTTGAGGTATGAAGCATGATCTATGAGTTTTTTGTTGATAATGTATGCAATGCCATGTGAGTGTGAGCTTATTTTGCTAGATTCGTGTATTTTGTGCTAATCAGAACTTGCCCTGTTACTCTAAGTTAGATTGTAGATTAAATGTTATAGGAAAGAATCTTAGGCCTTTGTTCTTTAATTAGTCCACTTTAGCCTAAAGTGACCAACCAAATGATGTTTTATCCCTTGTTCCAAATATTTCAGCCTTACATTTAATAATTCTTTCAAAACACCTAATTAGCCTAGCCTTATCTAGTGAGAAACCTTGAAATTGGCCCTAGTCCATCCTTGAGCATTGTGAACCTTGACTGAGACAAAAAGCCTAAGTTGAGGGTGGCTACCAAAAGTGGCCCTAGTTCGGAGAAGAGATATTGTGTACTTCAATATAGGCTAAAAGATTAAATTTAGGGTGGCCAATGTAAAGGTAAGACACAAAAATAAGGTGGTGAGTTGGGAGTGAGGATAGAAAGAAGAAAAATCATGTATTGGTGCAATAAAAAGGAAACAAATGCCTTAGATATGAGATAAAAGGAAAAATGAAGTGTAAAAACAAGGTAAAAGCTGAAAATGAGAAGAAAACACCTGGAAAAGCTTGAATGAGGAAAAAAGAAGAATAAGGTGAAAATAATAGAGTTGGTAAGGTGGAAATGATGAAAAACGCAGTTTCAAGGAGGGCCTTTGGTCACTATTTTTCAAAAATGTCATACCAAAACCTCCTGAGCCTATGTTACAATCTAAGAAAGTCCTAAAGTGATCCTAGTCTAGTTAGTTGAAGGTCTTGAGTCATGAGTATAGGGGAAATCCTATGGTATTAGTCATCATGCATGAATATCTTTTGTGAGAGTGAGTATTTTTGCACATTCCCAAATCTAAATATGAAATAATCACTAAGTGTAAAATATGAGACTTCTTTTTTCTGAGGGCGTTTGCATTGCATTGTTAGTATTTGACTTGTTCAGTGATTGTGGACTATTGATATTTCCTTACTTGTCATAGTTGTGTTGTCAAATTCACCAGTTTGAATTGGTTTGCTAAATAGCTATTTGATCCAATTTTCAAAAAGTTGGTGTAGGTATTTAAGTTTGAATTGTATGTGATATATGCTATTAAGTGGAGGTCTGTGTGTTACTGTATTGTCTATATAGATTGAGTCATCGCTTGAGGACAAGTAATAATTTTAAGTTCAGGATGTTGATGTGCTATCAAAATACAACACTTTTGATGCCTAAAACTTAGGATTTTGTGTGCTCTCAATGCAAAATTTATAGTTTTTATGTGTTTTTGTGTTTCGTGCTGTAGGAAAGTAGGTTGGCATGACTTTGGGGCAAAATTGCAGAGTTTTCAAGTTTTTGGTGATTTACGAGACCCTCTATGAGTGGTAGAGCAATCTACAAGTGATAGAGGTAGTTTCATGACAAATTCTAGTAAAGGTTGAGATCTGAAGTTCAAGTCCATGAGACCTTTATACGAGTCGTAGAGCATTCTGCGAGTTGTATAGATAGGTTTCATGAAGATTTCCAAAGACTGATAATTTGAACCAGTTGAGCCTATGAGTCTGAAGTATGAGTCATAAATCAGTTTAAAAGTTGTGAAGATGGTTCATAGAAGTGAAGTCCAAGATCCTAAGAGCTGATTACAAAACCTTGATTATGACTCATAGAAGCCTCTATGAGTCATAAATAGTTTCACGGAGTCCACCAAACAATTTTTCTATTTTATTAAGGACTTAATTATAATTATTATAAATAGTATTTTTAGGTCATTTTTCATAGAGAGTCGTCAGTTTCATTGTTATTAGGGTTAGAATACAATACTTAGAGAGAAAATTGAGTGAATACACTTGTGAATTAATTTGATTGTCACGATCCAAGTCTAGGGGCTAAACATGACACGGCGAATGGAGAACCCGAAGGGACCCAAAACAAGTCTCATAGCATATCATTACACATCCTTGATTACGAAGCAATGTGAACAAACATAAAGTAAGAATAAGGGGCAAAAGGGGTAAGGGATAGCTTGCAGACATCAACATCAAGAGACAAAGGGTCAAAGCTCATATCATAGATACATGACTTGTCCAACAAACACCTCTAAATACATAGATAAGAGCGGGGGCCAAGACAAGGTAACCGAGCTCACCCTCATAGTCAAAATAGAACATAAAGTAGAGTGTCTCAATACAAAGCAAGGGAAAACATAGACCAAGGTCCCCAAAATGGAGGACTCACCAACTAGCTTGAGTAGCACCGAACTAGCCATGTGGAGGAGGAGGATGGTCAACTTGGGCTCTGATTCCTACATGGTGATATCATGTAGGCAAGAGTATGCGTTAGTACATTTGAATGTACTAAGTATGTTGGATGTAATGCAACAAGAAATAGGCATCATAATCAAAATGCATAACAATAGGAAATAGACATAACATAGCAATATGGCATGTATGACCAATGCTAAAGTGAAACATACTTAAGAAACTCACTCATATAAGATATCATATGTATAGAATAGACCAAATTAGATTTTCAAAGTACAAACCCCTTCGTAGGTTAGTTATGATGCTGCCCCATCACTTAGGTGGTGAAGTACTAACCCTTCACTCGGTTGATGAGTACAAACCCCCATCTCGGTTAGTGATGATGCTGCCCCATCACTTAGGTGGTGAAGTACTAACCCTTCACTCGGTTGATGAGAAAACCCCCAACTCAATTAGTGATAATGTTGCCCAGTCACCTAGGTGGTGAACTACTAACCCTTCACTCGGTTGATGAGTACAAACCCCCATCTCGGTTAGTGATGATGCTGCCCCATCTCTAGGTGGAGAAATACTAACCCTTCCCTCGATTAATGAGTACAAACCCCCATCTCGGTTATTCGAGTCCTTAGACCCCCCGAATTGAGCATGGTCTAATGCAACACTTCATATTGAAATTGTCATGTATATAAGCTCATTTCATCATCATAACATCAATAATATCATATCTCATGATTTGGACCTTCAATTTCATAAGAAACCCTAGCCGAACATTTTATCAAACACTTAGGGGGTGTAATGAGGGTAAAAGATCATGCAATTAAAGATGGAATCATGGAAGAAAATCTGTTATAAAACCATCAATCAACACCTTGCAACACCTCCAAGACATTCACATCAAAACCCCTCATCAAATCCAACAATAGATCTAAAATTTAGAGCTCAAAACATGCCAAAACAAACCATACTTTCATGAACTTAAATTACTGTGTAGTAAATTTCTTAAATATATAAGACCCATATGTAAAATCAACTTTAAATCCTGTAAATTAAGTAAAAAAGAGATTAGGGCACCATGGGTGAAAGAACCCAATGGCTAAAACCTACATACCTTAGCTTTGGAAAAGCTCTTGGTGAAGAATGAAAATGGAGGCTTGAAGCTTGAAGGAAATCCTTAGTTCCGTATGAGGATTTTGAGACTTGAATTTTGGAGTGAAAATATGGCAGTGTTTTGGGGAGTATTGGGAAATGTTTAGGATGATATAAGGGTGAAATTTGACTAAGTATAGGTAAAAACACGTTTGGGAACACTTGGGCCCAACACTTAGAATATTTTAGACGAACTAAAAAAATAGGCACCATTTTAACACAGAGGCAGCGATGCAGATTCCTCTCTGGAAATTACGTTCTGCGATTTCACAATTGCTAAATCTTTGCTCTTAAATCAGGGTTAGACCCTTTACCCCCTAAATAAGAAATGAAGTCGAATTTTTGAAATAACAAATGGATTTTGAGATATATGAAAATTAAAATTTCGGGCATTCTGAGCCACGTTTTGGGCACTTTTTGGGGTCGTTACAATATCTCCCTCTTGGGAAAATTCGTCCCCTAATGTACAAGAGACGTACAAGACAAGAGTGATCATCATCAAGTCAACCCAAACAAGAATGCAACATAATATGTAAAACATCATTTTCAAATTCTCAACATAAGTGTAAAATCATCATAAGTTTACCAACTTAAACATGACTGCATATGAATGACATAGGTGCTGAAATATGAGACTTGAAATCACATGGGGGCTTAGAATTAGTACCTTAGGCTTGAGTGGAGTGGAAAATATAAGGATACCATTTTTGCATATCCGCTTTGGCCTCTCATATAGCACTTTCGACTTGTTGGTTTCTCCAAAGGACCTTAACGGATGCCACCTCTTTGTTCCTCAATCTCTTTACTTGCCTATCCAAGATCCTAACTGGAAACTCCTTATAAATCAAGATATCCTCAAAAATATCCATGACATCAAGAGGCACAATGGCATTAGGATCACCAACACATTTTCTCACCATAGAGACACACCTCATAATTCAAGTTATCCTCAACAAAACCCATGACTTCACGACGCACAATGGCATTAGGATTACCAACATATTTTCTCAACATAGAGACTTGGAAAACCGAGTGAACCAAATTCATTTCACTAGGCAACTTCAACTCATAAGCTACCTTGCCAACCCTTTCTATCACCTGATAAGGACCAATATACCTTGGACTCAACTTCCCCTTTTTACCAAAAAGGACCACACCTTTTATTGGAGAAACCTTTAAATAGATCCAATCACCCAATTGGAATTCTAGGTCTTTCCTTCTTACATCGCCATAGGATTTTTGACGACTTTGGGTTGTTTTCAACCTTTCCCTAATCATACGAACCTTCTCAATAGCCTCTATAACCAGATCAAACCCCAATAAAGCCACTTCTCCAACATCAAACAAACCTATCAGTGATCAACAATGTCTCCCATAAAGAGCCTCAAATGGATCCATTCTAATGCTAGAGTGATAGGTATTATTGTAGGCAAACTCAATCAACGAAAGGTGATCATCCCAAATACCTTTAAGCTCCAAGACACAAACCCTAATCATATCCTCAAGTGGTTGAATGGTTCTTTCGGCTTGGCCATCCATTAAGGGTGAAAGGTCATACTATGGTAAACTTTGGTACCAAGACCCTTTTGAAAAGACCTCCAAAAGTGTGAAGTGAATTGTTCACCACGATCCGCCCTGCCCGATAAAGGAACCCCCCCTAACCTCACTAACTCAAGGATGTACAACCTTGCATACTCTTGAGCCCCATACATAGTCTTAACCGGTAGAAAGTGATCCAATTTCGTCATCCTATCAACCACAACCCAAATGGAATCAAAACCTTTTCTAGTCATGGAANCGAATTTTGCAATGTCCCTCTTCATACCTAGCCACCAATACACATCCCTTAAGTCTCTATACATTTTAGTGGAACCATAGTGGATAGAGTAAGAAGAATTATGGGTCTCATCAAGAATTTTCTCCCTCAAACCATAAACACAAGGCACATACAACCAACCTTAGTATCTAAGGGCCCCATCTCCCTCTTGGGAGAAAACCTCTGTTTTGCCCTCTTTCACCAAGGCCTTCAATACAAGAAAGGAGGAGTCTAGATCTTGTTTTGCTATCACCTCATCAACCAAAGAAGATTGTACCTTAGGGCACCCCAAGGCCTTCAATACAAGAAAGGAGGAGTCTAGATCTTGTTTTGCTATCACCTCATCAACCAAAGAAGATTTAGAACCATCAACAACAACAACACCATCAATAACAGCAACACCATCATCCAATCTAGCCAACCTAACCCCAATCTAGCCAATCCAACCTAACCCCCAATCTAGCTAATCCAACCTAACCCCCAATCTAGCCAATCTATGCACCTACCTAGCCATCTCCCTATCACCACCATTTACATGAGCTAGGCTACCTATGGACACCTAACTCAAAGTATCCGCCATCACATTTGCCTTACCCAGGTGATAATGCACACTTATGTCACAATCTTTGAGAAGTTCTGGCCACCTTCTTTATCTCAAGTTAAGATCTTTTTGAGTGAAGACATATTGGAGGGTCTTATGATTGGTGAAGACATCCACATGCACCCCATACAAATAATGATGCCAAATCTTTAATGCAAACATAATGGTGGCTAACTCTAGATCATAGGTAGGGTAATTTCTTTCATGCACTTTGAGTTGCCTAGAAGCATAGGGTATAACCTTACCATTTTGCATTAGCACACAACCCAAACTAACTCTAGATGCATCACAATACACAACAAAACCCTCAAACCAATCTGGTAGTGACAATATAGGAGCGGACACAAGTCTATCATTCAATTTTTGGAAGCTTCTCTCACATTCATCGGTCCATACAAACTTAACCCATCTACAAACCTTCTATAGTAACACGCAAGGCCTAAGAAACTCCTAATATTTGATGGTGTCAACGCTCTAGGCCTATTTCTAATCACATCAGTCTTCTTAGGATCTACCTTAATACCATCCCTTGACACCACATGACCCAAGAGGCAATCTCTTTCAACCAAAATTCACACTTTTCATATTTGGCATACAATTTCTCCTCCCTCAATCTTTGCAACACAACCCTCAAATGACCCATATGTTCCTCTTTACTATGTGAATAGATCAAAATATTATCAATGAAGATCACAACAAAGGAATCAAGATAGGGTTTGAAGATCCTATTCATTAGGTCCATGAAGATGGCAGGTACATTAGTCAACCCAAAAGACATCACAACAAACTCATAATTCCCATATCTAGTCCAGAAGGCCATCTTAGGAATGTCACACTCCCTCACCCTCACTTGGTGATACCCAGACCGCAGATCAATCCTAGAGAAGAAGCTAGCCCCTTGGAATTGGTCAAACAAAAGATCAATTCTTGGAAGAGGATATCTATTCTTTATAGTAACCCTATTGAGTTACTAGAAGTCAATGCACATTCTAAGTTGCCTATCCTTCTTCTTTACAAACAACACCGGAGCACCCCAAGGTGATTGACTGGGTCTAATAAATTTCTTTTCCAACAAATCTTTCGATTGCTCTTTTAACTCCTTCAACTCCATTGAGGCCATATGATAAGGGAGAATGGAGATAGGTTGAGTATTGGGTAGGAGATCTATGCTAAAATCTATCTCTCTTTCGAAGGGACACTGAGGAGGTCATTTGGGAAAACATCAAGAAACTCATTTACAACAGGGACCAACTTGATGGAAGGGACTTTGGACTCCACATCTTTAACCCTCACAAGATGATACAAACATCCCCCAGAAATCAATTTATGGGATTTAATGCATGAAATAAATCTACCCTTGACCACCACATCTTGACTTTCCCATTCAAGGACGGGTTCATTAGGAAATTGAAACTTGACCCTACTGGTTCTACAATCAATAGAAGCATAGTACACATGCAAATAATCCATCCCAAGAATGACATCAAAGTCTACCAA
>DF357316.1:150852-175355 GCA_000787875.1 Solanum virginianum | reverse complement strand
CATGCAAACAATCCATCCCAAGAATGACATCAAAGTCTACCATGTCTAATTCAACAAGATCACAAGGCAACAACTTATGAAAAATACAAATAGGGTAATTCTTATTAACTTTCCTAGCAATAATGGAGGCAACAATAAGGGTAGACACTTCATATGACTCATGCAACACTTGGGGACAACATGGAACTTTTTAGCAACAAAAGGGGTAACAAAGGAAAGAGTGGCACCCGTATCAATCAACGCATATACATTAAGATCAAAGATTTTTAATATACCGGTAACAACATCGGGGACCTCACCAACCCCTTGCCTTCTAGGTAGAGCATAAAACCAGTTGTACCTTAGGGCACCACCTTGAGGACCACCTCTACCTAATGGAAATACATTTGCACCCTAGACTTTGCCACGGTTTCTTGGGCAATCTATCTTCTTGTGACCAAGCTCCCACAACCAAAACATGCATTAGAACCCTTCAAACATGGACCATTATGACTCTTCCCACATCTAGGACACACATTAATAGGAGCCATACCACCAACACCTTGAGGCCTAGGGAAGTAGTTGGCAAACCCCCTATTAGTAGCATGAGAAGGCCCTTGACCTTGATGAAATCTAGCACCCTTTTGGAACTTACCCTTAAAACGAGCCCTCTTGGCCTCATGGCCCCTCCTCTTTCGCAACTTTTCCTCCTCCATTTGCTCAGCAAAAGTCATCAACTGAGACAAGTACATGTCACCAATAAGCAAAGCAGACTGGCATTCTTCACTCACCAAGTCGGAGACCTTCATAACAAATTTATTCATCCTAGATCTAGGGTCGGCCACCAAGTGAGGAGCATATTTTAAAAGTTGATTAAATTTGAGGCATACTCCCTCACACTCATAGCACCTTGTTTCAAGTTCACAAACTCTACCAACTTTACTTCCCTAAGCTCAAGAGGGAAAAACCAATTAAGGAAGGCTAATTTGAATTCTTCCCAAAGCACCATATAACTATTTTCCTTCTCCCCCTTCCATTGCTCATACAAAATTTGGGCTACCTCTTTGAGTTGGTATGCCACTAACTCAGCACCACATTCCCAACCACCTTCTCACCTTTTTATTGAACATACCATATTTGAGCTACCTCGTTGAGTTGGTATGCCACCAACTTCGCCTTTTTATTCATCCCAACACCCACGATATTCAAGATTTTGTAGATCTTATCAATAAACTCTTGTGGATCTTCATCCACCTTTGACCCATAGAAAACCGGAGGATTTATCCTCATGAAGTCTCTTACCCTAACTCCCGCCTATTCATAGTCATGGCACAATCATGAATAGGACTCTAATCGACACAGTGTGTTGGACTATGAGGATCTATCAACCTAGTGCTCTTTTAACAAGTTTGTCACAACCTAAATCTAGGGCCTAGATGTGACACGATGAATGGGGAACTCGAAGAAACCCCAAATAAGCCTCATAGCATATCATTACACATCCTTGGTCGCAGAAGTAATATAAAGCAAAATAAAGTAAGAATGACGGGAAAAGAGGCTAAGAGATAGCTTGCAAACATCAACATCAAGAGACAAAGAGTCAAACCTCATATCATAGATAAATGACTTGTCCAACAAATATCTCTAAATACATAGATAAGAGCGGGGACCAAGACAAGGTAACCGGGCTCACCCTCATAGTCAAAATAGAACATAATGTAGAGTGTCTCAATATAAAGCAAGGGAAAACATAGACCAAGGTCTCTGAAATTGAGGACTCACCAACTAGCTTAAGTAGCACCAAACTAGCCATGTGGAGTAGGAGGATGATCAACTTGGGCTCTAGTTCCTACATGGTGATATGATGTAGGTAAGATTATACGTTAGTACGTCTGAATGTACTAAGTATATAGGATGCAATGCAACAAGAAATAGGCATCATAATCATAATCAAAATGCATAACAATAGTCAATAGACATAATATAGCAATATGGCATGTTTGACCAGTGCTAAAGTGAAACATGCTTAAAAAACTCTCATATAAGATATCATATGCGTAGAATAGACCAAATTAGATTTACAAAGTACAAACCCCTTGGTAAGTTAGTGATGATGCCACCCCATCACTTAGGTGGTGAAGTACTAACTCTTCAGTCAGTTGATGAGTACAACCCCCAATTCAGTTAGTTATAACTCCACCCCATCACTTAAGTGGTAAAGTCCTAACCCTTCACTCGATTGATGAGTTCAAACCCCCATCTTGAATAGTGATGATGTCGCCCCATTACTAGGTGGAGAAGTACTAACCGCTCCCTTTGTTAATGAGTATAAACCCCTATCTAGGTTATCCGTATCCTTAGACCCCCCAGATTGGGCATGGTCTAATACAACAGTTCATATAGAATTTGTCATGTACATAAGCTCATTTCATCATCACAACATTAATCATATCATATCTCATGTTTTGGACCTTCAATTCTACAAGACACCCTAGCCGGATATTTTATCAAATACTTGGGGGTATAATGGGGTTAAAAGACCATGCAATTTAGAGATGAAATCATGCAAGAAAATATGTTGTAAAACCATCAATCAACACCCTTTAACACCCCCAAGATATTCACAATAAAACCCCTCATCAAATCCAATAATAGATCCAAAATTTAGAGCTCAAAACATCCCAAAACAACCATACTTTCATGAACTTAAATTACTGTGCAGTAAATTTCTTAAATATATAAGACCCACATGTAAAATCAACTTTAAATCCTGTAGATTAAGTAAAAAAGAGATTAGGGCACCATGGGTTAAAGAACCCAATGGCTAAAACCTACATACCTTAGCTTTGGAGAAGCTCTTGGTGAAGAATGAAAATGGAGGCTTGAAGCTTGAAGGAAATCCTTAGTTTCGGATGAGGATTTTGAGACTTGAATTTTGGAGTGAAAATATGGCAGTGTTTTGGGGAGTATTGGGAAATGTTTAGGATGATATAAGGGTGAAATTTGACTAAGTATAGGTAAAAACATATTTGGGAACACTTGGGCCCAACACTTAGAATATTTTAAACGAACTAAACAAAATAGGCACCACTTTAACACAGAGGCAGCGATGCAGATTCCTCTCTAGATATTGCGTTGTTTAGATATCATAATTGCTAAATCTTTGCTCTTAAATTAAGGTTAGACCATTTGCCCCCTAATTTGGACCCCTGAACAAGAATATGAAGTCGAATTTTTGAAATAACAAACAGATTTTGAGATATATGAAAATTAAAATTTTGAGCATTCTGAGGCACGTTTCTAGGCACTTTTTGGGGTCGCTACATTGATCTTCAAATATTGGAATTCTCAATCAATTTTGGATTTGCTTGATTCTCAATCATATTTCTTTATCTACTGATAGCATGAGTAGCTAAATCCACAACTTGTGGTTGTGGGAACCGTGAAAGATCTAATCAAATAAACCCGAGTAATTTGTAATTCTTGGGAAGGGTATTTGCATGTATTAGTCAATTCTCTTAGTTTTGCATTTTTTCTAGAGGTTGCCAACATTAGAACTAGCCTAGTGTTACCTTCTCAATCTATGTGGTAATGAATAGGAAAAGAGATTGATTAATAGGATTCGATAATGTGTTTTCATCTAATCAACCAAACTAGACCAAAAGGAAGTTGACTGGGACTATAAGTAATGGTTAGTATTTCACATTATAGAGATGGGCCAAGTTACATAGTGAAATTTGCCTCTCGCCAGGATCAAAGGGTTTGGTAAACTTAAATTACCATCTTGCATGTTATACTTTAGTCAAGAATTGGGTTATCCGGTGTTATTGAGTTTATGAATCATGCGGACACAATACCCAAGTTTTCTCTATTATTGATTCTCTTCCATTATAGTTAGTATAGTTTGTTTTCTTATTGATTACTTCAACCCCCCCTCCTCCTCAGGGAATTGAGTTGATTAATTCTTTGAAATGCTTATTGGTGAATTGTTGTAAGTCTCCGTATTCTCAATGGGATTCTGTCATAATCCAAGCCTAGGGCCTAGACGTGACCGGCGAATGGGAACCCGAAAGAACCCCAAACAAGCCTTATATTGTACTATTACATATCCTTGGATGTAGAAGCAATAGCATATGACATTAATAGATAGGCATAACAAGGAAAATAGGACTAAGGGTTAACCTTCATATCACAAACACCAAGAAACAAGAGAGTCAAGCCTCATAGCATAGATATATAATTTGTCCGACAACACCTCTACTACATAGATAAGAGCAGGGGCCACAACAAGCAACCGAGCTCACCCTCATAGTTAATACATAAGATAAAAGAAAGGTAGTCTTAGTACATAGCAAGAGATTATAAGCAACATCCCCGGAATAGAGGACTCATCACAAGCATGAGAGACAATCGTACTAGCCACATGGAGGAGGAGGATGATCAAGTGGTGCTCCGATTTCTACATGGTGATATCATGTAGGAATAGAGTAAGCGTTAGTATGTTTAAATGTACTAAGTATATAGGATGCAACGCAACAAGTTATAAACATCATAGACAA
Source organism: Solanum virginianum (assembly GCA_000787875.1). Classification (NCBI taxonomy): domain Eukaryota; kingdom Viridiplantae; phylum Streptophyta; class Magnoliopsida; order Solanales; family Solanaceae; genus Solanum; species Solanum virginianum. The sequence continues at coordinate 170,817 of DF357316.1, read as the reverse complement.
AATGTATAATCATAAACAATAGATAGCATACTATAATTATGACATGTATGAATAATGCTTAAATGCATAATCATAAACAATAGATAGCATACTATAATTATGACATTTATGAATAATGCTTGAAGTAAAATCATGTTTATATAGGGTATAATACGAGTGTAAGGAGTGACTATTATAGTGCAATCCAAGGCCAACCACCTCCTTGGAGAGGTGCATGAGATACAAACCCCTTCATGAGGTTGATGGAGTATAAACCCCCCATCAAGATTGACGAAGTACAAATCCCCCATCAATGTTGATGGGTACCAACCCCCAACAAGGTTACCCGGGCCTACCACCCCTCGAGCTAGCTGATCTAGGTACTAACCCCTAAATAGGTTACCCAGGCCTAGAACTCCACGAGCTAGGCTTGGTAATCCCTAACATAATAGAGATAATATCATACATATATATATATACACACACACTCCTTTCATCATTATATACATACATTTCTTATCATCATTATTCTATCATCATATAGTCATTCAACTCATAAGACATGCTTTGGACCTTTAATTCCTCAAGAACTCATAACCAGACATTTTATCAAACACTTAGAGGGTGTATAGTGATAGTGTAAAACCATGCAATCCAAGAGTGTTATCATGCTAGAAAATTCAATATAAAACCATCAATAGATATTTGGTAACACCCTCAAGCAATATACATCAAAATCCTTCATCAAATCTTACAATAGATCTTAGATTCATAGCTCAAAATATAGTAAAACAGTCACAATTTTATGGATCCTAACATAGTGTGCAGTAAATTTCATAATATGTAAAACCTATTTGTAAATCAACTTTAAATCATACAATTTTTAAGAAAAGGAGGCTTGGGCATCATAGGTGAAAGGAACCCATGAAATAAACCCACATACCTTAACTTTGGAGATGAACTTGATGAAGATTAGAGATGGAGACTTGAAGTTTGAGAGGAAATCCCTAGATCCAGCTGAGGTTTGAGACTTAAATAAAGGAGTAGAATATTTGGGTAAGTGTTTGAATGATTATTGGGGAATGTTTAGAATAATATGAGGGTGAGAAATTGCTAAGTATAGGTATTTTTACATTTGGGAACACTTAGGCCCAAGATCCAAAAGTCTTGGACCGCACAAAATTTTACTAGGCAGAAAATATACAAGTCCGCATCACAGACCTGTCGCAAAATCAAGCTTTCTTCATCTGTGCGCCCTAGCTACGTCGCGTGAAAGGTGTGCAAACCTCACTAGAATATGTATCCTTGGAAAATTGAAATTGCTAATCATTTGCTCTTAAATCGGGGTTAGACCCATTTTCCACTCAATTTGACCCCCTGAAGAAGAATATGAAGTCGAATTTTTGATATCGCACACAAATTTTGAGATATGAGGAAATTACAATTCCAGGCACGTCGAGGCACATTTTCAGGAACTTTTTAGGCTCGTTACAGATTCTACCCTAAGCTTGGTTAGGTTTTATATTAGACAATGACCTCCATATTCTACAAAAGAGAGGTGTAACTTAGGCGTGATCATAATACACCTAAACATGTATAGTTGCTATCTAGACTACTAATCAAAATTTTGGTGGGTATCATTTTTCAAACAAAATGCAAAAACATGCTATATGCCATAGGTATTAGTACGATATGCTACAAATACTACCTAAACATCCTAAACATTATAGTTCAATATAAAGTAAATTCCATAGGGAAAAAGGACACAGGCAAGAAAATCCCAGGATCAAAAATTGGGGTAGTTATGGATCTAAGCTACTCAGACTTTACTAAGGCCCATAACTACCCACATCCCATCGAAAAAGATGTGCATTGTCCCCGATGCACACAGTCAAAGCAAAATAAAGTATAAGGGGTCAAAAATCATACCTAGGCTCCTAAGCGCTAGTGTATGGTTGAGTCTGACCACCCTCCTCCTGTGGGGTAATCTCCTCAACAGTAGCATTATGTTTGGAGGGGTCAACACCCCTCACCTACTCTACCTCACAAGTTCTCGCATCTCTACCTCTTGTCTTGACTCCCTCAAGACAAGCTCAAGTTTCTCCTGCTCAGTCAGCCTCGCATGAAATCATCGACATCAGGATCATTGTCTGGGTAGGGCCTTTTCCCCTAGGAAGGCTGGATAGGCTCATCAGGAGCGAAAAGATCTACCATAGATACCTTGAGTGTGGTCTATAAAAATGTCACTGGTACTGCCAGTGCTGCTATCATATCGGCCTGAAGCTACTAGATCTCTGTCTGGATAGCCGTCAAGTCTGATGGCCAGCCCGTGCTCAGGTTCTGTTGTACCCTCGCCTCGAAGGAGTCAATGCAGGCATCCAAAGCAGAGAGATAGTCCTAAATAGTAGTGACCGTGAATGCTTGCATGTGACCCTCTAAGTTTGAAATCACCTGGTGGACCTAGGGCCTAATTTACTGAACAAGCTGAGTCCATTATGACTCAACATGAGATTACCTCTATGCCATGGCCTATATAGAGATGGCGGACACATAAACCATGCTCGCGGGAGTAACTTGTGATGATGTGGCCTGTGGTGCACGAATAGAAGTAGTGGGCCCCCTCTCCTCATTTGTCACAAGCTGTGGGGGCTTATTCTCAATAGCAGCAGCATTGGCGGTTTGTGAACCCTCAGGGGGTGGAACTGGGATGAATATCCCTGGCATAAGAGCAGGCTGGTGTTGTACTCGTTGAAATGCCACTGGGTTCTCTTCAACCTTGCTCAGGCTGGGATCCAAAGTACACTGGGCCTCAACTAGTAAGTCCAGCTAGTGCAAACTCTCAACCCTCGAATCTAGACAAAGCCAGTATATCAAGCAAGGGAACGAGATAGAGGTGGACCTCTTCAAGGCGGCCTCATGGATCTACTCGGCTATGAAGCAGCCCCAATCAATATCATAACCAACCAAGATGCTACAAACAAGTAGTGCACACTCTGGCATCAAAGTATTATCAACAAGAGTAGGCCAATTGCGTGATCAAACAATTGCCCACCAAAATTTAGTGGGGAAACTGAGTTAAGCCTTGACAATTGGCTCTGAGTGCGTGGCAACCCAGGTAGGTTACAGCCCTGCTCAGTAATATAACTAGCCACCCATCTCACTAAGCTGGCTCTGCTCTGGATCTCTCATCAATAATGGGTCCCTCGTCTACCTTACCCTATAGTCAAACTCTTTGGTGGATTTGGGGGTAGGGTACTCTGACCTAAATTGAAATAGCCCTCATGTGCTTCAAAAATCCCCATAATCATAATTTTTATATATCTCAAAATTGGTGCGTGATTTTGGAAATCTGACTTCATATCTTGATTAGGGGACAAAATTGCATGAGAAATGGGTATAACCCCGATTTTAGAAGACTCATAGCGAAATATAATTTTCACTAATTTCTGAATTTCTAGTGTCTGTTCACGCCCAGGCCGTGACTCACTTAGGGCACGGACTAGTGTAAGTTTTCCCTCTGTGTTTGGTTTAGGTCGCGGACTGGACGCGGACCAATGTAAAATTTTTCTTGGTTTCTTATTTCATTCAAGGACATTGGGGTAACAGCCTCATGCCTATTTAAACATAAAATCTTCCATACTTAGCCATTTTTCAACTCTATAACTCACAAAACCCTCTCTAAGACATGCCTATTTAAACGTAAAATCTTCCATACTTAGCCATTTTTCAACTCTATAACTCACAAAACCCTCTCTAAGACCTCTCCAAAACTTTATCAAATCTCTCATTCAAATTCAAGGATTTCAAGCTCAATTTGGGAACTCAAGAACTCATTTTATGCTTCAAGTCTCCTTCAAGTTCATTTCAGGAAATTCAAGGTTTAAGGTATGTCGGTCTTCATCCATGGGCCATTTCACCCATGGAGCCCAACCCTCTGTTTTTATGAGAATTGCAAGATTTCAAGTTGTATTACTTATGGATATCTTTTATTATGAAATATGAACATAAATTATATTGGGGTTTTATCAGGTATTGATTGATTATGCATGAATATCTATTTCAAGCTTATTCCATGAATTGATATTGTCTATTGAGACTATGCATGATTTAAGCTATGAAACTTTGAATTATTATGAGTTTTTGTGATAGATTTGAAGATTCCCTAGATAAGGGTTTTACTACAATATTGGTGGTTTGATTTTAAATGAGTTACTCTTCTTGTTTTACTCTTGAGTTGCATAATTTTGTACAAGTATCATGAATCCATCATGTGTTTGATAAAATTACATGACAAGAATTCTCAAGTTATTGATGAACTATTATATGATTTACAAGTCAAGTGATTTCATGTTGATGAAGGGCTTTCAAGCATATATTGAATTCATGAAAAGTATCTTTGATTTTATAAGTATCAAGTTGAGCCATATTTCAAGATATCTACTTCTTGTGAGCCATTCCTGTTAAAGCAAGGGATCATGTATGATTATTATCTACTCTCATGTTCAAGTTAGGCTCACTAGTAGATGTTAAGCATGTTTATGAGCTACTCAAGTCATGTTATCATGTATCTTACAAGTTACTCATGTTATTATTAAACTTATGATTATTTCAAGTATTTCGTGGGATTAGACTTAGCACCAATTGAGGCTTAAGATGGATGCTCGACTCAAGGGGTCCTTATATAAAGTCTTTAGTCTCTAAACTATGTGCCACCATAGGATTATATAATTATCCTTGCTATACTAGTGGATCCATCTAGTTGATGTTATCATGTTTGATTTACCTTGGCAAGTGGACCACACTTCGTCGGGGGTGTCATGCCTCGTCACCTGTACCGAGGGGGTATCATACCTTAGATTCCACATTGTAGCTGCTTGGTCTATGTTGGTTGAGGTCTCTTCCCATGTATGTATAGTATATTATGCAAGTTAAATATTTTACAAGCATGTTTTAAAACAAGCATTGATCATGCATGTCATATTGAGATTATATATCCATTGATTATGATTATGCATTTTGAATACTATTGTTTATGTCTTTGATGCATTGCACCCCGCATATTTAGTACATTCCAATTACTAATGCATACTTTATGCCTACATGATTTCACCATGTAGGGACCGGAGCACCTTTCGATCATCCTCCTCTATGTGGCTAGTTTGGTTCTTTGAAGAAAGCTTTGGTGAGTCCCTAACTCCGAGGATAATATCTATGATACTCATGCTATGTTGAGACTTCTCTTTTATATTGAACACTTATTATCATAAGGGTGAGCTTGGGAAGTATCTTGGCCCCCGCTCCATTCTAAAGTAGAGGTGTTGTTAGATACTAACTTTGTATATGCTTTGAGCTTGACTCTCCTTATGTTTCTATGTTCATGAAATATTTCCCTTAGTCATGCTTCCCTTTTTCCTTTAAACACTTAACTATTATTATTGTCTTATATTGCTTCCGCAACCAAGGATGTGTACAAGTTATGCTAAGAGGCTTGTTTGGGTTGTCTTTGGACTTCCCATTCTCCGTGTCACATCTAGGCCCTAAGCTTGGGTCATGACATAAACAGCATCCGATGGATGGTGGTCTCTGATATGTCCACATGTCGGCCCCTCACTTGTCTCGGTTAGTCTAGGCTGAATGAGAGGTTTCTTCTCCTTGGGAAGATTCCTGTGAATAGAGGTTCCGTAGGAAGCATAAAACTCCCTCACATGGTTACGGAGTATCATCCAAGTGATCTAGTTAGCCACTGGAGCCAGTATCTAATCATTGTGTCTTGGAGATTGGGGACATTGTCAGTTTGTTTGGGATGACTTAGGGCTCCTCATAAATAGAGTAGACTAGCTTGCCCCACTCAGTTTGCTGCAAGTCCTCGACATATGTGGTCCACATACCCTTGATGCACCACCGACTAATAAGAGCATTAGGTGGTGATGAACGAGGCAATGCTGAGGACTCCTTCTCTAATTCGTCTCCGGAGCCTGACTCAGAGCTGGACTCCTCTCTTGATGAAGTCATCTGAATAGAGTCGCTCCTGTCATTGCCCCGTTCATCAGACTGGAGAGTGCGAATGACAAGATCCTGAGTCTGTCCAGCTTTGGCGGCTGCTCTAGTAAGTCCGGGTTGACATCCAACTCCTTTAATGATCCACTCAGGGCCGGAGTCTGCTCATCCCCCAAGCACTCATCCTTGAGCCTTCTTTTCAGGGTGCTGATCTCATCACACCTAGCTTTTGGGGCCATATTACCTGAAACATGAATATATACGAACCTTGGTTATCCTCACAAACAAAAAATTGCAATGCAAAAATAATTCAGACTAAGTTTCAGAAAGGTCTACAAAAGCATATTTACGGGTCGTAGTTGGTACTACGAAACATAAAGAGCTCTCACAAAATAGTGGTTCCAATAATTTTTTGTCACTGGAAAAGTCTATGTGACCAAGTACAACTCATAAAATAGTTTACGAGTCGTAGACTGAGTCGTAGAGAATTTTAGTGTCTAAATTTTTTTCAGAAAGGGATCTACGAGACGTAGCATATTTCAATGCAATAAAGTTACATAGTGTCCATTTTTTGTTAATAAAGAGGTATTTCCATGGGTTTGCCTATAGCGGTTTTGAATAGCGATTACTGATGATACTGTACACAGTTGGGTCCTTTCTTGTGGGACCTAATCCCTGATATCGCTCTATTGGGGGAGAGTTCGGTGCTAAAAGGTTCCACACGAGCTCCCGTTCTACGGCGTGGTGGCAGGACCGCTAGGGGAGTGGCTCCGGGTATAGATAGGGGCCTTTCTATGAGCCGTAAAATGTTTTATGACTCATAGAATGTCTTGTCTGATGGGTAATTAGAAATTTTAAGTTTTTAGAATCTTGTATGAGGGGTAATTATGACTCGTGGAGTGATCCATAGGCCGTAAAAGCCACCCATAGACAAGAAAACTCAGTCATCTAACTTTCTAAGTCCATCACAATGGACCCTGTATGACTTTTTCAACATTTATTCTACCAGCATCGAAGCAAAACACACACACCTACATGATTTACATACCACAACCAATACCCCAACATGTTATTCAACGTATATACCCTATTGAAAATAATTAGACATATCTCCCCAACTATTCCGACCACATATGAACAATTTCTCAACCAAATTACGCACTATGTCTTCATCCACCATATCACACACAAACTCAATTTATCACACATGGTGGATGATTCAATAGGTGCCAAATATACCATTCAAATCATCCTATCAAGGCAACGATACACAATTCTGGACTTAGACAAATATTCAAACATGGGCAACCCAAATTCAATTATCAACATGCTAATTTCACACATGGTTTCGTGTCTGCACAACCATTCCCCACATAATTTCCAATTCAATCATACAAACATAGGAAAATTTAGAGTGTTTTATTTACCGAAAACTAACCAAGTTGTATGACTAAGTTGTAGAAGATGAAGGAGGTGAAGAGGCACTAAACCTTAGGTCATCGAAAAATATCATCAGAAAATGGGGTTACGATATCGATGGTCAGAATTCCTTGGGGGTGAGATTGGCCGAGTAGTTTTGTAAAGTAGGTTTAAAATGGGGTCAAAATAATTTGACCCCATTATTTATACTTTGACCAGGTCAACTGAAATCTAATGGGCCTGGACTCTATGAAACCCCAATCACGGGCCATAAAGTATTTTACGACTTGTGAACTATGGTTTTGTAGAGCATCCAAACCCTAGAATTAAGGATTGCGTCTCACAGACCAGTCTACAAGTCGTAAAGTCATGTACAACTCATAGAGTTGGTCATAGAAACCTCAACACTTAGAGAAATTTTAGAAAACTTACTTGGGGTCCACGAGCCCTATTCACAATCCATAAATGTATCTATAGATCATAAAGTTGGCTCATGGACTAAGAGTACACAACTTTTGACTTATTGGAAATCTCTATGAGATGGTGTACGGATCGTAAAGTATTTTACGGCCCATAGGACTAGTCGTAGAGACACTTCGTGCTGCTCTTCTCAGCCAAGAATCGCTGACTTAGTCGTGTACCTGCATATTCTTCATGGAACACACCATTACCCTATATGCAACTAGCCTAGTGTCTAAAATTACAATCAAAATACAAGAAAATAAACTACCTATGAGTTCAAAAACTAAAAATAAAACTACAACTAAACTACCATATCGAAGACCTTAGGTTGCCTCCCAAATAGCGCCTGATTTATTGTCACGACATGACTTAGACAAATTAGTTACTCAGACTTCACCAGTTGCCCAAACGTCATTCTTTGAATTATCTGGCTGCTTCATGGACCAGCAGATATTGAAGACAACCTTTTTGTCATTCAATCTGAACTTGAGTTGACTAGATTATATATCCACTAGTACTCGTCTAGTTGCCAGAAATGGTCTTCCCAAGATGATTGGGACGTCAAAGTCAACTTTGCAATCTAGGATCACAAAGTCTATAGGGAATATGGACTTTTCAACTTTGACCAGCACATCGTATAGTATCCCAATAGGCTTCTTCTCCATGTGATCCACCATCAATAATCGCATGCTTGTTAGAGTAGGGGCTCCCAAACCTAGCTTTTTAAAGACCGCAAAGGGCATTAGATTAATATTGGCACCTAGACCACATAGTGTCCTTGCAAACACCACATCTCCAATGGTGCAGGGTATGGTGAAAGCATTGGGATCTTCTCTCTTCTGAACCAAGGACTTGGTAGCAATAGAACTATAATGATGAAGCTTTTAGGGGAGCTCTTGACTCATAGTTGCATCTTTTAGTAACCAGGTCCTTCATATACTTCGCATACCCAGGCATATTCTCTAATGCCTCAATGAGAGGTGCATTAATGGAGAGTTGTTTCAGTATAGAGAGGAAGTGGTTGAACATACCTTCCTCTTTCCTCTTTTTGATTCTTTGAAGGAAGGGAGGAAGAGGCCTAGGAATAGGCTTCAACTTCTGTGGTACATCAACAGCTTCACTCACCCCATCCTTGCCATGATCATCTCTTACATCTGCATCCTTGGCTGCAATTATCTCCTCTTGAACATCATTCTCATCAACTAGCATGGGAGGATCAATGGTTCTCTTGCCACCTTGAGTAGTAACCACCATACACTGTCTTTTATTCGTAGGGTTCTGAACTGTGTTGCAAGGCAGTGTACCCCTTTGACACTGATTTAGTAGAGTTGACACTTGACTAAACTATGTTCAAGCTGTTTGATAGCCACAGAATGAGACTTAATTTTTTGATTAATGCTGAAAACCTCAGATTTCATGTCCCTCAGAGTCTCATCCAGTGTCTCAACTTTCTTCAACAGCTGATCAAAAATCTCCTTAATTCTTGAGCTACTTGCACCTACATCATGGTTATGTGGTGGCACATAAAGACCATTTCTGAAGACATCTCTATGACCCTAATCTTCTTCTCTCTTTGGGCCCTTATTTCGATCATTATATCCCTCGCAGTTGTCCCTGAACACTCCATCTTAATTAAAGTTCGACCTTGTTTTCCTTAACCTTCGCGCTAATAGTCCTAATCGAACCCTTGGTGTTAGTCCAAAAACCCCTAGTTTGATCAACAACAAAATATGTGTCCTTATTATAATAAGGCTTATCATACATGGGTGCACGTGGAGGTTGATGAACCACTACATTGACTCGCTCCTGGTTCTGCTTCATCATTACCTCCATACATATGTGAATTCCAAGCTTTTGCATAATTTCTTCGTTGATCTTTGCTTCCTCCAAACCAACACTGATAGCATACAAACTTTTGGTAGATGCTCCATCTCTCTACCCCCATGCATGATTAGTCTTGACCACTCTCTCCATTCATTCTACTATCCTTATGAATGGATAACCTAATAACATGCCCCTCATGATAATGTCAGCACAAGCCTGACTGTTCTCATCTAGGGCACGGTAGAAGATCTCCACCAAAGCATCATCAACTATTTCGTAGTCTGGGACACTTCTCAAGCATTTGGTGAACCACTCTCAAGTAGTACTGATCTAATCACCAAGAAGTTTATCAAAGTTATTGATCTAATCCTTCAGCTTAAGCTTCTTAAATCTAAGGAAATACCTCTCAAAAAAGGCCTTCTACAAATCTACCCAGCTGGTGATCGAACTCTATGGGAGCTCATAGCCATAATGTTGCATTGCTAGTATGAGACAATGGGAAGATACGAAGTCCCATAGCATCCATAGACAGATTCTGTGCTCCCATTATATCTTGAGATAAATATAACATTGTGTAGGTGGCTACGAGAATCCTCCGATGGTAAGCCCACAAATAGCTCACAATTTTGTAGCATATGAAACAACCCACTCAAGACTACGAACTTTGTGTCATTCGGGAGTGATGGCAACACAATAGCTCCAGTCACCTCCATAGCCATAAGATTTAGCCTATATTGGTTAAATTGATAAGCATTAGCATTAAAATCTTGAGGCTGTGGAGCAATGTCCTCAAGAGGAGGTGGGTTTTCATGATTAGAATTTTCATTCTCGTTCCTGTTGAGAGCTACATTAGCCACGTTGTTAGCATTATCTTGCGCTATTCTCCTTAATGTTCTGTGGATCTCTGGATCAAAGGAAGTCAATGGTCTACCTCGACTTTGTGTATTAGGCATACACTACACGTACAACCTGTAAAGAAAGCAAAAACAACAAAAAACATAAAATGTGGGAAATAAGGATTAACACTCAAATCATTATGAATTAACTAGTCTAGATGTATTCTCCAACAACGGCACCAAAAACTTGATATCGCCTAAGCTACATCTCTTTTTTAGGATAAAGCGGTAATTGTCAAGAAATAGAACCTAACCAAGGTTAGGGTTGAACCCAAGGGAATACATAGACTCAAGAGAATTCAATTATCGCAATTTGAGTAGTTAATTGACTTAATTCCATGGGGTTTCTAAGCAATGGAAAATAAATCTAACTAATACAAGAGTGAAATCAATATGGAGAGAAACCAGAGTATTATGTTCCCCATCATTCCCTAACTCAATATCACCGATTAACCTAATTTTCTTCTAGTGTATAGTATGCAAGACGGTAACTTAAGTTCACCAAGCCCTTTGGTCAAAGGTGAGAGGTGAATTTCACTATGTGACTTGGCCCATCTCCATAGTGTATATTACTAACCCTTACCTATTAGTTCCAATACAATCTCCCCTTGGCCCAGTTTGGTTGATTAGACGAGAACACATAAATCTAATCTTGTTAATTAATCTTTTTTCCTATTCATTACTACCTTGGTCCAGTTAGTAACACTAGGCGGGTTCTAATATTGGCCACCACTAGAAAACATGCAAAATAAAGATAGTTAATTAATACATGCATACACACTTTTCAAGAATTATTAATTATCCAGTTTTACTTTGTTAGTTCTTCATGGTTCCCACAATCCTATTTGCGGATTTAGCTACTCATACTTTGTGTAGATGCAAGACTTATGATTTGAAATAACATAATAGAGCACTTACACAATTGAATTAAGAACAAGCAAACTCAACTTCAAAGAGAATCACAAGATTAAAGATGATATTAAAGGTCAAGTTTGCTCAATACTCCTCAATGTAATCTCATTATTTTCTCTCTAATTACTGAGTTTTTTTAGTACTATCCAAAAAATTCTGAAAAATAACCTAAAATACTTATTTATAATAATTAAAATACATGTACTAAACAAAATAGAATAGCTGGGTTGGAACACCTCAGGAACTAGCTTACGGGCGTATTGCATTCTACGGCCTGTAATCGCGATCTCGTACAAAGCTGCTAGAATTCTGGGCTTCAAGTCTATGGCTCCTCCTCTATGACCTGTATAGTGGTTTATGATCCGTCTGCATGTTCGTAGAACTAACTTCAAAAAATTAGCCCCTCACTGGGTTTGTCTAGGAAACCACTACACAACACATAGAATAGTCTATGGACCATAAAGTGTCTCGTGCTGCATCAAAAATTATCAACTTCTGTATTTCTTCCCGAAATCAAGGCCAATCCTATAATCCTACAAATATAACATAAAAACACATAAAACCAACTAACATCATATTGAGAACACACAAAATTTTAAGTTTTAAGCATCAAAAGCGTTGCATTTTGATAGCACATCAATGGTATTCCAGTGTCTATAGTATCAAATATAGTGCTTGTGGTCACTTTCTATTTTTGATAAGCTCTATAGTGTAGTTTGGGTATTAGAGTGGATTTGAGTTCAACTTTCCATCCTCAGACTGACGGTCAATTCGACACACCATCCAGGTGTTGGAAGACATATTAGGTCCTATATAATATGATTTTGAGGCCTGGTAGGACCAACAGTTATCGTTGGTAGAGTTTGCATATAATAACAGTTACGATTCCAGTATTCAGATGACACTATTTGAGGCCTTATATGGCCAGCGGTGTAGATCGCCCATTGGATGATTTGACTCAAGTTTAGCAGATGTGTTGAGTGTGGATCTACTCAGAGATGCCACGTAGGGTTCGTTTGATTCAGGGTAAACTATTGACAGTTCAGAGTCACCAAAAAGCTATGTTGATTGAAGGATTAAGCCTCTTGAGTTCTCTATTGGTGACAGTGTTTGGCTGAAAGTATCACCCATAAAGGGTGTGATGAGATTCAAGAAGAAGGGCAAGCTCAATCCCAGATTCAATGGACCCTTTGAGATTTTGAGGAGAGTTGATGAGGTGGCCTATGAGCTAGCCTTACCACCAAGATTATCTTCAGTGCGTCTTATTTTTCATATTTTCATGCTCCACCGGTACATTCCAAATGAGCCCCATGTGATTTCTTATGATTTAGTTGAATTGGGTCCAAACTTGTCTTATGAGAAGCCGATAGCTATATTAGATAGGCAAATTTTGAGATTGAGATCTAAGGATATACCTTTAGTGAAGGTCTAGTGGTGACATCGTTCTGTTGATGAGGCCACTTGGGAGTTAGAGTCAGATACGTGGGTCAGATATCCTCATCTTTTTTAGGCTCCAGGTACCTTGTTTTCCTTTATGTTCAAGGACAATCATTATTTTTAGTGGTGAATGATGTAATGACTTGGTTGTTCATTTTTGAGCTTATCTTGTGAAAATTACCTTTTTATAAGTTGCTTTGGACCTATTTTGAACTATCTGTATTGTTGAACTGAAATCTTGAGTTTTAAAAGTTGAAAATATGAGTTTTGGCATTTTTGGAAGCTTAAGTTGTTGAAAAAGTGAGTTTTTGTGCCATTCTGAGTTTTGGGTGTGATGTCACCCAAGTTACACCTCCTTTTTAAAGGATAAAGCGGTTGTTATCAAGATATAAAACCTAACCAAGGTTAGGATCGAACCCACAGAGAATATGTAGACTCAACATAAATTCACTAATAAGCAATCCAAGTAGTTAACCAACTCAATTGCCCGAAGGGGGTTTTGCAATAATTAATAATAAAGTAAACTAAACTAACTATAATGAGATAAAATCAATAATAGAGAGCAACTAGGGTATCGTATTCCCCATGATTCCCTAACTTAGTATCACCGAATAATCTAATTCTTGTCTAGCGTATAGCATGCAAGACGATAATTTAAGTTCACCAAGCTCTTTAATCAAAGGTGAGAGGAGAATTTCACTATGCGACTTGACTAATGTATAATATGCAGGACAGTAATTTAAGTCACCTAGCCTTTTGGTCAAAGGTGAGACTGATTTCACTATATTACTTGGCCCATCTCCATAGTGTGCAATACTAACAATTACCTATAAGTCCCAGTACAACCTCCCCTTGGCCCAGTTCGATTGATTAGACGGAAACTTATCAATCAAATCCTGTTAATCAATCTCTTTTCCTATTTATTACTACCTTGGTTTGGTCAGTAACACTAGGCGGGTTCTAATGCTGGCCACCATTAGAAAACATGCAAAACAAAGAGAATTGATTAATATATGCATATACCCATTCCAAGAACTGTAAATTACCCGGGTTTACTTCATTAGTTCTTCATGGTTCCCACAACCCTAGTTGTGGATTTAGCTATTCATGCTATGTATAGATGAAGAAATTATGAATTGAGAAAACATAATTAAACACTTACACAATTGGATTAAGAGCAAGCAAACCCAAGAATAATGAGAATCACAAGCTTAAAGATCAAATTTATCCATAAGTGTTTTCTCACTATCTTCTCTCTCAAGTATTGAGTTCTCCAAGTACAAACACTAAAAATACTGAATAATGACATCCTCTTCTAAAAAATAACCTAAAAGTATTATTTATAGTAATTACAATTAAGTCTTGAATAAATTAGAAAAACTAGTCGGTAAGCTCCACAAAAGCTCTCTATGACTCATAGTGTGATTTACGGCTCATAGTCAGAGTCTCGTAATCAGCTCCTAGGAATTTAGACTTCTCTTCTACGACACCATTTTACAATTCGTAAAGTGATTTACGACTCGTACTGCATATTTTTAGGCTTCAACTTCATCAAATTATCCTTCATTGGAAATCTTCACGAAACCCAATAATATGACTCGTAGAATGCTCTACGACTCGTATACATATCTCGTTGAGCTGATCTTCAAAATTCATCTCTCATGGAATTTGTCATAAAACTTTCTTTATGATTTGTAAAATGCTCTATGATCCGTAGAGGGTCTCGTAAATCATCAAAAACCAGCAATATTCTATAATTTTGGCCCAAATCATGGCCAACTTGCATTCTTGCAAATATAAACACAAAAACACATAAAACTCACAAATATCGCATTGAAAACTCAAGATCCTAAGTTTTAAACATCAACTGTGTTGTATTTTGGCAATATATCAAAGTGTCGAATCGAGAACCTATCAATTTCATCAGCTCTAAAATGTCGAACCTGGTCTAGGAGAAATTACAAAACTAAATTCAGAGTTGAAATGAGATTTTTATACCCAAAGTTGCATTTTTTATCGTTTCTAGAGCCAGAGCTTGACTTTGGTCAACATTTGGAGTTTAGAAGCTCATATAGAAATTTTGACAGTTTTAATAGTTTCAGATGGTAAAATTAACACTAGAAATGGTCTCATCATAATTTTTGAAGTTGCCGAGATCAGTTTTAGTATTTTAAATTTTAAACTAGTTTATTTGACTTGCATTGGTAAATGTGTTATGGAGACCTTGAAATCAGATTTTAATTATTCTATTAAGTCTGGATCACTATTTCTGGTAAGAATACATGTTTGGTTTGTGAAAGTTTGAGTACGGATGAAACCTGAAGGGCTATGTTGAAAATTGTTGTTGGTTGGTTTTGTTGGTGCAAAGGAGTTTCTGGTGCAATTATGGTTATTCTCTGCGCTTGCAAGAAAACATCCACGTTCGTAGAAGATTATGATTTTGGCCTCCTTTGCGTTCGCGAGAAATGCTCTGCGTTCACAGAGCTATAGTTGCCTCATCCCTATTCTACTCCACGTTTGCTGAGTCTTAGACACGTTGACAAAGCACCGATGACCCATACCCTCTGCGTTTGCGAGACCCCAACTGCGTTCACAATTACCTGATTAGTTTTAAAATTCGAGATAACACTATTTTTACTCATTTCTTCGAACTTCAAGCTTTTTGGATCGATTTTTGGTGAAGATTTTTGGAGAATTATTTTGAGTAAGTGTTTCTAACACTAGTTTAATTAACTTTCATGATTTTTTGTCTTAAATTTCATATTTTGAATGCCCGAAATTGGGAACTTTTCGTCTATCATTTTTAAACTTTAAATGGTGATTTCTCATTCAATTTGAACTCTATTTTAGTGAAATTCTCACCCATGAACTCCATTTTTTGTGTAGAACCTAATTTTAAAGTTAATTTCTAGATTAAAAAACTTTAAATTTTAACTATTTTAGCCCTAATCCTAATTTGTGCCAATATATATATATATATATATATATATATATATATATATATCAAAATTCACCTCTTGATATGTAATATCTATTATTTATAGTGATTGATCGATCCGGGGATAGTTTGGAGGTTTGAGTTGATTGAAACTTGTTCGAGTGCATTTTCAACATCGAGGTAGGTTTAACAGACCTTTTTGGGACTGAATTTGAGTTATTGAACATGTTCATGTGATAATTGTAAGATCCAGATTGAATTTTGAGCCAATGACATGATATAGTAGAATTGTATGGTAATGTAATACCGATTATGTCAAAAATTGAGAAACAACGATCCTATTGGTAAACTGAGATGAAATCATGAGAATTAAGATAATTTTGGATATCATTGTGATAATATTCGACTTGTGTTAGCTTTTGGATAAGTGTTGTGATTAATTGAGGATAATTGTGATAAACTTGAGATTTGTTAACTTACTTGGGTATTTGTGGAGACCTGTTTAATTGACATCTTGATTATTGATGAGATAATGATGATATAAGATATAATGATGACCCTGTGGTACTGGTTGGCTATTGTACATATCAGTTGTTACTCATATTGCTATATGTCTTATACTTGATTGGTTGCATTAGTATGGACATATCTTATACTTGGTTGGTTGCATTGGTATGCATATATCTTATTGCATCCGTACCATGTGTGATAATATGATATATTGAGATATTTCATTATATGGCCTGCAATGCCTTGAGACACTTTAGTATAGGGCCTGTGACGCCTTAAGATACTTCTGTTTATGGCTTGCAACGCCTTGAGATATTTGAGTATATAGCCTGCGATTCCCCCAAGATCTATCTGGTAACTTTGGCTCGATAGATGTGTACATCAACCTTGTGACAGTCATGATTCGATCTAATTTTATGGCCTGCGATGCTGTTGCATTTATGCATAGCATTGCATTACATCATTGATTGAATTTACTGTATTTATTTGCTTTTATCTATGTTTATATTGCGTACTAACATTTGATTGCAGGTGGTAGACACTCTTAGTTATTACACACTTGTTCAAATTCTCTTATCTAGTCGGTCGAACCTACTGGTACATTTCAGTGTACGTACCCCTACTTTATTTTCTCCCTACAGATTAAGCACATGACCCGTACGGAGTAGTTGATTCACTCCAGTAGATCTTTCTCCAGTTATCCAGATCTTAGCGGTAGGCTTAAACTTCGGGTCGCCGTGGGTCTTTGAGATTGCTTTCATTATTTTTTTCGACTTTGTATCAAATATTATCAAATTTATATTTCATTTTACACAGATGTATTTACTCTATCATACCACTTTAGATGCTCTTATAGTCATGACTCTAGGTTTTGAGATTTCGTATGTTATGTTGTGATTGTCTCTGCTTTACTTTATTTTCTCGAGTTGCAATCCAATTTTGGATCGTGACAAAAAGGAAGAGAGGCCAAAAGAAGAAAGTAAAAAATCTACATCACCAAGGAGTTTGGCACATCACCAAACTACCTAAGACTCACCAACATTAATAGCTACAACCATTAATGTGCACCAATGATTGGCATTATAAATGTCCACTCAGTGTATTACTGAAGTGGTTTGTCAAAATGACAATCCATCCCCTAGCTTTATAGTAGCTTGAAGGAAATATCAAAAGCACGAGGTAAAATGACTGAGTGGAGAATGAGTTTAGCGCATCGCTGAACTATTCGACGAGCTTGATTTAGATCATCAAAGTGGCATCGATGATAATTTTATGAATATTTTTCTTTAGATATAAATATTCTGTAGAGTATATACTTTTCAAATTTTAAAAAATTCTTTACAACTTTTGAAATTTCAGGAAGGCTTGTGGAAGAGGTAGCCAAGTTTGGAGGAGAATTCTTAGAGTATCTATCTTTGTAATGCAAATTCAATCTTAGACAATTGAATTCATAGCTAGCATTGTTAAGGAACTTGATAATCTTACTTTTTCTTTAGTTATGTCTAGCTTACTCTTAATTCTTAAAGATGTGCGATGTATGCATTCTAATTTATGATTGGGTATTTATTGATAACTTCTTATATGATAAGAGTGAGAGAATTTAATTGGTGCTGACTCAGTCTTATGCGGCTAATAGTTGAATCTAGAGATAGTTTAGCTAAATCAGAGCAATAGATTATTATTGATTACATGTTGAGATTTGTGAAAATCCATGTGAATTTTTTTCATTGATTGGATAATAATTATTGATATTTATAGTCTAGCTTATCCAAGGATTATCAATCAATTGAAGCGTAATTACCCAATCACGTGAGTAATTCATGCTAGCATATTCATATGAACATTTACTACTTACCTACAACTCTCATTCTATTAAACTGCGTTAATTGACAGGAAACATTGTTTACATTTAAAAAATCCAATTTACTTTTATTGCAATTTTATCAATGTGCAAATCACTATTGGTTTAAACACATTATAGGGTGAATTCTATTTGTCAATTTCCTATGGGATCAATCCTAATTTTTAGTTGGGTTAGAATATTGCATACGGATCGTCTACACATCATTTTACAAGGTGTACTTGCACGTGCTATTTAAACAGTAATTGCACTTCATAAATTATAAAATTGTTTGTTCTAATTGCAAGTAATGGAAAAAATACATTTTAGCAGAAAAAGCATTGAAGATAAATTTTTTCTATTCAATATAAATCATTGATTCATAATGTGCCAAAAGATTTCTCTCGTATAAAAAAAGACAAATTATTAAAGTCTCTTTTTCATTAATAAAATTATAAGCCACAAAGAGAAACTATATTCCCAAGAGGAAAACATAGATCCTGTATGGATGGACACCCTGGTAATTGAATTTGGTGTAATTAGGTGTAATTACACTATCTGACCTGCTTGGTTGGACAGGTAATTACCTAGTCAGCATGTAATTAGGTGTAATTGACAGGATGTTATTACGCTCTCCAATTCGTAGGGGGGAAGTTGTGAATTGCTGGTAATTACATGATGGTTACTTTTTATTTTCTTTCTTCTATTTTTATTTTAATTATTTTAAATTCTTTTTATTTTAATTTTTTTTCTAAAACTATATTTTATTTATAATATTTATTTTTCATTTCTTTCTCATTCTCAACCTTTATATATCATGAGATTCTATGCAATTTTTTATATTATTTTATTTATTTATTTATTCTATGTTTATTTCTTTTCATTTACATGATTTTATTAGCATTCTATTTTTAAAATTAAAATTGAATTCATTGTTGGATGAAGTTATAAATATACATATATTTTTTTAAATCATATTTATGTATGTTATATTGAAATTTGACATAAGAGTATTATCTATTCTTCTGAAGTTATAAATATACATATATTTTTTTAAATCATATTTATGTATGTTATATTGAAATTTGACATAAGAGTATTATGTTACTTTTTTATTTTGAATTTAAAATTTATGTTATATTTTAAATTTCATTTATTTTTGTAGTATTGACTTGAATAAGCCATTTATTTTTAGTTATATTAGATAGATTATTTTTTATCAATTATTTTAATTACTATGACATTATAATTATAATATTTAAGATTTTTGTCAAACATGCATTTCATGATATTCGCAAAAAACTTGTATTTTAAGTTGTTATAATTAATTTAATTAAAATATACTAATTTTAAAAATATAAATTATTTTTTTTAATAATATTAGTTAAGAATATATATTTATTGATTAATATATTTTTAAAAAATAATATACATCTGAAATATTTAATTTAATATTATTTATAAATACCTTTACTTGTCTAATATAAACTTTAAATTTTAGATAATTAATTTTTATTTTTAAAAATTAATATAATTGTATAAAGACAATTGTGCAACTAAATAACTATATTGTGGCGGATAAACAGGACAGAATAATTATATTAGATTGTGTAATTATAATTACACCAATTTCATTGTCTGAACAGACCTATAGTGTTGGTATTATGTTATTCCTAGTTGGGTTTTTGTGTATGTACATAGTTAAAAGCGAGGTGATATATTTTCCTATTTTGGGATTTGGAATTGGAAGA
>DF357316.1:75072-150785 GCA_000787875.1 Solanum virginianum | reverse complement strand
TTGGGATTTGGAATTGGAAGAGAGAAATTTTGGAAGTGGCGCGAATTCATTCCCGCCTCTTCACTTTTTTCCCACCAAATACATTGAATAAATGTGGAGTGGACATTAGTGAAAAGTATTTATTATTATAAACCGATAGTATGCGTGCTAGGGTAGTTATTTGACGGAGACATTGAGGCAGCGAATTGAGTTCATCAAAAAGAAAAAGGGATCCAGTTGGGGTTGCTCTTAGTCACTAGTTTTTAGATCTTCCAAAATGGGTTCTCTGCCAGCGTTGGATAAGCCGGATACTGATGCTGGTAATTTTGATTTATGCTCTTTGCTTTCCCATTTTATTTTATACCTATCTACTTCCTTCTGTCAACCATATGTACTTTTGCCATCTTGTGATTGTAAGAGTTATGACTCTAGTCGTGAATTTGGCTGAGCTAAAATGGGCATGTCTATGTTATTCACTCAGGACATACATTTATTTCTCTCTGCTTCTAATTGTGTTTTCCTCTTTGCAAACATAACCTAAACAAGAAAATCTCTACTGTTTTAAGTTGATTTAATTAAGGAAGCTTAATTTGATAGGTTCCCGTAATTATAAGCAAAAGACATGTTAAGGCCGGAGTTGAACTTCTTATTCCTTAACCCTCCAAAAAAAGGAAGAAGAGGAAAGGAAGCATAGATCTGGAGCATTTTGTACTAAGGCTAGGGAAACCAACCCGTGTTTTATTACTATTATTTGCTTTTTCACTAGTAGCTTTGGTGGACCAAAGACTTTTAAGGTTGTGGGTGCTCATTCAAGGGTGACAATTTACAAAATTAGTAAGATAACTACAAGCGATATTGTTATTATTCTACAAAAAGTTCTAGTCACAAATCATTATGAGAAAACTATGATTAATATTATTATTGCTAAGTAAATGCCATTTATGGATTATTCAATCGAGATACCTGAACAGGGCATTAGTTTATCCTTGAGTTCTTGAATCAAATATAGTACAATGATGAATTTATTTCTTTGCCAAAAGAAGAAAGTCTTCTAGTCACTAAGTAGGTGTTTGGACATAAAAAATGTGTTGTTTGAATAAAATGTATTAGTAACTTAAAAAAAGGCTTAAGTTATTGATAGACACTTATACTTGTCCGTGTTTTTCACTTAAGACACCTCAACTAAGACAAGTTCCCAATAAACACCTCAACCAGCCAAGATTTGAACCCTATAAACATTTTTTTTCATACCTTGCAGTGTGTGTGAGCCTCACGCAAAAGGGGAGTGTGAGAGCTCTCCAATTTCCATCTCCACCGTTAACGTTAAAGTTACCGTTGGTGCACCATTAAATTACCAAATGGAATTCTCCAAATCTCCAATTTCTCTTCCATTGTATTTCTCTTCCCGTCGATTCTTTCTTTCTTCTTTTTTTTTTCTGGTCTCTTTTTCTCCTTCTCCAGTCTCTCTATTCTTCGCCGGTGACATTTTAGGATTAACACGGGAGTTTAGGTCGCTGCCGACGGGGTGTATGTTGCCAGAGGCAGTGAAGTGAATGAGTTGAAGAAATCCTTAAAGCGGATCATTAACATGGCACTGGATTGGAGAAATCATCAACGCGAGCAGTGAATATCGCAAGAATCAGTGAACTAAAAGCAAGAATCAGTGAACTAAATGCAAGAATCAGTGAACTAAAAGCAAGAATCAGTGATCTAAAAGCAACCATCAGTGAACTAAAAGCAACCATCAGTGAACTAAAATCAGTACAGTAAACTGAAGAAGCCAGCAAAAATCAGACAACTAACTTCAACTGTGCAGTGAACTAAAGCACAAAGGAATCAGTTAATCAGTTTGAACTCAATATCTATAAATAAGCTAAGCAAATCAGTCTTCAAGATGATGCCCAAACAGTCTTTCTTCTTCAAGATCAGTGGACAATTGACCGGCGACAGAGAAAACTTGCACGGGAACTCGGGGAGAGAGAAAATGGTCGGGAAGGGATTTTTGGAAGAGGGAACTTTTTGATTTAGGGTTTTTTTACCCCTTAATAATCTGATGTGGCAGGTCGACCCAAGTGGAGCTTACATGGGCGATGTTGAATGGACGACTAGTCCAGGTCGTTCGTGTTTAAATTACATGCGCCTCACACTCAATGCTAGGTATGGAAAAAATGTTTATGGGGTTCAAATCATGGCTGGTTGAGATGTTTATTAGGAACTTGTCTTAGTTGAGGTGTCTAAGTGAAAAATGCGGACAAGTTTAGGTGTCTATCAATGACTTAAGCCTAAAAAGAGGTTGAAGTTTTGTGTCTATCGATTACAAGTTTAGGGGTTCAATATTTTTTTCTAACTATAACAATCGTGTTGGTTGATGGGAGCACTTGGCACCTACCACACAGGTCTACCCTTGACTAGTAGGACGATTTGTAGTTTTAGTGTTCGTGGTGTCTCATTTTGCCGCCATAGAGTTGAGGCACGTGTTCACTCAAAATATTTGATTTCAAAAGTTACTATTTTCTATTATGAGTAATTGCATTTATGAGTTTGATCTCACTGTGAGATTTCATTTGGAAACCTTCTTGTTGCATTTGAGTCCCACCTCTTTTGGAAATAAAGGGGACGTTTAATTCGACGTAGTTCTTTATGACTTTTGAAATGATGTTAGAGTACACACTTCCAAGAGCCATAGGGGTGGCTCGACAGTGTTAGAAAAAAGGCAAGCGCCTTAGGTCTCCAAATTTGTGGGGCCTCAATTTTTATTTTAGTATTAATAAGTTATAGATTTATTTTTCAAAAAAATATTGGCATATATGAAGTATGATTATATGGTCAATTGAAACGAATTACTGAATGAAATCAATTATAAATTTTTTTAAACAATTCTGCAAGAGATAGAAGAATAAAATTTGTAAGAATATATACATATACATATACATATACATACATACATATATATACACACACACACACATACATACACACACATGTATACATACATATATACATACACACATACATACATATAGACATATATATATATATATATATATATATCACCTTAGGCCACTAATGTGCTTGAGCCTCTCCCGCGGAGAGGTCATGGTCTACAGTTATGTCGTCTCTGGAAAGAGATGCTTTTCAGATATTCTGTCCAATGTTTGATGTTTATGTGACTGTATATAAATTAAGCTTGAACTCTACGCTCTGATGTTTTGGCATTATTGGTATGTGGGAATTTGTCCCACATTGACCAAAGATTAGGGTCTTCTACAATTTATAAGTTCCATCCTCTCTTTACCTCTCGAGACCCCTTTTAAGGACAAAATCTGCCTCGCAATGTGCAAAAGGGACAGTAGCTTGTGGAGATTGGTTCTTAATTTGACATTAATTAATTTGTTGTTTATGGGAAGATGGACCTTGTGCTGCTTACTAAGTCCTATATCTGGGGATCCTGTTGGTGTATGCACAATGACAAAAGATGAGGATCTTGGCTCCTCATTCTACAGTATCGCTAATGGCCTCTTAGATATAATGCTTAAGATGGATTAAAAAACTTCAACAAATTTGCATGGTGCAGTCACTTGTGCATTGACAGTTTTGAGTCGGCAAAGCAATCTTATGCCAAAATGGTCTACTCTGTTGAAATGGCAAATATTTAATGTGCCCTGTATGAGATGGTCATTTCACAGGCTTGTAGTGTTTTTTCCATATGTATATCATTCCCCTTGGCACTTATTTTTTTTTTTGCCTATGCTAGTGCATTAAATGTTGTTTAATATTAAGTGCATTGGCCTAACTGAGTGCTGCATTTTCTTAATTTTGCTGCTTCTTTTGGTGTTAACTTCCACTTTATACTTTTCAATAAAGACTCTCACAGGGAAGTTCAGAAAGCTTCTTCCTTAGCTTCTGGTCCACCCTCCACATAATTTCCTTAGAATGCTTCGTCTTTGTTGGGAGAATTATAGCAGAACTTTTTTTGTTCTTTCTATGGCTTATCCTTATCTTTTTTTCATTGATTAATCAGGATACAAAAAGAATAAAACCAAACAAGATTCTCAGTCCAAAAGGAAGACATCTGCAACAGACAAGAAGGAAAAGAAACAGCCTGTTTCTGAAAGTATTGAGGAGCTCACTGCTGCACGTAAAAGGCCTAAGCGAGCTGCTGCCTGTTCAGACTTTAAAGAGAAATCTTTGCCTTTATCAAAAACTTCTTCAGTCATTGAAACAAGGAAGGACCATTGTGTAGAGGAAGAGGATGTGGCTATTAGGTTAACTGCAGGATTGCAAGAATCTCAACGACCCTGTAGAAGATTAACGGATTTTGTATTTCATAACTCAGAAGGAATACCACAGCCTTTTGAAATGTCTGAGGTTGATGATCTGTTTATCAGTGGCCTCATTTTACCTCTTGAGGACAGTCTTGACAAAGAAAAAGCAAAAGGAATTAGATGTGAAGGCTTTGGGCGTATTGAAGAATGGGCCATCTCTGGCTATGAAGATGGAACTCCTGTCATATGGATCTCAACTGAAACAGCTGATTATGATTGTGTAAAACCCTCAGGTAGTTATAAGAAGTTTTATGACCATTTCTTGGCCAAGGCAATGGCTTGCGTGGAGGTTTATAAGAAGCTTTCGAAGTCATCTGGAGGAAACCCTAATTTAAGCCTTGACGAGTTGCTTGCAGGGGTTGTCCGAGCGATGAATGGCATAAAATGCTTTTCAGGTGGTGTATCCATCAGGGACTTTGTTGTCACTCAGGGCAGGTTCATCTATAATCAACTTATTGGTCTGGATGAAACTTCAAAGAAGACTGATCAACTTTTTGTTGAGCTTCCTGTGCTGGCTTCCCTTAGAGATGAAAGCAGTAAGCTGGAAACACTTGCACAACCAGAGCCTATATCATTTGGTAAGGCTCTACATATTGGCCCAAAAGCAGTCAATGGAGAAGACAAGATAGATGAATCTGGTTTGGCTAATTGTGCAGCATCAGAAGATGAAGATCTGAAATTAGCTAAATTGTTGCATGAAGAAGAGTATTGGCGCTCCTTGAAACAGAAGAAAGGCCGCAATACATCTTCCTCATCCAGCAAAATATACATTAAGATTAATGAGGATGAGATTGCAAGTGATTATCCTTTACCTGCATATTACAAAACATCTAATGAAGAGACTGATGAGTATATTGTCTTTGACAGTGGGGTTGATACATACCATATTGATGAGTTGCCTCGCAGTATGCTTCATAATTGGGCATTGTACAACTCGGACTCGAGGCTAATTTCTTTAGAGCTCCTGCCAATGAAAGCATGTGCTGATATTGATGTAACCATTTTTGGATCTGGAGTAATGACTGCTGATGATGGGTCTGGATACAATTTTGACACTGATGCTAATCATTCCTCTTCATGTGGTTCTAGACCAGCTGAGATTGATGGAATGCCAATTTACTTGAGTGCAATAAAAGAATGGATGATTGAGTTTGGGTCCTCAATGATCTTTATATCAATTCGGACTGATATGGCCTGGTATTACGCTTAATTCCTTTTGAGTGATTGATTTAGTGTGCAAGTACTTCCCTTTATTATGTCAATAGCTGGGATTGCTAATGTTTATATTCTGATAAACTTGTTGTGCTTTTTCTCGATGGATTTATTATAGATGCTTTACTCATGCATCATATTTCTCTTCAGGTATAGGCTTGGGAAGCCATCGAAACAGTATGCTCCTTGGTACGAACCAGTCATAAAGACTGCACGGTTGGCAGTGAGCATCATTACTTTGTTAAAGGAACAGAGTCGTGTAGCTAGGCTTTCTTTTGGAGATGTTATTAAAAGGATTTCAGAGTTCAAGAAAGACCGTCCTGCTTATATATCATCTAATGTAGATGTGGTAGAAAGATATGTAGTTGTACATGGGCAAATTATTCTGCAGCAGTTTTCTGAGTTTCCTGATGTAAGCATTAGGAATTGTGCATTTGCAATTGGTCTCTCAAGGAAAATGGAAGAGAGGCACCATACCAAATGGTTGATTAAGAAGAAGAAGGTGATGCAGAGACATGAACAAAACTTAAATCCTAGAGCATCTATGGCGCCATCTGTAAAAAGGAAAGCTATGCAGGCTACTACAACAAGACTAATCAACAGAATCTGGGGGGAATACTATTCCAATTACTCACCCGAGGTGTCAAAGGAGGTGGTTGATTGTGAGGTGAATGATGACGAAGAAGCAGATGAGCAGGAGGAAAATGAAGAGGATGATGTTCCGGAAATGAACTTGGATGTTCCTGAGAAAACTCATACACTTTCCTCTGCAAGAAAGCACATTAAGTCACATTCTGACAGCAAAGAAATAAACTGGGATGGGGAATCCACAGGTAAAACAGCTTCTGGTGAACTCTTGTTTGAAAGGGCTAGAGTTCATGGACATGAGATAGCTGTTGGGGATTCAGTTCTAGTGGAACATGATGAACCAGATGAACTTCCTTCTATTTACTTTGTTGAATACATGTTTGAAAAATTGGATGGTAGCAAAATGCTTCATGGAAGAATGATGCAACGAGGATCTGACACTGTACTTGGAAATGCAGCTAATGAGAGAGAGGTATTTTTGATCAATGAATGCATGGATCTGCAACTAGGAGATATCAAAGAAAGTATAGCTGTCAATATCAGAATTATGCCTTGGGGACACCAGCATAGAAACACAAATGCTGATAAACTTGATAGAGCAAAAGCAGAAGACAGGAAGAGGAAGGGATTGCCGACTGAGTTTTATTGCAAAAGCTTTTATCGCCCTGAAAGAGGTGCTTTCTTCAGACTCCCATTTGATAAGATTAAAAAAAGGCTAAGTTTATATGGACAAATGAGTGTGAAAAGAGCTTTGATAAGATGGGTCTTGGTAATGGTTTATGCTACTCCTGTGAGTTGCAGCGAACTGATCAGGAAAAGGAGTCCTTTAAGTTTGATATGTCCAACTCCAGTTTTGTATATTTGGGGACTGAGTATTCAGTTGATGACTTTGTTTATGTAAGCCCCGATCACTTTACTGAAGAAAGAGGGGGAACTGGAACTTTCAAAGCTGGAAGAAATGTGGGGTTGATGGCCTATGTAGTATGTCAATTACTAGAAATTGTTGGTCCCAAGGGATCTAAACAAGCTAAAGTAGATTCTACAAATGCCAAAGTCAGGAGATTCTTCAGACCAGAGGATATATCTTCAGATAAGGCATACTCTTCTGATATTCGGGAGGTATATGCTAGCTAAATAATACTATAACCTGTCTCCACATAAATAGCTGGTTGGAGTTGTAAATATATAATTCTTTTACTATGTTGTGGTAGGAAGTTTGTTTTAATCAGCTAGGGAATTTTACATTTTTCCTATGCTAACCTTCCTGCACTTATGATTTTCTGATTGCTGCTGCTCTTTCAGATCTATTACAGTGAGGAAATACATACAGTTTCTGTGGGAACAATCAAAGGTAAATGTGAAGTGAGGAAGAAGTATGATATTTCGTCTGAAGACGTCCCTGCCATCTTCGACCATAATTTCTTTTGTGAATATTTGTATGATCCATCGAATGGATCCCTTAAAAAGGTAACCATTTCATAATTTATTCTCATGCATTCTTATTTTAACAGCAATTGGTCAGAGTCCTTTTAGTACAATATGTTCTACCTTTCATTCATCCACCCTGTTTGTTCTTGAATTTTATTTTTCTTGTGAAGCCTGAGTTGGTCAGAGTCCTTTTAGTACAATGTCTTCTACCTTTCATTCATCAACCCTATTTGTTTTTGGATTTTATTTTTCTTGTGAAGCCTAAGTTGGTTGTGCTTCTGAGCAGTTACCAGCTCAGATAAAGCTGAAATTCTCAAAAGTTAAGCTAGATGATGCAACCTCAAGGAAGAGGAAGGGGAAGGGAAAAGAAGGAGAGGATGAAGCTGGAGGACTAAATGAAGCTTCTCCACAGAATCGTTTGGCCACACTTGATATCTTTGCTGGTTGTGGTGGCTTGTCTGAGGGGCTGCAGCATTCGGGTAACTTTCTTCTCTTTGCTTATTTGTAGTTGTAATGGATGTAGTTTGAACTTTTGCCTGAAAGTTTCATCATTTCAGGTGTCACAGATACAAAGTGGGCAATTGAATATGAAGAGCCTGCTGCAGATGCATTTAGACTTAATCATCCAAAGACAAAGGTGTTCATACATAACTGCAATGTGATTTTGAGGTAGGTCCTTGGGTGTACAATCTTTATTCTTTCTGTTATGAGCATATTAAGTACATTACAGAAATGACCAGATATTGGTTTCAATTCAGGGCTGTCATGCAGAAGTGTGGAGATTCTGATGACTGTATCTCAACTCCAGAGGCTTCGGAATTAGCTGCAGCAATGGATGAGAATGAACTGAATAGTTTGCCTCTGCCTGGACAAGTTGATTTCATTAATGGAGGCCCTCCTTGTCAGGTTTGTTAAGCTCTTTCACATCTATACTGATGTTTAGTGAACTTTGTAGCATAACTGGTGTGTTCTTTTGCAGGGCTTTTCTGGAATGAATAGATTTAATCAGAGCACCTGGAGTAAAGTACAGTGTGAGATGATTCTGGCATTTTTATCGTTTGCTGATTATTATCGGCCCAAGTTCTTTCTCTTGGAGAATGTTAGGAATTTTGTGTCGTTCAACCAAAAACAAACATTTCGCTTAAGTGTTGCAATTTTGTGTATAACATGAGTTTTAGTACACCAAAATTGTGCTTTGGAGCCAAAAGCTGTGCCAACATTGCACAAGATAGCTTCAGTACTATCTATCCTATTGTCAGTACCACAACTACTACTGCAACTATCAGCTTATGATAGTCTTTCACAAAACTTAAACACACACACAAGTGTGCATATATATACATGTATACAGATACACAAACATACACATGTATGTATATTGCCAATTATTAAAACTGTCGATCAATTTTCTTGTGATCAGGTTAGGTTTGGTATCCTTGAAGCTGGAGCGTTTGGAGTTCCTCAGTCTAGGAAGAGAGCATTTATCTGGGCTGCCTCCCCAGAGGAGGTTCTTCCAGAGTGGCCAGAACCAATGCATGTTTTTTCTGTCCCAGAATTGAAAATCACATTATCTGAAACTTCACACTATGCAGCTGTGAGGAGTACTGCTAGTGGAGCACCATTCCGTTCACTTACTGTCAGAGACACAATAGGAGATCTTCCTGTTGTTGGCAATGGGGCGTGCAAGACCTGTATAGAGGTACTAAACTTAAATATCCTTGAACTCTTTCCCCTTTTCCAGTTATTGACTAGAGAATTGGAAAGACTGTATTGAGCTGGGATTTTACTTTCTGAATTTGGAAGAAGAAAGAGGGCAATGCTGCTTTTATTTCTATAGATTACCCAATCATGTCACACCCTGGTTCTTACTTTGTTTATGCTATTCATTTTAATGCAGTATCAAGGTGACCCAGTATCCTGGTTCCAAAAGAAAATTCGGGGCAGCTCAATAACATTATCTGATCACATTTCAAAAGAGATGAATGAGCTTAACCTAATCAGGTGCCAAAGAATCCCCAAGCGGCCAGGAGC
This sequence comes from Solanum virginianum, assembly GCA_000787875.1. Taxonomy (NCBI): domain Eukaryota; kingdom Viridiplantae; phylum Streptophyta; class Magnoliopsida; order Solanales; family Solanaceae; genus Solanum; species Solanum virginianum. Next base: position 141,222 of record DF357316.1, on the reverse strand, counting down.
TGATTGGCGTGACCTTCAGGATGAAAAGGTGTTGTGGCAATCATCCAGTGCTTTTGATGAAATAATATCTGCTTTGTGTTTTTTAGGGTTTAGTAGGTCTATAAGATGTGTGTGTTGCAGGTTAAACTATCTAATGGTCAACTAGTTGATTTGATTCCATGGTGCCTGCCTAACACTGCTAAGAGGCACAACCAGTGGAAGGGGCTCTTTGGAAGGTTGGATTGGGATGGGAACTTCCCCACTTCCATTACCGACCCCCAGCCGATGGGTAAGGTGGGGATGTGCTTTCATCCAGAGCAAGACAGGATTGTTACGGTTCGTGAATGTGCACGTTCTCAAGTAAGTCTTACAAAATGTTTGAGGCATCTGGAAATGTTTGAGGCATAGTCTGAGTGTAGTTTTTTCATCAATGCATGACAATTTGATGGGATTATGATAATAATAACAACACTATCGTCTATTGCAGGGATTCCCAGACAGCTACCAATTTGCTGGTAACATTTTGCAGAAGCACAGGCAAATAGGAAATGCTGTTCCACCTCCTTTGGCATATGCACTTGGAAGGAAACTTAAAGAAGCTGTTGAGAGCAAGAAGCTCACATAGAAGATCCTTTTTTTCAATTTCAGACTGCACCTCAATTTAAGCTTTCAATTTTACATACATGTCATGATGTCAACACAGCATGCCAATTACCATTCACATTGACAATGGAGTAAACGTTGCATTGCTAAAGTATATCAGTTTTTGCTGATAACCGGACATCTTCCCCCTTTTATGCTTAAAATGGACATATTATCGTTACAAGTTGAGCTTAAAATATAATTTCTCATTTATCAAATTTGCTGTTTCGCCTATTATGTTGGGAGACTGTATTTAGGAGTAGGGGTGTTCAAACCAAATTGATTTATCAGCAAATTGAAATAGTATTTGTGTGATTAACAATGGACAAGACCAACAAAATTGAATTGATCAAACTACCTCATGTACAATATTTAGGAGTGTTAATGGTGTTGTTTGTGACTATCTTTTTTGCGTTAAAAATGAGAAGATCATATGATTTACTTTACTAAAAGGGGAACACCCTGTATTTGAAGTTGAATTACAATAACTCCTTAAATATTGGTCATATTAGGTATTATCTTTTTTATTGTCAAGGACCTATTTGGTGCAGGATAATAAATTTCGCTAATATTTGTTAATCTTAATTTCTCATGACTTTTCGACAATCCCAAATATCTTTTCTTTTTTGGTAGAAAAGATATAAGTAATATTAAAATAATTGGGAGCCAAAAGATGAAGGAAGCATTGGAATAATCAGTAAAATTGTTGTCATCTTAATAAACTTTTATGTTCAGATCCTTTTTTGAATTTTGTGTATAACATGAGTTTTAGTACACCAAAATTGTGCTTTGGAGCCAAAAGCTGTGCCAACATTGCACAAGATAGCTTCAGTACTATCTATCCTATTGTCAGTACCACAACTACTACTGCAACTATCAGCTTATGATAGTCTTTCACAAAACTTAAGATTACAAAAAGAAGATGATCTTTCATGGCTTGACATTATAGCTTGATTACTCGTTTGTAATGCACCCGGCTGATCTGCTTTACAGAAAGAAGATGATGTTTCATGGCTTGACATTATAGCTTGATTAATAGCCCTTGTCTGTAATGCACTCTGTTGATTTGCTTTAAACAAAGAAGATGATGTTTCATGGCATGACATTATAACTTGATTAATAGCTCTCGTTTGTAATGCACCCCGTTGATCTACTTTGGTGAAATCATTAGCAAAAAAGTGGAGGCAATTAAAAAATTACAATGTCAGTTCTGTATCAAAACGTGCGAGTTGATCAGCAACTGAGTTCTACTCTCTGTACACATGAACGACTAGCGAATTATGTATCTTGCCCAAGGGAACACCAACATTCAGCAAATATCAGAGAGCAATTAGAGTAAGTATTGTTCGTTGGTTAAATATATCCTTTGCATCGATGTTTATGTGTAGATGATGGATATTTCTTATAGTTGCTAATTGAAGTCCCCAAAGTGGTATGGTTTCAGCTTTTGGTGGCTGGCGCTGAGGAACATTGCACTTCTCCTGCGAAGTCTACTATTCGCTGCCCATCGGAGTCTTTGATAACTTTCCGAATTTCATTACCCTTTCTATAATAATGAAAGCACCGTCAGTATTCAATTTAAAAGTACTTATAGTTGAAAGTAATGCTTCTTAGCATCATGTTTATGAGTAGGGCTACAATAATAATATTCCAAAGCCATTTGAAGAACAATTCTAGTATTACGTAAATTAACCTTTTTATTAAAAATAAACTCATTTCGATTTTTTTACAGATGCCACAAAGTATAGGGACATTAAAACATTAATGAGGAGATTATGAGGTAGATTTTTGACATCAATGTAAGTCTTTGAAGAAAATCAAATGTAATACCCACAAGTTCAAAGGTTGGAACAAGGTAGAAAAAAGAAAAAATTTGAAAAAATGGCCTAGGTGAAATTGTTGGTCAAGGATTTTTGAAGAAAAAAAAATCTAGAAGAGCGTACACAGAACAAATCCAAGATGGTTCAAAATTGATCCGAAAAAGTTTTCTACAAAGAATATACTGTTATGAACCCAGTCTGTGTTGCGGACCTGGCAATACTTTTCTGACCAATTTTAATTTTTTAATTAAGCGCATTGTAATTTCAATTTTTAATTAAGCGCATTGTGGATTTTTTCTACCTACCCAACTCTATACTAAGTTGTTGTGGACTATTTTCTAATTCTATAACTACTCAAAACCGCCAAACTTTTTCTTTCGTCCACAATTCATCTATTCCAAAAGTTCTCTCTCTAGAAAAGTGCCTAATTTTCCATTGAAGACAAGCAATAAATTCTTCCAAGTTCTTTATCAAGTTCTAAGAACTGTTCAATTTTCTACTAGATTGTACTTTAAGACGTGTGGTATTCATCTATAGTTCCTTTTCATCCATGCAGCCCAAAATATTCCACCATTTTCCACTTAATTTCTAGTAAGTATTTTTATGAGCATTCTTAATTTCCATTCAATTATATGAGTTATAATTTATTTTAGGATTATTAATCTATTTTGACATGAAATAATAATAATTGCATGAAATTAATGATTTTTGATTTGTACAATGCTATTTGGGGCTCATGATCTTCATTATGAGTTTGTTGAATTCTCTTTCAGTTACATGAATTAAGTTTCAATTAATGATTATTAACTCAATTAATTATGCATGGATTGCTATGAATTACATGATTCTAATGATTTTATGCAAATTAGTCTACATGCAATATAAAATTCATGAAACAATTGTGGGTTACAATCATTATTCTTCAATTTCAAGCATGAATCAAATATCTTAAAATAACTTAGAAAGAAGAAAGAGGTATAGTCCCCGAACTAAAGGGCTCACCAAAGTTACTAGTCTTGAATGTTAGAGGCTAGCCATGTGCTGATGAAGGATGAGGAGCAGCGGTCCCTATATGCTGACATCATGTAGGCAAAATATGCATTAGTATGTTTGACTGTTTTAAATATGTGAGATGCAATGCAACAGGAAGCTGTAATGTCATCATTCATAAAATTATAATGCAATCATTAAAACATGCTTAACCATAGCCAAGGAATAAATCTCAACATGAAGTAAAGATCAATGCAACATACGAGATAATTTCGTAACTTTGCGTGAGAAGACCATAAACGACATATAAGACCATGTGATCTATTACATATAATCCAACAGAACCCCCTATGTTGGCACGTCAACTTGCTGAGTGGAACTTCATCAATTTATGTATGCATATCTTAGTTTAACTTTGCTATTATGGATTAGCCTTAGCCTGTAAGGGTTCCTATGGTGGAACATAGTTAATGGGACAAGAGGTTGCTTCTAAGCTTCCCTGACATAATCCAACCTCAATGCCTTATTCGATGCTAAGTCAATCCCACTGAATACTTTAAAAATACTAGCACAATCATGCAATCATAACTTAGAATCATAAGTACCTATGCATAAGAGTAGCTCATTAACTTGGAAGCCACTCAAGTGAGAATTGATCTTTCACATTGAGGGTCCATTTTAAACATCAGTAAGGGCTTTGCAACATGCTTACATTATTGACAATATTCATAACTTTTAAACTTACTTTTAGGTCTTGAAGCTCAATTCACGAGATCAATCTATAGTCATAGATTGATTCTGGGTCGTAGACACAGTTCGTAGAATATCTTAACACTTAGGAAAATTTTCAAAAACTCAGGACCCCATCTATGAGACCAAACTATGACTTATAAATAGGACTACGATTCATCCTGTTTGTTTGTAGTCTCAACTTCAGAAGTCTAGAGTTTTGTCAACTCAAGAAAACAAAACATGAACCTTTCTATGGCCCGTAATTCCAGTTACAGACCATAAAACACCCTTCATATATTGTCCTTACACTTGGTCAATTTTTTTATCCAGGCTAACCCTATCCATGAGCCTATTTACGATCCCTGATTTGAACCATAATTCGTAGATATGGCTTGTGCTTTGGGACTATAATATTTTCAATTTCACTTATTGTGTACTTTCTGACCTCCTAATTTATGGGTCCTTACATATTTCCCCTCCCATGACATGACATAATATGAATATATGATTTATGATTATGACATTCGGTTGAGAGCTTACTTAGCTTGGTATTAAGGCTCACCTGCTAGTTGAGGCATGACCCGTTAGTACAATTTCATTATCCTAAAACTATGTGTCATCGTAGGATAAGAAAGATAATCTATTCGTATAGAATTGGTTCCTTAGAAAGGGCCACCCATTAGTAGAGGCTTGGTCACCTATATGGCTTAGTGGATACACTTAGGCATGACAAAGTCTCCTTGGCAAATAGCTTTCCCATTTCTTCTGGTATAAAGCAAAATCAAATATTCATATTTTAGCTCACATGGTTTATGTCAGTTAATGGTAGCTCTCACAATGTCCAAGGAGTCTCTTATTATGATTAATGATACTTCTCTCAAAAGGTACAAAGATTCTCTTACAAGGTTCAAGGTATTTCTTACTATGCATACTAGTATCTTTTATAAGGTTCATGCTTCTCTTATTATGGTGGAATTTCACTGAGTATGTTATTGTTGTTGTTGTGTGCTTATCTTATTATGACTCATAGTCTTTACTTTATCATGAAACAATATTAGCAAGATCAATTTGTGCCCACCTAGCGTAGACACCTATGCTTTGAATAATAGTTCATTATCATGTGAAAGTTGTGTTGATCAACTTGCATTTGAGCATGATTCATTAATTATGGAACCTTGTATTGTTATCAATGAACCACAATCTGGTGATAACATTTATATTGTTAGTCATATGCTTAGGAGTCACTCTTTGGGCTTATATTTTGTTGAAGATCCTATTACTTGTTTTGCTCATCCATATCTTGTGCTTGAAAATTCTTTGAAAAATGATATGTGACTTTTTGAGAGTAAACTTTTATGTTTACTTCTTCCATGGTGGTTGATCACTCTCTTTTTAAGTACAATATCTTGTTTGAAGATGATGAGCTCTCTTCTAGTGAAGTTCCTAGTGGTATGCATCATGAAGGTAGTGTAGTTTGTATGAGCTATACATTTTCTAATAAACCACTATGGTGTGAAGATTTCCTCCCAAAGATGGAAATCTCTTCTTGGAATATGAGAGCACTCTTATGGGGAAGAATTATCTTGAGAAGGAATGTGGTATGTATTTTTTCATTGTCTCTTGTTCTTTGTATGTTCAAATTCTTGAGAGTACTCATAACAATGATCTTGAAATTGGTAGTGGGTATGTATACGATAACACCTTAGATGAATTTAATTTGCATGACACCTTTCTCTTTTCTCTATTTGCTTTTGATGATGCCTGTATTTGTGTTGTGAATATGACCTATGCTGATAATGACACCCTTGGAAAAAGTGTATATGGACTTGATCTTTGTTTATGGTCAATCTTTCCATTTGACCCCAGTGAACATTTGGAAAGAGGTGATTGTGATTTATACTACTTGATTCTTGGCCAAGATGATAAGCAAAATTTGATTAAGGTTGTTAGCCTTCTTTCCTATGACAAAAGGTCTTTCTTGGGGATCTATGATCTGCTTGATGGACCAAAATTGTGTATAGGAGAAATTTCCAATGCAAAATCGTGTTCTTTCAAGAGGAAGTACAATGATGAGTTTTCTATCTTGCTGGAACTAGAAAGGAGATTCTGCTTGTCTAAATATAGATACAATGTTGGTTCTTATGCTTTCCTTTTATCAAAATCTCTTGAGGGGCCAAGTTTGTTCTTTACCTTGTGAGATTATAAACTCGTTGTTGTACAAGATGATACTTGTTACACGCTAAATTTCTACCACCTTGGCATGGTGATAAAGCTATTGTAACTAATGCAAGCCCTCATGCAATGAGGATATTGTTGTGTCTTATCTTTCCTATGATATTGTAAGGTTTAGATTCAAGGATGAATCCTTTTCAAGAAGTAGAGAATGATGTAATTCAGATTGCCTCAGTGTCGTTCACTCAGATCCAATCTAGGGAGATTTAAAGGTTGCAGGGGTTGGTCAGGCAACTAGATGCCCATGAGCATGTTTTGAGGCAGGGGTTTCATGGCTGGAAGAAAGCTTAGAGAAATGAAGGTGAAGCAGAGGGAGACACTGCTATAATTTGCAATGAGGTGTCTACTTGATGATCCATAGAATGGATCAATGACAACCAATTAATCCACCAACCTTGATAGACACTGGGGCTCAAGGAGGAATCCAATCGACAAAGGGAGAAAAGATCAACGATCCATTGAATATGTTCAGTAAGGGCTAGTAAGACCGCCGAATATGACAGAATGCTTGAGTCTCAGAGTCGTGATTATTCAGAGATGGGGAGACAATTTGGCATACCTCGAATGAAGAAGGCGACGACCACTTTCACTATTATTTTTGACAATTTTGGCACTTTTGGGACTTTTTGTAATAACTTAGCCTAAAATTATAAATAGATAGTCTTTTATTTCATGAGTAGTTTTTGATAAATGATGAATTGGATCTCTTTTGAGAGACTAGAGAGCTTGGTGAAGCTTCTATTGAACCCTGTTTAGAAATGGAGGTTGCTTGGAGATTCAATTTCCTTGAGGTCTTCATGAGAGATTTGGTGCTTGACTTAGATTAATCAACTAAGGTCTTTAGGTTTGATATACCTTTAGGTTGCTTTTAATTTTTTTTCTTGTGTCAATCTATCTATCCTGATTGGGTGCTTGTTTAAGAATTGTAATTGGAAGTTTTAGAATTTAATATATCCTTTACTTGTCAATTGTTCTTTCTCTTGTATCTTTTCATCTATTCTTTACTTTAGTTTCTTGTCTTTCGATTCTGCATTTTATTTTATTTTCTTAGTATCGTATTGCATCAACCATCAAAATCAAATATTCAGTTGTAATTGAAATTTCAAATAACTCTATCTATTACATACCTTTTGTCTTTGTTTTCTTGGTTTAATTGGTACTTGGCTTATATTATATATTCCTATAGCAGGTTTCCATTCAATATTTATGATAGGTCTTAACTTCTTTGAAATAATATTAATATTCAAGTAAAATAAAATTTTAGCAATACTACAAATGAAATGTATGTGAAGATTTAAACTTTTTTTTTTTCTGAAAGATATTATCATTAAGATATATTTTTCTTAAGTTCAAATGAAATAATTAAGAAAATCTATCACAAGATCAAAGTTAGCTCAGGCATACTTTGTCAAGTATATCAAGTGATTCTCTTTGCTCTTTAAATTTATATTTGTCTATTTAGAATTTACTTTGTAAAATATAATTATATTTATCTTTTTTTACAGGATGAACACGCGTGATATAACATATTGGTTCCAAACAAGTACTACTAGAAGAAGATTATTAAAAATTATTAGTAGGATGAGAATATAATTAATGACCTTTTTTTATTATTTTTTCTTACTGGCACAAACATGTAAAAATATTTATTTATTGGAACATCAATCTTTTGTAATTGACCTTTATAAACTTATAGTAATTTTTAAACAAAATATTTATCAACAACACTTTTCTTATTGCCAAAAGTACCTTTTGCAACAATATTCAATATATAGCAACAAAACATTTTGTTGAGAAGTGCCTTCTTTCTTGTAGTGCATCTTGTGACATCCTCCTAAACTTCAGAACCCTGTTTTCATTCCCCTAGTCTATGGGCTAGGATCTATGACTCATAGACCTTTCTATAGGTTGTAAGACTATCACGACCCAAGCCTAGGGCCTAGACATGACCGACGAATGGGGAATCCGAAGGAACCCCAAACAAGCCTCATAGCATATCATTACACATCCTTGGTCACGGAAATAATTAAATAACATTTGAAGAATGGAAATAAGGGCAAAAAGGGGCTAAGGGAGAACTTGTCGTAACATAGAGTTAAGAGATAATAGAATCAACTCATGACATAAATACATAGCTTTGTCCAACAACATCTCTACTACATAGATAATGGTGGGGGCCAAGACATACAACCGGGCTCACCCTCATAGTCGTAAGTATATGATAAAGTCTTAGTACATAGTGTGAGAGAATAGTCCTTGTCCCCTGAATGGAAGACTCACCAAAGGCTAACTTGAAAAATCCATCTAGCCACAAGAAGAATCAATAGGAGCTCCGGTCCTTACATAGTGATATCATGTAGGCAAGAGTATGCATTAGTACATTTGAATTTACCAAGTATGTGGGATGCAATGCAACAATAGATAGGCATCCTAATCCAAATGCATAACGATAGGCAATAAGCATAATATAGCAATATGACATGTATGATCAATGCATAAGTAAAACATGCTTAATTAAATCGTGCACATATAGAATATCATATGTGAAGAGGAGACCAAGCTAGATTGTCAAGGTATAAACCCCTTCGGGTTGGTGATGATAGCACCAATCACCCTAGTGTGTAAGCTACAAACCCCTCATCAAGGTTAGTGATGATAGCACCAATCACCCTAGTGTGTAAGGTACAAATCCCTCATCAAGGTTAGTGATGATCGCACCCATCACTCTAGTGGTTGAGCTATCAACCCCTCAACTAGGTTGGTGATGATCGTACCCATCACCCTAGTGGTTAAGTCTTTCAACCTCTCAACTAGGTTGGTGATGATCGCACCCATCACCCTAGTGGTTGAGTCTTTAACCCCTCAATTAGGCCCTGAATTGAGAATGGTCTACCACAAGACTTTAGATAATAGTATTCATCATGTACAGAAGCTCATTTCATCATCATATAGTCAATCATATCATATCTCATGCTTTAGACCTTTATTTCCTCAAGAAACCATAACCGTACATTTTGTCAAACACATTTGGGGTGTGTAATGGTGGTAAAAGAGCATGCAATTTAGAGATAAAACCATGCAGGAAAATCAGTGGTAAAATCTTTAATCAACACCTTGCAACACCCCTAAGAAATTCATATCAAACCCCCTCATCAAATCCAACATTAGATCCAAGATTTGAAGCCCAAAATATTTTAAAACAACCATACTTTCATGAACTAAAATCATTATGCAGTAAATTTCTCAATATACAAGACCCACATGTAAAATTAACTTTAAATCATGCAATATTAAGTAAAGAGGGTTTAGGCACCATGGGTGAAAGGACCGAATATTTCAACACCATATACCTTAGCTTTTGTGAAGTTCTTGAATAAGGCTTTAATGGCACCATGGGTAAAAGGACCCAATGGTTCAACACCACATACCTTAGCTTTTGAGAAGTTCTTGAAGAAGACTTTAATGGAGACTTGGAGCTTGAGTGAGACCCTTGAAGAAATCCTTAAGATTGGTCTTGAGTTTAGGACTTGAATTGAGGGTGAAATTTGAGTCTAAGTGTTTAAGAGGATATTGGGGAATATTGAGGATGATATGAGGGTGAAATAAGGCTAAGTATAGGTAAAAACATGTATGGGAATCGTTGGGCCCAAGATTTTAAAGTCTTGGACCGAAATTGAAAAAATATGGCCAAAATAACACTGGTCCGCGTCGCGGAGGCGATGCGGATGCTCACTGGAAATTTGTATTTTCTGCACGAATGAGTTTTACGAAAATGGGCATAAATGCTTCTTTCGAACTCAGAATGAGGTGAAATGAAGTGTGATGGAAAGCTAATTCAAAGGGATTTAAGTTGGTAGGTTGGGGTCCACTCAATGCTTTGTGTGATAAGAGATATGTCCCTTCAAAGTTAACCCTCCTAAATAGCATTTATTGCAATTTTTGGATTTTGATACGGTTGCTCTAAAATTTAGGTTAGACCCATTTCCCACTCAATTTGACCCCTGAAACAAGAATATGAAGTCGAATTTTCAAAATAATGAATAGATTTTTAGATATATGGAAATTACAACTTTAGACACTTTCGAGGCACATTTTTAGGCACTTTTTGGGGTCGTTACAAAGACATCCTTCTTACCTTGACCCCTATATTTCAAAATTTTACCAAGTCATAGATGAGCTTGTACTTACCTGTGCAAAACCCATTTCCTACAACTTTTCTAGTTTTTAACTTTCCAACGTATGGGGCGTTACATCAATATTACATTTAATGCGTAATTTTATCCATATCAATCCCTAACCCTACCATAATACTCTCATTCTCTTCCAAACTCTAATTTCTCTCAAATCCTCCTAAGGCTCTTAACTCTCAAGACACAAAGAAGGCAAGTGCTAAGGTTTCAGGGTTTTCCTCTCCAATATAATATCTCTTCCATAAGTTTTGAATCAAGGTATTTGAATTTTATTTGTGAGTTCCTTCACCCATGAAGCAAAAGTATTTTCATCATTTTACTTAGTTTCAAGTTATGAAATCCTTATGACTTTTTTTTTATATCTCTTTAAATGCTTGTATTATGATGTATTTACAACTAATGAGCTATTTTGACATGAAGTTATGATATGTAATGAAAGGTTGATGACCTATAAGATGTTTTTATGATTTGCTACCTAAGGTTTTAAATGCTTATGTTAGGTTGTTTTATGAATGATTTTAAATGATGAGCTTTATGAAGATTATGCCTTCTCGTGCATTACATGATTTAAATATTACATGCATCGAACCTGTCAGATTTTATACTACGTTCTCAATGAAGCATGCTATGAATGATAAGGGTTTCAAATATATGTTTATGAGGGTTTATGAAAGTTATCAAGTATTTATGAAAGACCTTTTTATGGAAGTATATGGAAGATGGTGAAAGAATAATTCTCACCAAAGATGGATTCACCTGATTCTCACATAGATGAATCACCAAGGGTTTTAGCAAGCTACTCCTATTATATTGAAGTTATATTTCAAATCTTATAAATGTATATGCATATGATTATGTTATAAATATTCCATGAGACTTGACTGAGCACCAAATGGGGCTTGAGGTAGGGTTCGATAAGAAAATCCCATTATCAACCTCCTGTCTCATTTACTATATGCCACCATAAAATCCGTTGTAGGCTAAGGCTAGTGGATCCACAAAAGCATAAAGTTAAAGATGTGCTTGCATAAGTTGATGAAGTTTTACCTAGCAAGTAGTATCCCCGACCAACATAGGGGGTTATGTTGGTTTCCATTTAGTAGCTCACATGGTCTTATATATCGATTATAGTCTCCTTCCACATAAGTATGTATTTGATGACTTGAGATATTTATGTTGCTCCAAACCATGTTTTAAAGGCGCATTGATCATTCATCATTTCTTGTGCGTTATTCCCTTGTTAGGATCATGCATATTGCTTATTATGATATTATGGTTATCTTGTTGCATTGCATCATACATACTTAGTACATTCAAAGTACTAATGCTTACTTTTACCTATATGACCTCACCATGTAGGGATCGATGCTCCTTTTCCTCTCACACATGTCTAGTTTTGGATTATCGAAGACCAAGATTTGGTAAGTCCTCTAGTTTGGATATAATAGCCTACTTTTCTTTCTAGCTTGATGTATTAAGACTTTTAGACTATCTCATGATATTTCTTTTGCTGCGACTATTTTAAGGGTGAGATTGGGATATGTCTTCGGCCCCACCAAGTCTAAAACTATAGGTATTATTGGACATGTATGGAAACTTATGATTTAGTTCTTGTTTGGATGATTGACTCTCTCTTATTCCCCTTTTCCTTGATTTCCATTTCAAACTATGATCATAACCTATGAAATGCTTGATGAATGCTAAGAGGCTTGGGTAGTGGCCCCTCGGATTCCTCATTTATCGTATTATGCCTAGGCCCCTGGCTTGAGTCATGATAATAGGTCAACTTCTTTTCAATTCCCACTTCTTCTAATGGCAGAATAAAACTTGGATCACTTATGAACTTCCTTAGCATAGACACATGGAATACCGGATGAACCATGGCTATTTGCAATGGCAAGTCTTACTCTTATGCAACCTTGCCAGCCCATATTACAATCTCATAAGGTCCTACATACCTAGGACTCAACTTTCATTTTTTGCCAAATTGAATCATACCCTTCATGGATGAAACCTTTAAGTACACCTAATCTACTACATCGAACTCAAGATCCTTTTTTTTAACATCCGAGTATGACTTTTGGTGACCTTGGATCATCTTCAATCTTTCTCATATGAGTCTGACCTTCTCCATAAAATCCAAGATCAAATCAAGACCAATCAATGCTATCTCATCCACTTCAAACTAACCCACTAGAGATCTACATCATCTCTCATACAAACTTGAGTGATAACTATTATTGTAGGCAAAACCGATGAGTGATGGATGGTCATCCTAAATTACCCTTGAATTCTAATACACAAGCCCTCAACATGTCCTCAAGAATTTGAATTGCCCTTTTAGATTACCCATCAATTTGTGGATGAAATGCGATGCTTAGTTTCACCTTGGTACCAAGTCCTTAATGAACGCTCTAACCTATTACTCGAAGGAAGCAGGGACGACGTTATCAACATATTACCCAACAAAAGAGGTGGGGTCAAATCCCACAGAGAATGGTGGTTCAAGAGGGAAGGTAGTACATTGAGTTAGTCAATTGTAAGTTCAAATTGGGGGGTTATAATAAATAAAATCAAGGTTTAGCAGACAACAACTTCTAATTTAGCAAATTAATCACATATTAAGAGAGATGTTGGGTATGTGTAAATATGAGAATAAATCTACTAAGTCGTGTCTAAATATTTTACTAACTGAGTTAAAGATGAGTGAATAGGCTAGGATGCTGGCAACCTAAGCTTTAATTACGACAACGAAGGTGTTTCACATAATTTAACTATGACATCATATGCGGATCAGTCGAGGACACGCCTAGCCGGAGAAATCATAACAAACCACCTAATACCTTAGCCATTGAATCCATGGTTGTGGCATTCAAGTGAACCCCCAAAAGATTTCCCGCTAATACATCCGTTCCACACTCTAACTACTTAGATTAAAGCAATAATTAGAGATCTGAAGTAAATCCCAAGTTTTCAACCTTAGGATTATGGATGATACTTAGTAGTGGATGCAAATTCACTTACACTAATAATAATAAAGTCAAAATATCATACACCTTACATAGAAATCAAACGCCCATATTATTTACACATCCCCAACATGGGGGATTTAGCCACTCATGCTTGAAAATAAAGATTCAATCCAAATTCAGTAACTGAGTATATGAATAACAAGGATTATAAGAGAAAAGTTGATTTAAACTAGTAAATATCCACAATTTGTGCCTCCACAAGCTTGAAACCCTCTAACCCTTGTATTATTGAGTAAGAATGTTCTATGTACTCTCTCCCACTCTCACTCTATCTGTAAAACCTAATATGAAGGATTCGTATAATGTTCTTTCCAAAAGATTTAAATATTCCATGAAAAATAAGTGGAGTTTGTGAATTGAGTATCCATTAGGCGGTCAAGGTTGGCTATTGCCGAGCACTCCGATGATGCACTAAATGTGCACTTAATTGCTTTCCTCTGCATCTCTTTGAAGGCTTGGATCTCTACAAGATTGAGCGATGGTTGTTTACTCCAACAATCATTTTCGACGATTCACCAAAGTTCCTCCTATGTCGCCCTTCCATCATGAGGTTGGGGTTCTGAGTCTTGCAACATTAGGCGGCCTCCTTGGCTATTTAACGATACACAAAATATGTTTATCTACTTTGATTCTGACCACTTTTCTGGCATAGACTTGGGGCTTGGTTACTTAAATATTAGGCATTCTCACTACATCTTCGATGGTCCCCCGATTATGTCGGTGAAGCCTCTTTTATCTGCCTTTTAGATACTTTTGCTCTTTTTCCTAGATTTGTCAAGTATTGTCCACTTGTGGACTTTTAGCTCCATTCTTGATATAACACATGCATATTAGTTAGTAATTGGAACATAATAGCATACAAAAGAGAACATTTCTTCACATTCTAAGCCTAAAATAATGAGTCCAAAATATGGACTCATCGACACCCCTAACTTAAGCCTTTGCTTGCCCTTAAGCACATAAACCATCAATAAGTCCAATTTAGAGCTTACAAATAGGGCCAAAAGGAGAACACATGCAATTCCACCTTTGTCATTCACCCTTGAACTTCCACAAACAACTTATGTGATTTTGAAGCCTCAAGGGGTGACTAAGAAGTAATCAAGACATAGCTACGCTCATAATTTTTCATGTAGCTACTGATCATTGCCTAAAAGCATCACAATTTTCCCTCACGCCAAAGAAGATCCCACACACTTAAGATTAGAACAAAATTTCAAGGATCTCTTCAATACTAACTCTCCCAATTGAGAAATGGCATATAAGCTACAACCCATAAACTTTCCCTTATTTTCAATCATAGCTTATTCGATTTCACTCTGGATTACGATCCTAAAGTGTCACAACCCAAACCTAGGGCCTAGACGTGACATGACGAATGGGGAACCCAAAGGGACCCCAAACAAGCCTCTAAGCATATCAATCACACATCCTTGGTCACAGAAGCAAAGTATCAATAACAAGAGATATAAATAAGGGAAACAAGACTAAGGGAAGACTTTGATAATTATAAAGCATTCAAGAGTCAAGCTCATAGCATAACTACATCAAATGTTCCAACAACACCTCTAACATAGATTGGACTGGGGGCCAAGACATTTTTCGGGATCACCCTCATAGTATCAAGTGTTCAACATAAAGAAATAGCAAATTGCAAGAGTAGCATAGATAGTATCCTCAAACTTGAGGACTTACCAAGACTTATCTCCAAAGCAACGAACTAGCCACATGGAGGATGATCAAGAGGTGCTTCGATTCCTACATGGTAACATTATGTTAGCATAAAGTATGCGTTAGTACATTTGAATATATGCGTTAGTACATTTGAATAAACTAAGTATGTGGGATGCAATACAACAAGACATAAGACAATATAGTCAAAATGTATAGTCATAAGCAACAGATAAGTTTAATAACAATATGACATGCATGATCAAAGCTTGAAGTAAAACATGCTTGTAAATCATATAACTTGCAAAATATATAGTACATGTGTAGGAAGAGACCATAACCATCATAGACCAAGCGAATTACTACTTGGAATCCAAGGCATGTCACCCCCTTAGAAGGTGATTGAGGTACCCACCCCTCAATGTAGTGATTGGGCATGTTATCCCCCAACAAGGTGGTCGAGGTATCCACCCCTTAACATGGTGGTATAGGGATGTCACCCCTCAACAAGGTGGTTGAGGTATCCACTGCTTAATATGGTGGTATGGGCATGTCACCCCTCAACAAGGTGGTTGAGGTATCCAACCCTCTACATGGTGGTATGGGCATGTCACCTCCCAACAAGGTGATTGAGCATGTCACCCCCAGCAAGGTGTGGTCAACTTAAAACACCATAGATACTTTTATGAATTCAATACATACATGCTCATATAAGATACCTTGAAACCCATCATTAAATCTCATAATAGATCATAGTTTTGTAGCTCAAAACATGCATAGTCTCAATAGACAAAACTAATTCATAGTATAAGCTTGGAATAGATAAACATGCATAATCAATCAACATTTTATAAAACCCCAACATGATTTATAGTCAAAATCCATAATAAGAGATACCCATAGAGGATACAACTTGAAAACATGAAATTTTTATAAAAAGGAAGATTGAGCTCCATAGGTGAAAGGACCCAATGGATAAAACTTACAAACCTCAAACTTGGGTTTTCTTGAGTTGAGCTTGAAGAGGACTTGGAGCTTGAAGAGAATTTTTGAGTACCAAAGTTAGGCTTGAAATCGTTGAAATTTGAATGAGATATTTGGTTATGTGTTGGAGAGGGTTTTGAGAGGGTCTTGAGTGACATAAAGTTGAAAAATGGCTAAGTATAGGTGTTTTCACGCATAAGTGGGCATGGGGCTATGACCCCAATGCCCTTGGCTGACATAGAAAAATGAAGAAAAAACTTGTACTTGTTTGCGTGTAGTCTGCGATACGAACCCAATGCGGAGGACCAATTAACACTGATCCACTCCCTGCGTGTCGCAGCTAGGGCAGGGACAGCCACTGGATAAGGAAAATTTATGAAAATTATTCTTCGCTACGGGTCCTCTAAAATCGAGGTTATACCCATTTCCTACTCATTTTTTCTCCGTGATCGAGAATATGAAGTCAAAATTTTAATATCACGCAAAAATTTTGAGATATATGGAAATTATGATTATGGGCATTTTCGAAGCATATTTTTGGGGCATTTCAATATCTCCCCCTTGGGAACATTTGTCCCCGAATGTGAAAGAAATGTGGATAAGAGAAGTAATCATGAAGTTTTCAGCCCGAAAAGAATGTAACAAATGCATTTAAACATCATTTCAAAAATCTCAACACGAATGCCAAAATCACCATAAACTTGTCAACAAAAACATGAATGCATGCAAAATGATATAGGGGCTGAAGCTGAAGGCGTGAAATCATATAGGGGACTTAAATTAGTACCTCAGACTTGAGTAGAGTGGACAAGATATGGATATCATTTTCTCATGAACTCCTCGACTTCCCATGTGACACTCTCAACTTGATGGTTCCTCCAAAGAACCTTGAAGGAAGTCACATCTTTGTTCCTTAACCTCTTCACTTGTCTATCCAGAATTTCCATTGGGACCTCTTCATAATTCAAATTATCTTCTACCACACCCACAACATCCAAAGGTACAATAGCACTTGGGTCACCCACACACTTTCTCGACATAGATACATGGAAGGCCGGATGAACCATATTCATTTCCATAGGCAACTCCAACTCATATGCAACTTTACCCATTCTCCTCAAAACTTTATAAGGATCCACAAACCTTGGGCTTAATTTTCCATTCTTTCCAAATTGAACCACACCCTTCATAGGTGAGACTTCAAGTAAACCCAAACACCAACCCTAAACTCAAGATCTCTCCTCATCACATCAGAATATGACTTTTTTCTACTTTGGGCTGTTTTCATTCTCCCCCTTATCGACCTCACATTTTCCAAGGCTTCCATAACTAAATCCGGACCTAGCAAAGCCATTTACCCCACTTCAAACCACTCAACCGGGGATCTACAATGTCTACCATAAAGAGCTTCAAAGGGAGCCAAACCAATGCTTGAATGATAACTATTGTTGTAAGAAAATTCAATAAGTGGAAGATGTTCATCGCAACTACCCTTAAACATCAAAACATAAGCCCTAAGCATGTCCTCAAGAGTTTAGATAGTCCTCTTGACTTGGCTATCTGTTTGAGGGTGAAATGCCATGCTAAACTTAACCTTGGTACCAAGACCTCTTTGAAAGGACCTCATAACAACCCAAATAAAGTCAAAATGCTTCCTAGTATTAGGCAACCCAACCACAAAATCCATGTTGACTTTTTCCCACTTCCAAGTAGGAATCTCTATATCTTGGGCTAGGCCACTCGACCTTTGATGTTCGGCTTTCACTTGTTGGCAATTGTGATATCCGGATATAAACTTGGTAATGTCTCTCTTCATACCACCCCACCTATACACTTCCCTCAAATCTCTATACACCTTTATAAAACTGAGGTGAATGGAATAGGATGAGTTATGGTCCTCCTTCAAGATCAACTATCTCAAATCACCCACATTTAGTACACATAATCTAACTTGGTACCTAAGGGCACCATCTCCCTCTTGAGAGAAAACCTCCACTTTACCATCTCTCACCAAGGCCTTTAACTCTAGAAAGGCGGGGTCAAGATCTTGTTTTGCCTTTACCTCCTCAATCAATGAAGAATTAGAACCATCAACAACCACCACACCACCATTATCAACTTTATCCAACCTAACCCCAATCTAGCCAATCAGTGAACCTCTCTGGCCACCTCTTTGCCACCATCAACAACATAAGCTAGACTACCCATAGACATCCTACTTAGAACATCGGCAATGATATTAGCTTTGTCGGGGTGATAATGCACACTCATATCATTGTCCTTAAGGAGCTCTAACCACCTTTTTTGTCTCGAGTTAAGATCCTTTTGGGTGAACACATATTAGAGACTCTTATAGCCGTAAACACATCAACATGAACCCCATACAAGTAGTGGTGCCAAATTTTCAAAGCAAATACCACGGCGTCCAATTCAAGATCATGGGTGGGATAATTCTTCTCATGCACCTTAAGTTGTCTAGAGGCATATGCTATTGCCTTACCATTTTGCATCAAAACACACATCAAACTAATTCTTGAGGCATCACAATACAAAATAAATTCTTCCAACCCTTCCGGTAGAGATAAGATAGGAGCAGAGATAAGATTATCTTTCAAAGTCTAGAAATGCTTCTCACATTCATCGGTCCACATGAATTGTTCTGTATTTTGTGTCAACTTAGTCTTAGGAGAATCAATAGAAGAGAAACCATTCACAAACCTCTGGTAATAACCCATTGAACCCCAGGAACTTCTAATGTCTGATGGAGTCAAAGGTCTAGGCCAATTTGTAATCACCTTCGTCTTTTTAGGATCCACCTTAATGCCGACACCATGCCCTAGAAAAGCAACCTCTTTTAACCAAAACTCACATTTTTTTATATTTAGCATACATCTTCTCCTCCCTCAAGATTCGCAACACCAACCTCAAGTAGTTCACATGCTCCTCCTTACTATGGGAATAAATCAAGATATCATCAATAAAAACCACTACAAATAAGTCAAGGTAGGGTTTAAAGACCCTATTCATTAGATCTATAAATATAACTGGTGCATTAGACAACCCAAAGGACATAACTACAAACTCAAAGTGCCCATACCTAGTTTGGAAAGCTGTCTTGGGAATATCACACTCCCTCACTTTCACTTGATGATACCCAGACTGAAGATCAATCTTAGAAAAGTGACTAGACCCTTGAAGTTGATCAAGAAGGTCATCAATCCTTGGTAGAGGTTACTTGTTCTTTATGGTGACTCTATTAAGTTGCTGATAATCAATGCACATTCTAAGATAACCATCCTTTTTTTTACCAAATAACACCAATGCACCCTAAGGTGACTTACTAGGCATTATAAAACCCTTCTCCAACAAATCCCTCATGTGCTCCTTCAACTCCTTCAACTATGCCAGGGCCATATGGTAAGGGGGAATAAAAATGGGTTAAGTATGGGGAAGGAGGTCTATACCAAAGTCTATTTCCCTTTCGGGAGAAACATCGGGAAGCTCATCGGGAAAGACATCAAGATGGGTTGAGTATCGAAAAAAAGGTCTATACCAAAGTCTATTTCCCTTTCGGGAGAAACACTAGGAAGCTTATCGAAAAAGACATCAAGGAACTCATTAACTACCAGAACCGACTCTATAGGAAGGACTTTGGACTCAACATCCCTAACCCTTACAAAATGATAGAGACAACCTTTAAAAATCAACTTTTAGGATTTAAGACAAAAAATGGATCTACTCTTGACCACCACATCATAACTTTCCCACTTAAGGACGGGCTCGTCAGGGAATTGAAATTTAACCCTACAGGTTCTATAATCAATAGAAGCATAATATGCATATAACCAATTCATCCCAAGAATGACATCGAAATCCACCATATCTAATTTAACAAAATCACAAAGCAAGAACTTATGCAAAATGAACATGGGAAAATTTATATTGATTCTTTTAGCAACAATGAACTCACCAATGAGTGTAAAAACTTCATAAGGTTCACACAACAATTCAGTGCTAACATGAGACTTTTTGGCAACAAAAGGAGTAATAAAAAAAGAGTGGCACCCGGGTCTATCAAAGTATACACATCAAAATAAAAAATCTTTAACATATTGGTGATGACATCGAGCACCTCATGTACCTCTTATCTAACTTGAAGGGCATAAAATCTATTTTGTCTTGAAACACCCCCTTGTTGGCCTCCTCTTCCCTTTGGAACCGCATTTGCACCTTGGCCTTGTGGCCGACCATCTCTACCTTTGTTTTGAGCACTAGGACAATCAATAACCTTATGACCTACTTCACCACAACCATAGAAAGCATTAGAGTTCTTCAAACATGGGCCATTATGGTTCACACCACATCTTTGGCACATAGGGTTAGGCATCATACCGCCACCACCTTGGAACCTTGGGTTGTCATTAGTAAATCTTCTGTTAGGAGCATTAGAATACCCTTGGCCTTAGAACTTGTGGTCTAGAGGAATCCGACCACCCTTGGGTTTTGGAATCCACCTTCAAAATGAGCCCTCCTAGACTCACCACTTCTTCTCTTTCTAAGCTTTTCCCCCTCTAATTGTTTGGCATATGTCATGAGATGGGAAAAATCTGTATCACCTACTAATATAGCAGTTCGATACTCCTCATTAACCAAGTCAGATACACCCGATACAAAGTTATTCATCCTTAATCTCGGCTCGGTAACCAATTGTAGGGCATACTTGGAGAGTTGGTTGAACTTGAGGGCATACTCCCTCACACTCATAGATCCTTGCTTAAGGTTCATAAATTTCATCATCTTAGCCTTCCTTAGTGTGGTAGGAAAGAACCGATTCAGAAATGTGGCTTTGAACTCTTCCCAAGGGATAACAATCATTCCCCTTCTCCATCTTCCATTGAGTGAACCTAATTTAAGCCACCCTTATGAGTTGGTAGGCCACTAACTCCGCTTTTTCCTCTGAATTAACCCCCATAATGGACAACACCTTATAATCAATGAATTCTTGGGGATCTTCATCCACCTTGGATCCATGGAACTCCAGTGGGTTCATCCTAGAAATATCCCTCACCCTTGAGGCCAGAGTAGGGGCATGAGGGGTTTGGACCCCTTGGTTGATTTGGTTGGTCATAACATGGGCCAACATAGTGATAGCTTCTCAGAACTCTATTCATAAGAAAATCTTTCTGGGTGGACAGGTCTATTTAACTACCAAACATTTTTGACGATTCGCCAATCTGATTCGGTGGTCAAATAGACCATCGTCATTTTTTTTGCAAAATTTAGATTTTTAATCTCTGCTACTTCTGGCGATATTGATGCAAATTTGGCATTCCACCGAATTGATCTAGAGATGGAGAATACCATCGGCAAAAGTTACAAAGCTCAGTCCTAAAATGTTAGTCAAGAAAAAGAAATGTGTGTGACACTTTGGTACATTGGCGAGTCCACTTCGATGCTAGATGTAGAGTCACATAATAGATCTATATGAATGTTGTAAGCTACCCCATAATAAAACTAGTTATTGCTGATACCTTCTTCTTGATTCCTTTTTCCATAACCAAAGTTTAGAGATGGAAGAGATAAGAGAGCCCTATGAACAATATGGTCAGAAATCCATAATACAGTTCTACCAAAATGATCGAATTAATTTTCTTCAAGCATTAAGATCCTAGATTACCTAGTAGAAAAGATTGAAAACAATCACAAACCTTATCAAAATGACCATCAACGAAATTGACTTGTAGCACCAATACCCTTTCAATTATAAGTTGATCAAATTGCACTAGTATGAGGGAAAAATCACACTCCAATCCACATTTCAAACATTAATACATGCTCAATCATCCATAGCTACCTTCATGTTGTTACCAAGGCTACAAAGTCAATTAAATGATGACTTACCCTTAAGAATAATGTCAGCTAGTCTAACATACAGAAAGTTCACTTCATTAAAAAGAGTTTGTGGGTTACTCAGATGAAATGACCCCAAAAAGTGCCCGAAAATGTGCTAGAAAGTGCCCAGAATAATAATTTTCATATATCTAAAAATTCATTCATTATTTTGAAAATTCAACTTCATATTCTTGTTTAGGGGGTCAAATTGAGTGGGAAATGGGTCTAACCCGAATTTTAGAGCAACCGTATCAAAATCTAAAAATACACACAAAAATGCTATTTAGGAGGATCAACATTGAAGGTATATATCTCTTAGCACACAAAGAATTGAGTAGTCTATGACCTACCAAATTAAATCTCTTTGAATGAGGTTTTCAATGCACTTTATTTTGCCTTATTCCGAATTCAGATGTAGGATTTATGCCCATTTTTATAGACCTTGTTCATGAAGAAAATACAATTTTTGGAGACAAATCCGCCTTACTTCCGCGATGCACCCGTGTTAATTTTGGTGCCTATTTTAATTTTTTCGGTCCAAGACTTTTAAGTCTTGGGTCTAAGGGTTCCCACACTTGAAAATACCTATACTTAGCCTTATTTTATCCTCATATCATTCTAAACATTTCCTAATACTCACTCAAACACTTAGACACATATTTCACCCTAAATTCAAGTCCCAAACTAAAGATCAATCTTAAGGATTTCATCAAGGATCTCATTCAAGCTTCAACTCTCCATTATTAATCTTCTTCAAGGGTTCTCTAAAGTCAAGGTATGTGGTGTTGAACAATTGAGTCCTTTCACCCATGGTGCCTAAGCCATATTTTTACTAATATTGTGTGATTTAAAGTTAATTTTACATGTGAGTCTTGCAAATTGGGAAATTTACTGCACAGTGATTATTGTTCATGAAAATATGGTTGTTTTTAGCTTATTTTGAGCTATGAATCTTGGATCTAATATTGGATTTGATGACAGGTTTTGATGTGAATATCTTGGGGGTGTTGCAAGGTGTTAATTGATGGTTTTACAACAAATTTTATTACATGATTTCATCTCTAAATTGTTTGGTCTTTTACCCCCTTTGCACACTTTCCAAGTGTTAGATAAAATGTTCGGCTAGGGTTTTTTATGAAAATAAAGGTCCATAGCATGAGATATGATATGATTGATTATATGATGATGAAATGAGCTTACATATATGATATACTCTATATAAAGTATTTCATTAGACCATACCTGATCCGGAGGGACAAGAGCCCGGGTAACCATGTTATGAGTTTATACTCATCAACCATGTGAGGGGTTTATACTTTGTCACTGTGCTGGTAAGGTGTGATAACCGTCAACCATGTAAAGGGTTTATACCACACAACCACCAAGGGGTTTATATCTTGAATAGCTAGCTTGGTTTCTTCTTCATATATGATATCCTATATGAGCATGATTTATTTAAGCATGTTTTACTTAGGCATTGAACATGCATGCCATATTGTTATATTATGTCTATTGCTTAATATTATGCATTTTGATTATGTTGCCTACTTATTTTTATATTGCATCCTACATTCTTAGTACATTCAAACGTACTAATGCATACTCTATGCCTACATGATGTTACCATGTAGGAACCGAAGCTCCTATTGATTCTTCTTGTGGCTAGATGGATTGTTCAAGTTAGCCTTTGGTGAGACTTGATGCATATCTCTTGTTGCATTGCATCCTACATCCTTAGTACGTTCAAATGTACTAACACATACTCTATGACTACATGATATCACCATGTAGGAACCAGAGCCCCGCTTGAGCATCTCCACCCACATGGCTAGTATGGTTTCACTCAAGCTTGTTGGGGAGTCCTCCATTCCAGGGACGTTGCTTATTCTCTTATTCTATGTTCTAGGACTATCTTTCTTTTATGTATGTATTGACTGTGGGGGTGAGCCCAGTTACTTGTCTTGGCCTCCGCTCTTATCTATGTAGTAGAGGTGTTGTTAGACATGTTATGTATTATGCTTGAGCTTTGATCATTTATGGTATTCAAGCTATTTAAATATAAATCTCTCTCTCCCTTAGTCTTCATTCCCCTTGTTTATATTTCTTACATTATTTTACATTGCTTTCATAGCCAAGGATGTGTAATAATGTGCTATAAGGCTTGTTGGGGTTCCTTCAGGTTCTTCATTTGCCGATAATGTCTATGACCTAGGCTTGGGTCGTGACAAAGATGGTATCAGAGCACTAGGTTGATAAATCCTTGGCATCCAACATAACGTGTCAATTAGAGTCTTATTCATGGTTGTATTGTGTACCACAACTATGAGTATGAGGCTATGAGATATTTTAGGAAATATTTTCTTGTTCATGGTTGATGTAATGCTTTAGAAGCAAGATAGGATTTTCACCTCTAACAAATGTTTTTTTTCTTTTAGTTGATCATGCCACTTCAAAGAAGAAGGCGAAGGAAGGTAAGTAGAAGGTTTTGATTTTGATGGATTCAAGTTTCACTATTTCTTCTCTATTCTTTTAGTTGATGGTGGGGCTTCTTGTGTGCCTAAGTGGTTGTGTGGATCTTATCCTTTTATTGCCGATATTATTGCTAGAAGGTTTATAGGTATTGATCTGGGTCTGTGTTACATTAGGTCTTGCTTTGTGATTTGTTGTAGTTGACATGGTGGATTTAGATGTCATTATAAGAATGGAATACTTGCATGTATATTGTGTCTTCATGGATGGTAGGACCCATAGAGATAGCCTCGATTCCCTAATGAGCCATCTTTGAGTGGGAAGTTGTTAAATGGTCGCAAGGGAGGTAGGTCCATTTCTTGTATTAAGGTACCATTGGGTTCCAAGGGGTTAAATTTGTCATCTTGTGAGAAATGGAGGTGTAGAACCTAAGTTGTTTTGTCTATAGAATTTTTGTTAGTAGATGAGGCTTTAAATGACCTTTTCGGCATTTTGAATTTTGGGGTAGTGTCCTTTGGTTTGACTAGTGCACCTATTATGCCTATAAGTCTCATGAGTAAGATCTTTAGTCCCTACTCTAATAGGTTTATGGTGGCTTTGGTGGTGATAATGTGGTTCATTCCCTAATGAGGTAGTGCTTATGAATTATTTAAGGAAAGTACTACAAGTTTAAGGAAGGAGTTTGGGTGCTTAAGAGGAGAGGTGGGGATTTTGGTGATAAGAAGTTGCCTTCCTAGGATGTGTGGTGCCGAGTTGATGGTATTAAGGTGGAGCTTAGTAAGACGAAGGTGATTAGGGATTAGCCTAGACCTTAGACTTCATCGAATATTAAGAACCTCTTGGGTTTAGTGGGCTATTACCAAAGATTGTGGGTAGGTTCTCTTCTATTGTTGCCCCTATGACTTAGTTAACCCTAAGTAAGGCCATATTGTGACAAACATTTTGAGTAGGGTGATTTGATAGGTTCGGGAGTGGCTATTTCTTGTGTTATTCCTTGGTGCTAGTAGGATTCATGTGTATGTGGGTTGATCCTTGATTTCTTTTTAGTCAAGGAGACCCAAAATTATTTTCAAGAAACCTACATGGACTTTGCTTACTTGAATTTGGGGTTTTGAATATTATGATTCTTAAAATTCTATTGATGCATGGGTAGTGTTTATTTGATGATTTTAATATGATTTAAACAATTATATGAGGATTTACTTTGGGGTTTATGAAATTACAAATATGCATGTCCTCTTTTAGAATTATTTAGGCATGGGTGATTACACTGTGGATTTAAATATAGATTTAACTATGATTTCACTTCGATTTCATATTATAAATGTGATTTTAGATTTAGTCTTAATTACCCATATCATTCTCTTATTGTTCAAAGTATATGCATTCATGTATACAAATTATTTTGAAAAAAAATTTATGTTATAGGTAAGCTCAATTTCGTTTTGTGGTATGATTTTGATAAAAGATTGGTTATGACAATATTGTGATCACATATATATCTTTGATTTTGGCTGTTTAAGTATTTTGGGTGCTTGCACCATTTTGTGTATTAATGGGCTATTCCTATGCATGAGTATTATGACTATGAAGTTATGATTTTGGCATTTGAGCCTAAGTATGAATTATTATAAATGGTGTTTGACTTTTAAGCCCAATTGTGCTTTGAAATGATTTAGAAAATGAATATGGCCTATTTGAAAGTATGTACATGCATATTATAAGTATTCTTGTGGGATGACGACTTAGCTTGTTGTGTTGGGGGACTTGGGGCAGTTTGGGCTACTTGCATAGCATGTCTCTAATGAGTGCAGAACCCGTAAGGTTGTAACATGAAGGTTGAGGATGGTCGGTCCATTTGGTCTAATATAATGGGTTAGTCACTACTCTAAGGTTGATTACGGCTTTAGGTTTTTCTCCCAAGTGTGGATGAGGGTAGGTGATAACCATAAGTGTCCCATTAAACTAGGAATGAGCATTTTGGTTGTTGGTGGAGTTATTTGTGGGCTTGTGCACCAGTTGTGTATATTGCGTTTCATGAATAGGGTCTTAAACCCTACCTTGGTATGTATGTGATGGTCTCTAATAATGAGGTATTGATTTCCTTAGAGCTTGTGAATCATTTGGGGGTAGGGTTACAAGTCTTGAAGGATGAGAGGTTGTTTACTAGATATGATAAGTGTGAATTGTGGGTAACAAGAAGGTGGTTAGAACTCCTTAAGAATTATGATATGAGTGTGCATTATTTCCTCAGTAAGGCTTAATGTTGTGGTTGGTGCTCTAAGTAGGGTGCGTATGGGTAGCCTAACATATATGGATAATGGTGGCAAAAAAGAGACTAGTGGGGTCCATCAGTTGATACCACATAACCACCAAGGGGTTTATACCTTGAATAGTTACCTTGGTCTCTTCATCACATATGATATCCTATATGAGCATGATTTACTTAAGGATGTTTTACTTAAGCATTGAACATATATGCCATATTGTTACATTATGTCTATTGCTTAATATTATGCGCCTTGATTCCGCCTTATTAGAGATGAAAGTTTTGGGTGAGAAGGTGATATAGTGGAGGTTGTCTCCTAAGGGGGAGATGGTGGTTATGGTACCAAGTAGGTTAGGTGTATTTAAGGTTGACAATTGAGTTGAGGATTGTGAGTCCTTATAAAGTGTAGACAAAAGTTGGTAAGGTTGCATAAGTTGGGGGATTGCCTTTGGATAAGGGTCTGGTTAGTCCAGTTCTTCATGTTTCTAGGTTAATAGGATATGTTGGTGACTCTAGTGCTATAGCACTCTTTGAGATGGTGGGTGAGGTGGAGGATAAATTGGCTTAGGGGAAGGTCCTGGTGGAGGTGTTGGATGGGTGAGTGGAGAAATTGATTAATAATGATGTAGTGTTCTTCAAGGCCCTTTGGGAAGAGTTGTCTATTTGTATGTGTCTCTCGAGGAGCTGGAGCGGGCATGAAGGAGCAATATCCATATATCTTTCATCTATTCAAGCTTATGATAACACGTCAAGTCCTTTTTATGATTTCAAGTCTCATGTTTCAGCCCTTATGTCATTCACATGCATTTATGTTTAAGTTAACAAGTTTGTGATGATTTTACACTTATGTTGAGATTTTGAAAATGGTGTTTTAAATGTAATGTTGCATTCTTGTTGGGGCTAATTTTCTAATGATCAGTCTTCTCATGTACATTTCTTTTTCGGGGACGAATGTTCCCAAGAGGGAGATATTAAAACGGCCCCAAAAAGTGCCTAAAAATATACCTCAAAATTGCCCAGAATCGTAATTTCCATATATCTAAAAATTCATTCATTATTTTGAAAATCTGACTTCATATTCTTGTTCAGGGAGCAAAATTGAGTGGGGAATGGGTCTAACCCGAATTTTAGAGCAACGGTATCAAAATCCAAAAATCGCAAAAAAAAAAGCTATTTAGGAGGGTTAACTTTGAAGGAGCATATCTCTTAGTATACAAAGAATTGAGTGGCCCGCAAACTACCAACTTAAAGCCCTTTGAATTAACTTTTCCATGCACTTAGTTTCACTTTATTCCGAGCTTGGATGAAGGATTTATGCCTATTTTTGTAGAACTTGTTTGTCCAGAAAATGCAATTTCTAGAGATAAATCCGCCTTACTTCCGCGACTCGCACTTGTTATTTTTGGTGCCTGTTTTAATTTTTTTGGTCCAAGACTTTTAAGTCTTGGGCCTAAGGGTTTTCGTACTTGCAAATACCTATACTTAGCCTTATTTCATCCTTATATCATCCTAAAGATTCCCCAATACTCACTCAAACACTTAGACTCATATTTCATCGTAAATTCAAGTCCCAAACTCAAGACCAATCTTATGGATTTCATCAAGGATCTCATTTAAGCTCCAAGTCTCCATTTCCAATCTTCTTCAACGGTTCTCCAACGTCAAGGTATGTGCTGTTGAACTATTGAGTCCTTTTACCCATGGTGCCTAAGCCTCTTTTTTACTAATATTGCATGATTTAAAGTTGATTTTACATGTGGATATTGTATATTGATAAATTTACTGCACAGTGATTTAAGTTCATGAAAGTAGGATTATTTTTAGCATGTTTTGAGCTATGAATCTTGGATCTAATGTTGGATTTGATGAGGGATTTTGATATGAATGTCTTGTAGGTTTGCAAGGTGTTGATTGATAGTTTTACAATAGATTTTCTTGCATGATTTCATCTCTAAATTGCATGGTCTTTTACCCAAATTGCACACCTTCCAAGTATGTGATAAAATGTTCGACTAGGGTTTCTTGTGGAAACGAAGGTCCAAAGCATGGGATATGATATAATTGACTATATGATGATGAAATGAGCTTATGTATATGATATACTCTATATAAAGGGTTGCATTAGACCATACCCGATTAGGGTGGACAAGAGCCCAGGTAAACTTATTGGGGGTTTATACTCATCAACTATGCAACGGGCTTATACTTCGTCACCATGCTGGTAAGGTGTGATTACCATCAACCATGTGAGGGGTTCATACCACATAACCACCAAGGGGTTTATACCTTGAATAGTTACCTTGGTCTCTTCATCACATATGATATCCTATATGAGCATGATTTACTTAAGGATGTTTTACTTAAGCATTGAACATATATGCCATATTGTTACATTATGTCTATTGCTTAATATTATGCATTTTGATTATGATGCCTACTTCTTATTGTACTGCATCCTACATACTTAGAACATTCAAACGTACTAACACATACTCTATGCCTACATGATGTTACCATGTAGGAACCAGAGCTCCTATTGATTCTTCTTATGGCTAGATGGATTGTTTAAGTTAGCCTTTGGTGAGTCCCATATTCTGGGGACAATGACTATTCTTTTATACTATGTTCTAGGATTATCTTTCTTTTATGTATATATTAACTATGAGGGTGAGCCCGGTTGTTTGTCTTGACCCCTGCTCTTATCTATGTAGTAGAGGTGTTGTTGGACATGTTATGTATTATGCTTGAGCTTTGATTCACTTATGATATTCAAGCTATTTAAGTATAAATCTCTCTCTCCCTTAGTCCTAATTCCCTCTATTTACGTTTCTTATGTTGTTTTACATTTGCTTTCGCGACCAAGGATGTGTAATGATATGTTATGAGGCTTGTTTGGGGGTCCTTCGGGTTCCCCATTCGCCGGTCATGTCTAGGCCCTAGGCTTGGGTCATGAGATTAGACTTCACCCACAACCCACAAGAACAAGAAACATAACAAGCATGCTCAATCATTGAATGCATTCACATAATCATAGCATTATCTCAACTTAAAGCTATCAATCAAGGGATCAATGTCAAGATAGAGACATTGCACTATATCATTCCAAGTTTTGGGCAACAAATTCATCAAATCTAGCCCTAGTCCATTGCTCATGCACATTCATTTTCGTGATTTTCAAATGTATCAAAGACCTAAATAAACCAAGCTTGCATAAAGCATATGGCCCTAGAATAACTAAAACACATCATCCACATGATTTCCAATAACATTTTACCCATATGATATGATCAACAAGCTCATAAAACCCTTTCAGTACCTCATCAACAAACAACAACAACAACAACATACCCAGTGAAATCCCACAAGTGGGGTCTGGGGAGGGTATGATGTACGCAGACCTTACCACTACCTAAGTAGAGAGGCTGTTTCCTCATTTTCAACATTATTCTTCTAAAAGAAAATAAAGCAAAGGGCCAAAAACATACCTCTTTGATGATGAACTAGCAATGAGAATTTCTAAAAGGGATTTTCGTTGATTCAAAGTGCCCACTCTAAAGAAATATGCAAGAAAAATTACTATTGGGGGAATTGGCTTGCAAAGGAAGTGAAAAGGAGGGAATATGGAGAGTGAAAAGCCAAGGTATTTGAAAAGCCTTTAATAGGTTGGTCAGGCACAAGGAATTAACGATGCCAATTCACTCGGCCAAAAACAATTAGCGGTTCGTCATTGTGTTAGTGACCACCTTTATCAAAAGCAGTCAAATATTTATCTTATACTCAAGGGGTGGTGAACCTTACCATCACCTAACAGGTTCCGCAATTTGTCGAGTTGGAACTTAGGTTGCCTAGTTTGACAGCACCCCAGGAGTTATTAAATGACTCAAAAGGCAATCAAATTGGCAATCTTACTCAACTCAGTGATCCATCGATCAGACCCATCTTCACCTTTTCGTTTTCACCTCAGATTCTCCCTTTTCATACCTACACAAATCAACACCCATTATTTAAAAAGAAAAGCTCACCTAATTACCTTGGGTTTCCTCCCAAGCAGTGTCATAGTTAATATTGTGGCACGACGTAGTTTCTCTTATCCTCAAGTGACCCACGATCGATCATTCACTAGTACCACTCGGAGGTCTTTTTACCGCTCCAAAATCTTGCAAATGTTGAACACGACCTTATTTTCATTCATTTTGAACCTCAAGTCCCTCTCTTAACACCTACCAAGACCTTCTATTAGCCAAAAATGGCCTACCTAGGATAATGGGCACATCAATATCTACCTCATAATCTAGGATCACAAAGTTAGCAGGTAGAATAAACTTGTCCACCTTTAGCAAGACATCATGCAGAATTTTGACTAGTCTTTTGATGGATCAGTCAGCCATGAGTAGTCGTATCATTGTTGGTGAACGGGCTACCAACCCGAAGTTTTAAAAGATAGCTAAAGGCATAAGATTTATTGTTGCACCTAAATCACATAGTTCATTGTTGAACTTGAAAACTCCAATATTGCATGGAAACCGCACTAGGGTCCTCTTTCTTGGAAACCAAATTCTTTATCAATTTAGCACTACAAGTATGAGTCACATCGATCATCTCTTACTATAGGATCTATTTCTTGGTCTCCAACTCTTTCACAAACTTTGCATACCTGGCAGTTCAATTATTGCCTCAACTAATGGGACATTTATGGACAGAGAATTATATATAGAAAGAAACTTTTAAAATTTGGTATCCTCCTCTTTGGTTCTTAAATCATTGAGGGAATCGAGGTTTAATCTTCACTTGTGGAGCCTTTAGATTTACATCTGACGTTGTATTCTTTGGGGATGCTCTTTTAACATTTATTGCACCACCTCCAACTATTTCTTTCTCTACCCTCTTGGGATTACAAAGAGTCTCATCACTTTCACTCATAACTACATCATCATTGTCATTTCTCACCTTTTTCAACTATAGGTGTAGGCTTAATGCGTTCTACAACTTTTCCGCTACCTGTCATGATAGCCAAGCATTGCTGGTCTGCATTCTTTGAGTTGGTAGCTATGTCACTAGGCAATCCTCCCTTTGGCATTTGGATGAGATAGGCTGAGATATCACCAATTTGAGTCTCTGTGTGCTTAATAGAAGTTGAGTGTGAAGTCATAATTTGACTCAGCTGTGAGAAATCAAATTTTATCTCCATCATAACATTGTTAGAAGCCTCAACATTGTTCAAAATTTGGGTTAATATATCCTCAATCTAAAAATTTTCTGGATTCACCATAGGTTCAACAACCTTCACCTTATCATGAGGTGGAACTTACCTATCTCCAGCTCCATCATGATCTCTCCAACCTTCGGGTTGAGTTTGATCTAGCCAAGCTCTATCTCGCCATCCTGCTCCGTTGTTCTAACCTTGATTCCCAGGTGCCCTTAGGAAAGCTGGGTAAGAATCCAATACCTGATTACCCATGTAATATACCTTCTTACTATATCTTCCTTTATCTGGCACATTATCATACACCACATCATTAGCAGTAGCGACGAGATTAAGACTCTTCCAGTTTCCTTCCATTACATGCTTAGCTGAGTCAACAATTTAGCCCTATTTACATCTGTTTTTTGATCTTGAGCAAGTTGTTATTTGGATGGACCCATATGAATAAAACATACGTCAACCCTTATATACCAAGCCCGATTATCTTGGTTGTGTCGTCCAATAACTCATAAATAGCTATAAAAGTTTGTTTCACGATTCCACCTCATGCCAACTGGTTAGCCACACCTTGTTGACTACATCAAGACTCACATATAAGTATTACAATAGTAGGTAGTTTGGGACTTCATGGTTTAGGCATTGAAAGAATAGTTTTCGAAATTGCAACCATGTCTTATACAATGGCTCACCATCAATTTTTTTGAAGTTCTTAATACTCCTTCTTAGGTTAACAATCTTCAAACGAGGGAATAATATTTTGAGCAATACATCTTGGAGTTCCTCCCATGAAGTGATTGATGTAAGACCCCACTTATAGGAGTAGGAGAGATGTAATGAATAAGCTTAGAAATTTGAAACTGTTAATGTTTACGAAGGGGTTTACGACTCATAAGATTGAGTATGACCCATTGACGTTCATGCTCCAATAGTAAAGTGGTCACTATCAAGTATAAACTAACCAGAGGCTAGGGTCGAATCCATAGGGAATACTGAGTTTTGCAACCTTGACTCACCAATAATCATTTCAAGTACCAATTGACTATATTCTCTAGAATACATTTTTTTTGCAATTTAAAGAGAAAAAAACAAAAAAAACACTAAACTACTAGAGCAAAGAGACAACTAATTTTGGGAGCAACTTGGGAATTGTGTTCCCTATGATTCACTAACTCAAATACCCCAAATAACATAACCCTAATTGAGACATTACATGCAGGATGGTAACTTAGGTTCTTCCAGCCCTTTGGTAAAGGTGAATGTCAAATTTCACTATGACATTTGGTCGGCTACCATGGTGTGACAACTAATCGTTACCCATTATCCCAGTCAACCTCTCCTTGGTTAGGTTTGGTTGATTAGAGGGGAACACATCAATCGTATCCTGTCATCCATTTCCCTTTTCTTATTCATCACAACCTTGGTCAGAATCATGACACTAGGCGGGGTTTGGTGTTGGCCAACACCAAACAACATTCAAAATAAAGAGAAAAATAGACAATACATGCAAATACCTAATCAAAGAAATATGAATAATTTGGGTTATTAAAAGCTAGCTACTCATGGTTTCCACGACCCCAAGTTGTGGGGGTTTAGCTACTCATGGCTAGAGAAAAATCACAAATATGAATAAAATAAACATGGTTGAGAGATTACCCAAAGGCAATAAAGAATAAAACCACCTTGATGATGAAATCACAAGCTTGAATAATGGAGTTTGATTACCAATGATTTCAAATCCCCAAATTGGGTCTTCAAGAATAAAGCCCTAAGCATCTACACTTAATGCAAAGAATTTTTCTCTACAATATTCTAAGAATTCTCTCTTGAAATCTGTAATGTGTTCTCTATCAAAAATCCTATCATAAAACTATTTATACTATTTACAAAAAGACCCTTAAAATAAAATAGAAAATCTAGTTGACAACAAATACGGCTCATAGTTACATCTCGTAGGGTGACCTACACATCATAATTGAGCTTTCATGGTCAACACATGGCATTTTTGGACTTGACTGCTATTAACCATACTACGAGTAATTGCTTGATCTATGACTCTTAAGGCCTTCTCGTAGTCCATGCTTGCAGTTGTTGGTCTAATTGTCAACATCTCTGGAAATGGCTACGAAACCCATCTCTATGAGTCATAGTGAGACCTATGACTCATAGGTTGGTCTCATATAGCTGACCTTCCTTCTCAGATTGCTAATTTTTGCATGTTGAAAATGACGATGAGGGAAAACTATGACTCGTAGCTTGGGCTATGGCTCATAGGGTGGCTCGTAGCTTGGGCTACGACTCATAGGATGGCTCGTATGTCTTGAACTTCATCAAATTTATAATTTTCTCCCAAAATCATGCCTATATTTTCTGCACAAATAACACAAAAACACATAAGAATCATAAAAAATCATATTAAAAACTTGCAAAATCCCTTGTTTTAGGCATCAAATGTGCTATATTTTGCAGCACATTTATACCCTCAACTTATAATTCTTGTACACAAGTAATGAATCGATCTAAATAGACAATAAGCAATACATAGCAATCATCACAATGGCATATACTTCTCTTAATTTCAACTCAGGTACCCAACTCTTATTTTCGAAACCTGATTGAGTAGCTACCAAGCAAACCAAGGCATATGATGCATTTAAAAATCAAACTATGATAAGCGAAGGAGTATCAACAATTCACAATCCCTGAATAAGTCATATGCCAATTGTGCAACGCAAATGCCTTCATAGAAAAGAAGTCCCTCTATTTCACTCAAGAAAAGTAATCGAAGTAGATTGAGGGACTGTGCAAGCATACTCACTCTTGCAAATGAGATTCATACATGATGGCCTAAACAATAGGCTTATCCATATACTTACTGCCCAGACTACTGACTAGTTGGATTAGGATCACTTTAGGACTTCATAGGCTTGAAACGTAAGCTCATGGGGCTTTGGTAAGGTATTTTTGGCAATTAGTGACTCCAAGCCATCCTTGAACCATGTTTTTCAATACTTTCACCTAAATAACTCAACTATTTCACTATGTACTCCCCCGTTCTCCATTTTCAATATTTTTCAGGTACTTTGTTTTCATTTTTCAGCTTGTGCCTCATTTTTGAGCTTATTTTGCTATTCCTTTCATTCTAAGGCAACTTTTCTTCTTTTTCTCTCACCTGGCTCATGATTTTCTGTTCTTTCTTTTATTTCCAACTAATCACCTCATTTTTGCTGCTATACCACAACATAGGCAACCATCAACTTAGGCTTTTGGCCTGAGGTAAAGTACACAATATCCATTCCTTAAACCAGGGCCGCCTTTGGTAACCACCCTCAACTTAGACTTTTTGCCTCAATCAAGGTTCACATGTTCAAGGACAGACCAGGCCCAATATCAAGGTATTTCATTAAACAAGATTAGGCTAGCTAGGTATCAAGAAAGAGAGGGTACATGTAAGGCTCAAACATTTAGAACAAGGGATAAATTACTTCATTTGGTGGGTCATTTAGGAAAGAGTGGACTAAATTAAAGAACAATGACCTAAGATCCTTTCCTAATCCATATAATCTCCAGTCCAACTCAGAGTAACAAGGCAAGTTCTAAATTAGTATACACTGCATGAACATGACAAAGTTAGCTCACACACACATGGCATCGCATACACAACCAATATAGACTCATAAATCATGCTCCAGGTATCAACTTGCCTTCGTTTCATCATAACAAACATTGCCAAAGTAATCACATGCAAGATTGCAAGCGTAATCAACAATCCAAAAAATTTTGTGGGTACCAATTTTTCAAAATATTCAATAAAAACCATTCAAAGCTATATACATGCCAAAAGTATTAATCACCATATATCTACAAATTATCTACAACATCTAAATATGTCGATTCAACATAAAATAAAATCATCCATAAGGAAAAAGAAACACTGCAAGAAAACCTTGGGATATCAAAAGTTGGATAGTTATAGACTAAAGGCTACTCAGACTTCACCCTAGTCCATAAATCTCATACCCCCAAAAATTAATTCTTTGTCCTCAAAGTAGCTATATATATATATATATATATATATAATAAAACTAAATAAAAACATATCATCCAAACAGTAGTAAAACCCAAATTATCCAAAAACAACAGTAAAAACAAAGTATCAAAAAATAGTAGTAAGAATAAAGTTTCCAAAAGTTGTAAGCACGGGGTTCAAAAGTATCAAACATAAGGTGCTCAAGCACCAACATCCATATGGTCGTGGGGCTCTCTCTCTTCCTGGGTAGTCTGGGCTACAACTGAACTCGAGGTACTAGCTCCATGTAAGTGCTGCTGCTCTCAAGCCTGCCTATGCTCCTCCATGGCTATCAACTCCCTCACCCCCAGGTCTGCCATCTACTCCTCTAGCTCTACCTCCTCCTCAGCAGTTCTCTGCTTCTTCTAGGCCACATCTATATCATCACTTTCTAAAGGACTCTTATCGAGAGTATGTGTGAGATCTTTGAATAAATTAATCAGGTCATCACCCATAGATACCTCCATTAGGGCTACTATTGGGGCAGCTAATGATCTCATCAAGTCGTCCTTGAACTTGGTCAACTCCTACTGTACGACAGCTATGTCTGTAGGTCATGCCCCCTTAGGCCTTTTCTGGATGCTGGCCTCGAAAGAGTCAACTTAGCATCCACTGCAACAACTCTCTAGTTCACAACAGATAGGGTGAATGCCTTGACCCTCTCCTTTGAGGCCTGGACTGTCTGACGAACCTAGGGCTTGATTTGGTCTATCAGCTTACCCAGCAGGGCCTCTGTCCTAGTCAACCTGCGTACCAAAGTGTAAAATGCAAAAGTAGACAATGGGTAAGTCTACAGAAGTAACCTTATAAGCCAATGGCTTTGGTTCAAGTATATAGCTGTGGAGGGTATCGCCTCGATGGTAACTGTTGAGGGCTGCTCTGGTGCAACCGGAGTGGAGGTGGTGACAACTAGAGTCGACTCCTCAGTAGCTAGCTCGAGAGGAAATGGGTTAGGCATAGGAGGAGAAGCTGCTCTGTAGAGGGCACATGATTCTCGTCAGCCTTGAGCAGGCTGGGATCCATAATGTGAAGGGCCTTGACGTGTGGGTCTATATCGAGAGAGACAAGCACTTTAGCCTAATTGCAAAATCTGTGACTCAAAATAGGAACTAGTAATGAGGTGTTCATTTGGATCGCAGACACATGAATCTGCTCCACTATAACACGCACCCAGTTGATTTCATAGCCATCCAAGATACTAGCTAGTAACACGGCTAACTCCAGAGTGATGACATTATCCATGAATGTAGGCCGAATGCACGACCAGATAATGGCCTACTAGAATTTAGTAGGGAAGGAGAGATGGGACTTTACTATAGACTCGGCATGGTTTGTGACCCATTCAGGCTTGGCATCACTGTCAACTATCTGGCTCACTACCCATCTAAGGAGCTCAGTCTTCAGGTCCACATTTTCCCAAATCACAGCCCGCCTCATCTTATAAGTCTTATAATCATACTCGGTGCTAGAATATGGTACCCTATAGTTAGGTCCAAACTAAACCCAACGGATCATTGTTTCAGAGATATTTATCCTCCGAACATAAACTAAGACTTCTCGTAATATGGGCTGCTCAATTGCCTTCTTTCCCTTGGGAAGATCTCGGAGGATAGTAGTTATGTATGCAGTGTAGAACTCTCTGACCATAAGTGGGACATACTTGGCCAGCTGCTATGATAACCACTGGAGCCCATGTCGATCAATCTATGTCTCAAGAGAAGGAACTCGACTCAACCCTGAGTCATTTAACCAGGACTCCTCATGAAACTATCTGATAGGCTTTCCCTGTTCCTTTGGCTCTAGTCCTTTATTATAGATTTCCTGCATACCCTCTATCCCCCATGGTGATAATGAGGATAGCGAAGATAGATGGGGCGACCGAGAACTAGGCCTCCTGCTGAGCTTGTGGTGCCTCCTGAAAATCTGACTCCATGTATGTGGGAGTCATCTGTGGTGAGCCGCTCCCGGACTCATATCTATTTTCATCCTCTTCAGGCTGGGAGGTGCTCTCAACTTCCATGGGAGTCTATACAGCCCTAGTACTTGTCAGGGGTATCTATGCATCAGGGTCAATTCGGACCTTGTGGACTTCCTCCGCTCCCTCATTCTGCTCAATATCGGAAGCCTCATCAATGAGCTTCCTGTGAAAAGCCCGGATAGCGTTCTTGTCTTTTAGAGGCATGGTACCTGAAATTTATACTACAAACCACCAATGAGCACCAACATGTCAAAACAATCAACATATACTCAGAAATAAATAGAAAGAAAGAAAAGAAATAACAAAACATTCAACATTGTACCTATTGCAGGTTGCAGGTACAAGGCATAGGTATAACTCATAGGGTGACCTACGAGTTGTACTATGGCTTCATAGCACACAGATGCGTGGCAAAATGTGACACTAAAACTAGGTATAAGGCATAGGTACGACACATAGGATGACTTACGAGTTGTAAACTGGCTTATACTAGTTTCCAGTGTTAAACGTAAACTCAGGGCAAGTGTATGAGACCCCCACTATGGTTCGTAGTGAGTACTATGACCCCTAGGTAGGTCTCGTATGGTAAAAGTTAAGAAACCTTGGGTCCTTGATGTTCCCTACGAGGGGCCACTATAAATCATAGGATGACCTACGAGTAGTAGGAGGTCCTCGTAGCAGGAAAACAGCAGGCACTTGAGGTGCCTGAAACATTACCAAACAATCTACAAATTCATTCAATCTACTTCTAATAACATCGAAGCAAGATTTCAATACCATAACAAGCACACAACTAGACTCATTATTCCAAACATAAAATTCCAATTTAAAAAATGAACCCAGACATGATATTCCATTTAAATCTCAAATAGAATTTTTCAAACACAATAAAATCAAGGATCATTACCCCCGATTCTACCATATTTCAACAATGTATTGTTCCCCAGATCACATTCACATACTCATGCAATAAGCGTTTTGATCAAATTTGGGAAACAAGGCAATAAACACACCATGCACAATTCTATTCACAACTTCATCCTAATCAATATGATCTTCACCATCAACCTGGCATGAACATAGTATGATTTACTTAGTCCATGTGCCATATTCTTGATCAAACAAATCATGCAGAATTATTATCATCGGATGACCAAGTTTCAACCAAATTACTGCAACAAGAACTCACAACAATGTTTCCAATTCACCCAACCTATAAACTCTATCAACAAGCAACAAGTCCTAACCAAAGCATCATAACTTGACCATGCTAACATGAAACCATGGTGAGAATTGAATGAAGGAAACGTAACGTGAGTCTATGAGATTAACTTGAGAAGATTACGAATAAAGGAGTGAAAAACCCTAGATAGCTGGAGAAGGTCATTGGAACAACAGTGGGTGCACTTTTAAGGTCACCAAAAATAGGGAATTAGTGGTGGGGGAAAAGTAATCGATCATCAAAAATAGGGTATGAATTGGGGTCAAAATTCATTTTGACCCCTAATATACTCAACAGGGCCACCTTTTAAAATTCCTTGATTTGGGTCTACGAGACCCGTACTACGAGTCATAGGTCAGCCTACGTCTTATAGGTCTTGGTCTCATAGGCCACTTCACACTTAGAAAAAATTTAAAAATGTACTCGGGAACTACGAACCCCACTTATAACTTGTTGGTGAACCTACAAATCATAAGGTTGGCTCGTAATGTACATGCCAATGTTAATCATCACTGTTATCCTCTATAAGGCATGACTATGAGTCATAATGTGTACTGCAACTCGTAGGCCTAGTCGTAGAGGTTGCTTCCAGTGCTATTTTCTTTAGCTTTCAGTACTTACTTAACACCTGCAAACCAACATCTCAAAATATACAATTATTGCAATAATTGCAACTGATTCAATGTCTTCGAAATAAAAACAAAAAGATAATTCACTACCTAAAAATTCAAACAATCAAAATAAAATCAAAATAAGCCAAAAATATGAAAAGTACTTGGGTTGCCTCCTAAGAAGCACCTTGTTTAATATTGTGGCTTGATTTAGTCATCATTAATCATAAGAAATCTTTAATAGCCCATACTTCACTCTTGAGCTCATCTGGGTACTTCATTGGTTGACGGATATCAAAATCAACCTCTGCATCATTGATCCTAAACCTGAGTTGACCTGAATCTATATCCACCAAGGC
Source organism: Solanum virginianum (assembly GCA_000787875.1). Lineage (NCBI taxonomy): Eukaryota > Viridiplantae > Streptophyta > Magnoliopsida > Solanales > Solanaceae > Solanum > Solanum virginianum. Next base: position 100,881 of record DF357316.1, on the reverse strand, counting down.
TCTCCCGGTGGCTAAGAATGACCTCTCCAAAATAATAGTGACCTCAAAATCAACCTTACAATAAAGAATTATAAAATTTGCCAAAAAGATAAACTTATCAACTTTCACCAACACATCAAAGAGAATCCCCTCCGGCTTCTTGGTTGTTCTATCCACCATGAGTAATCACATCCTTATGGATGTAGGTGAACCAAGACCAAGCTTTTTGAAAATGGCAAAAGGCATCAAATTTATACTTGCTCCCAAATCACATAATGCCCTTGCGAACTCTGCATCACTGATAGTACAAGGAATGGTGAATGCACCGAGATCTTTCCTCTTTTGAACTATGCATTTAGTTGTGATGGCACTACATTATTGGAGCTCTTGGAAAAGCTCTTGGCTTACCGTGTGCTTTTTTATGACCTAATCTTTCATGTATTTGGTATACCCGGGCATCTTCTCCAATGCCTCTACAAGGGGAATGTTAATGGTCAATTGCTTCAACATAGAAAGAAAGTGTTTGAATTTGCCATCATCCTCCTTTTTCTTGAGTCTTTGGGGAAAAGGAGGTAGAGGTCTTGGGATAACCTCAGCCTTTTCTTGCTTTTTTGTATCTTTGTCTTGCATCCCATTGCTAGTCAAACCTTCTTTCTCAGCCTAAATCTTGTCATCAACACCTTTTTTACCCTCTTCATCATCAACCACTAGCATTGGGGGATCTATGGTGCTCTTCCAACTTCTTGTCATAATCTCTATACAATGTCCATTATTCTTTCGATTATGAGCCATGTTACTCAACAAAGTTCCCTTTTGGCATTAGTTCAATTGAGAAGAAACCTTACCAAATTGTTGCTTCAATTACTTGATGGCAACTAAGTGAGACTCAATCTTTTAATTTATGCTTGAAATATCCTCTTCTATCACTTTCGAAGTCTCATCTTGATGGTCAGCCTTCTTCAACAACTTGTCAAACATCTCCTCAATCCTAGAATTTCTAGATTCAACATCACGATTTTGGGGAGGCACATAGGGACCATTTCTATAACTATCTCTTCGCCCCCACTCGGTCTCTGGTACTCTTTCTCTTTCATAATAACCACCATGGTTATCTCTATACACACCTTCTCTATTATCATTCTGACCTTGCAATAGTCTGAGTAGGACCCTTGGGTATTGTTTCAAAAACCCGCCGCTTGATTACTCATAAAGCAAACATCTTCATCAAAGAAGTATTCTTCATACATGGGAGACTTCAAAGGTTGGTGAGTAACTACATGAACACTTGCTTGACTTTACTTCAATACCAAATCCATACTTGTGCAAAGTTGAGTAAGTTGTTGCATAATCACCTTATTTACCTTGGCTTGTTCATTGTTAGTGTTCACCACACAAGAGGTCTTCATATTAGCTCTCTCCTATTGACACCATACTTTATTCATCTTGACCACTTGCTCCATTCTCTCAGTGATTCATCCAAAAGGTTGGTCGAGAAATATGCCTCCATGATGGTATCGACGTAAGCTTGACTATTCTCGTCAAGAGCCTGATAGAAGTTTTCAACTAAGGCATCATCAATAATTTTGTGGTCTAGAACCATCCTCAAGCACTTGGTGAACCTTTCTTATGTTGTACTAATCGAATCACCCAAAAATTGCTCAAAATTTTTTATTTGATCTTTGAGCTTGAGCCTTTTGGACCTAGGAAAATACCTTTATAAAAAAGCTCTTTGTAACTCGGCCCAACTAGTGATCGAACTTTGTGAAAGCTCAGACTACCATATGGGCACATTTTTAGTTAGAGATAGAGGGAACACTCTTGAACCAACAACATATATTGAAAGATTTTGTGTACCCATCACACTCTTACAAACAAATGCAACATTATGGAGAGGACTATGTGGATCCTCCGAAGGTATCCTTGTAAGCAAACCATGATTTTGAGGCATTTGTAGGAGGCCACTAGACATGGTAAATATAGTGTCGGCCGGTAGTAGTGGTAATACTATAGCTCCTATGACATCCATAGGCATAGGGTTCAACTTATATTGATTCCAACCATATGCATTTTCATTGAAATCCCTATGGTGTGGCTTATTCTCCCTTTGAGGTGGATTTTCATTTCCACTCATATCATCATTATGTTAACCTATGGCTTTATCAATTGTGATATCCTCATTTTCTTGGGCCATTCTTCTCGTATAAGGGATTGCCTTGACTCCTTGTGTTGGGCATACAAACCTAGTATACCTTGTAAACAAAACTAAACAACAAAAATGAAAAAAGCAGTAAAATACAAGAGAATGTAGAAATTAACACTTGAATTAACCACTACTAAAATCAACTTAGAAACCTAGCTGTATTCCTTGGCAATGGCGCCATAAATTTTGATGTTCATACTCTAACTGTAAAGCGAACGCTATCAAGTATAAACCTAACGAGAAGGTAGGGTTAAATCCACAGGGAATATGGGGTTTTGTCACCTTTACTCACCAATAATCATTTCAGCTACTAATTGACTATATTCTCTAGAATTTGGGGGGAGAGGTTTGCAATATGAAGAGAAACAAATAAAATAAACACTAAACTACTAAAGCAAAGGGATAACCAATTTAAGGAGCAACTTGGAAATTGTGTTCCCTATGATTCACTAACTCAAATATACCAGATAACATAACCCTAATTGAGACATCACATGCAGGACAAAAACTTAGCTTCTTCTAGCCCTTTGGTAAAGATGAAGGTTGAATTTCACTATGGTGCTTTGTCGGCTACCATGGTATGCCAATTGACCGTTACCCATTATCCTAGTCAACCTCTCCTTGGTCGGATTCTGTTGATTAGACAAAAGCACATCAATTGAATCCTATCATCCATTTCCCTTTTCCTATTTGGTGTTGGCCACCACCAAATAATATACAAAATGAAGGGAAATAGATAACATATGCAAATATCCAATCAAAAAAATGCAAATAATTTGGGGTATTAAAAGCTAGCTACTCATGGTTCCCACAACCCCAAGTTGTGGGGGTTTAGCTACTCATGGCTAGGGCAAAATCACAAACAATAAATAAAATAAACATGGTCGAGAGATTACCCAAAGACAATGAAGAATAAAACCACATTAAAGATGAAATCACAAGCTTGAATAAAGGAGTTTGATTACAAGTGATTTTAAATCCCCAAATTGGGTCTTCAAGAATAAAACCCTATCGCTTTCTCATTTTCTAAATTTTTTCTCACTCTAGTTTATCTCTCTAGAAAATGCTCTAAAAAAACGCTCACTGTTTGCCTTCACCAGAATGGAACATGAGGCGCAGGAAGATGGCGAATGGCCGCCGAACCAAGTGCATCAGAAGCACCTTGACATGGCGCATCTTCTCCAACATGACATGCGCAATAAGCAAGCCTACAGCTCTGGGAAATCAAGAAATAGTCCAGCCATCACTGTTGACATTTCGCAAGAAGAACTACTACGAGTTCAAGAAATTATTTCCCTAATGAATCTGGGACAAATTCAAGTGATTCTAAGGAGTTGGGGGAATCCTACGCCTTATGATCTATCTATGTCCAAAAATTAGGGGATTCTATCATCCCAAATGTGAGATCTAGAGAGGTAATTTTTGAGAGAATTGCCTAAAATGTTCCTTGAAATTCAGCCATCTTCTAAAAACATTCATGATAAGGGACCTTATGTTTTGGATTCCTAAAGCCATGGAGCTTCGATAGGGAATTTTGGGGGCAATTCTACCGGCGGGATCGATGGGGGAGCTCTTTTTGGCGACAGCGACGGTGCTCTAGCAAATTTTGTGGGGCAAAATATACCTCAATTGATTCCTGCTTCCAAGGCGCACCTCCCTACACAAAATGCCCTAAAAGTTAATGCACCAGTCATAATGAATTTGTAATCTAGGGTTTTGACTAACCCAATTGGTTGTGATGAAATTTCAGCAAGCTCTGAGGGGAATTGTCCACATCAACATAAAGCCATGAGCCTGGTGAACCCCCAATATCAAAAGCCCCAATTTCTACTAACCCAATTCTAATTAATTTGGAAACTAGAGTTTTGATGGGCACTGTCGGAGATGATGGGGTTCTGGGGAAATTTATAGGTCAAAAGGGGTACCAAAATGAAATTAAGGTCAAAGAGAAGCTGAGAGGACAAGAAACTCCAAAAGTTAATGTAGCAAATGAGCTTAATTCAAATTCTAGGGTTCTGATTGCTTATTCTTCTCTAATTTTAAATGAACTCAGAAATGGGGCAAATGGAGGGCCCAATTCAAGGTTAGTGTTGTAATGTAAGGTAGATCAGGCTCAGGAGACTACCCAAGGAAAGGTTAAGAGCATGGTGGAAGGCATGGAGGATCCAACTGACTCAACTTCATCCTTAGGTAAGTCTACTGACCCTGTGACCATCAATTTGAATGGTATAAAAGGTGATGTGTCTGCTATAGTGAAATATATAGTGGTTCAAACTAACACTAGTAGAAGCTCTAATGAGTAGGCCAAGGCTAAAAGTAATGTACACCAACAAGCTAGTTTTCTTGGACAGCCCCCTCTTAAAATGTTTGCTAACTTTGACGCCTACCATTCTCAGAAATAGAAAGACCAAAACCCCAATCCTAAAGAAACCACCAAGACAAGAAATTTACCAACACCATGCCTAACAATAAACACAACTAAATCCCAAATGAACCCATACCTCCCACAGTCATCCAATCCTTTGCTACCAAACTCAGAATCAACCAAGCCAAAACTGAAGTCTCCATCTCCATTTCACCCCCCAAAATCACTACCAAACAAGGGTATCCTGCAGTTATTTTTAAAAAAGAGGGTTTTATAGGTAAACTGGCTGATAGGTGTAGGTTCACTCTCATTGGAAAGTTCTCCAACACCATGTTCAGAATGGAGGTTATTAGGAAAAGCTTTATTGATCAGACTCAACTTACTGGGGGTGTGAAAATTGCTCATTTCAACTCAAGACATATTTATATTAATCTTGATAATGAGCTTGGTCATGTTACTATTTGGAACAAGCAGGAAATGTATATTGATGGACAATTTATGATGTTGCAATTATGGACTCCTAATTTCAGGCCTAAGGAAGAAACCTCTATTGTTCCTGTTTGGGTTACATTGCCAGAATTACCCTGGCATTTTTACTACATGGAGGTTATCTATCTCCAATTGGGAAGGCCCTGTACTTAGATTCTGCTTCTATTCAGAAAACAAGAGGCAATATAGCAAAAGTAAAGGTCTAGATTGACATCTCTAAGGAGAGACCACAACATGTTTGGTTGGGGTATGATGAGGATGACCACTCTATAGAGAGGTGGCAATTGATATAGTATGATGACCTTCCTGAATACTACAACCATTGCAAGTAACAAGGACACTCTATCACTAATTGCAGCATCAAGAGAAGGGATGATGAAATCAAAAGAAGGAAAGAAGCTGAAGCAAGCAACAACACCAAGGGAGTTGATGAACGTAAAGATACAAAGGCCCAGACTAATGATGGAAGAAACAAAGAGAAGAATATCCCTAACAACAAGGCAGGATAGTCAAAGCAAAACAACAACAATGATGCCAGTAGAAAGGTTCTAGCAAAAGTAGCCTAAAATGTTGCTGAGTGGTAGACACAGAGGAGGAAAAATGGTAGAAGGAAGTAAGAACATGTTTCACAAGATCATGTTCACTAGCAAAATTTGAATGCAGAAGACCAGCTTGTGGATAAGTCCACTTCAGGTATTGACTAAATACCCCTTTAAAATAAGAAGACTGATCATAATGTTGTGAATCAGCACTCCAACCCCCATGTTGTTTGTGTTGATGTTGAAGGGATCAGTTTCTAACCCCCTAAACCCCTTGTTGTAAATGTGGTGGATGATATTGATATAACAACCTCTCCCCATTCCCTCTCTATTGTTTCTGGGACAACTATTGTAGTGTTTGGAGAAAAAATGGTGAGAAAAGAGACACTTACTAACTTGTAGGATGGGAACCAATGGGAAAGGCTGATCCTAAACCCCAAGCTCCTGCTACCACTTTTGTACAACAGAACACTTAGAATGGTATGGTCAGAGTCTAAAGCTCAGCTCAAAATACTGATACATGGTAGAATCATCCTAAGGATGGCATGGAAAAAGATTTGGGCCAACTGGCAAGCTCTAGTGGCTCCAAGAGTAAGAATAAACTGAGTAAGAAGAGGATTCTTTAAAAAAGAAGCTTGCAAGCAGTCTGGTGAATTCAAAGAACAATGAGAATAATGCTGACAACATAAGTGCTCAGGTGAATGAAACATGCAAGAAATTCATCCTTGTTTATGAGTATGCTAACATGATTGTCCCACCACTCAATGTACAATAAATCTCCTCTTTGGTTAGGGAATTAGGTTCAATAGATACTAATATTTTTCAATTCAATACTGATCCTTTACTTCCCAGCAATGAGGAAGATGAGTATGGGGTGATAAACTTTGAAGATGAGGTGGATATGGATAATTTCCCTATTCTAAACAACATGATAATGATGAGACCTGCGAGCAACTCATTAAGATTATTAGTTTTACTAATGATGAGGCAATGCAGGGGAAAATTGATCAAGTGAGTCAAGAACTAGGTCTTTCTCCTAGAGGTTTTCACCAAGCCAATGTTGACACCAAAAAGCATAGCAGCAGAAATCCTGTCACAGGTGGCAAGCCCAACACAAGGTTGTTTACTTCAAAATCTTCCCAATGATTAATACAATCATTTGGCATGCAATGGGTATTAATACCTAGGGAGCAACGAAAAGAATGCAATTCTTAAATTTATTAATCAACTGGCCATCATAGTCATTTTAAAGCCTTTTTATGCAAATTCTCAATTACATTCCTGTAGATTACAGTTGGGAATGGACAAAGCAGTTTGTACTAGAAATGAAAGATTTGAGTGTTCTGGAACCATGAAGTGGATTGCAACTTACTGGAAAGTGATGAGCAATAGATCACTTGTGAAATCCAACACCCTCAGATTCCCCACAAATTCAAATCAACTTTTGTGTATGCTAAATATAAGGACTATCTGAGAAAACCTCTCTGGGAGAGAATGCTTTATATCTCTAACAGATTCAGGGATCATCCTTGGTGTATTGCTGGAGATTTTAATGTAATCACTTCTACTGAGGAGAAGCTTGGGGGCATTCCTTACAATATAAAGAAGATTCTTGAATTTATCTCTGTTATAAAAGGGTGTAGTCTGATAGATCTGGGCCTTTCTGGACAAAAATTCACATGGACAAACAATATGGGGGGTGCATTTTAGAGTATGGAAGAGACTTTATAGGGCCATGGTCAATAACAAATGGTTGGATATGATGCCTCAAACAACTGTAACACATTTACCTAGAGTTAGCTCAGATCACTGTCCACTACTAGTTGAGATGACTACTAGAGCTGACAATGTGATTAGATACTTTAAATTTTTGAATTGTTGGGTGGAGCAGCCTGGTTTCATGGATGTTGTGAAAGAGTGTTTGGAAAAGCCTGTATCTGGGAATCCTATGTGGATTTTCCACCAAAAGCTAAAGAGGCTATCCAATACACTTAGCAACTGGTCTAAATCTATATTTGGGGACATTCATGCTAAAGTGAAAAGCTACAAAAAGAGGATCAAAGTAGCTGAGAAGAGGTTGATTGAGAATTGTACTGATGTAGCTAGAATTCATCTTCACATTTTAAACGTAGAATATATAAAATTTCTCAAACTTGAAGAGTCTATTTTGAGGCAAAAATAATAGTTACATTGGTTCAAGGAGGGGGATACCAACATTGGATATTTTCATGCTCTTCTTAGAGGGAAAAGAGAAGACTTTTCATTCATATAATCAAAGGTGAAGGTGATGAATCTTATCAGGGGGATGAGGAAATTGCTGAGGCAGCATGCACCTATTTTTAACATTTCTATTTATTTTTGTTAGTTGATTTTAGGTGTAGGTTGGCTGGTACTATGACTGAACAAAAGTTCTATATTGCAAATGACTTGTTGGAAATTTTGCAGATACGCACTCTATTTTATGGGCAAGAGTCCGAAGATCCCAAATCCAACTATAAAATTTCACTCAAACGTTGAGAGGGGTCCTTAGGAAAAGACATCCTGCTTGGGAGGCCATGGCTTTTCAGGTTTTCCCTATGACTCTCTGTAGTGAAGTTGTAGAATGGTGGTTAATTCTCCCACATGATGTTTGCTCTAACTGGGGGGAAGTACAGAGAGTCTTCCTTATGAACTTCTGTAAGGAGTCCAATAAGCAAAAGCTACAGAACAACATCTGTAATTTCAAAATAATACTAGGAGAACCTTTGTTAGTGGCTTGGGAAAGGTACAAGCAGTGCTTGGCAGTAAATCAAAATGATGATCTAACTGATGATGAATTGGCGGCTAGATTCTACCGAGCATTAACCTCTGAGCAACAAGGGCAGGCTGGCGCATTATTTGGATGGGACTGTTGGGAATTCATAAGATGACCATTTAATTAGATCACTGAGAGTCTAGATAAGCTATCTGTAATTGCCCAAGTCTACCAACCCCTTCAAGATCAAGCCGGACCATCTACTAGTGCATCTATGGGAGCATCAAGTAAACCCAAAAGCAAAAATATTGCACATTGGATGAGGCTAGCATACCAACTTTGTATCATTATTAAACTGACCCGGATTGAGCATATGCTAGAACAAGTCCTGATCAAGGTGAATGAACAAGATGACATTGTCCAGGAGATAATGTTTGATGTCCTTAGATGTAACTACAAAGTGGAACAACAAACTATATCAATGCAAAGGCTTGGCGATAGGATGGAGTAGCTCGCGGAGAAGCTTGAGGAGGTACAGGATGAGCAAAGGAGGATTGCACGGCGCAACAATGAGACCCATGGAGAAGTCTGATTATCCATGATGACAAAGTTGAGCCACGACGTTAAACAAGGAGCTTCTTGGGAAGCAACCCAAGCATCTTTTGTGTGTTAGTTTATTTTGAGATATTTTATTGTATTTAACTTAGTTGTTGGTGATTTAATATTGTGTTGTGATTGTTGAGACTTTGAACCAATTGTATCAATTGGCATTTTGGTGCATTTTAAGTAATAGGTTGCAGGAACAAACCAAGAACTAAAGAATGGAAAAATTATGCTTGGATGCAGCTTCTACGAGCAGGCATATGAGTTATAGTGAATGTTACGACTTGTATTCATGGCTCATAGAGGGAAATAGTGAGTACCAAAAGTTGGCACACACACTATAAGCCAGCCTTACAATTCATAAGGTCCCTTACGAGTAGTAAGTGGGTTTCGTAGTGCTCAGGTATGATATTGTAATTTTCCTAAGTGATTGGTTTGCATCAAGATTGAGACCTATGAGTCGTATGAATTCATATGACTCATAGTTGGGGTCTTGTAAGACCAATTTGTAGAATTTTAAAGGGCAAATCATTTTGAATATTAAGAGACTAATGTCTTTTGACTCTTTATGTCCCTTCATGAAGAATCCTCTTTCAGTTTATAACTCCCCCCATCATTCCCTTTCACTATTTCATTTATCTGTACATCTTTTATCCACTAAAATTCCCCAACAAGTGAATTGTGCACCAAGAACTCTTCCAATTTTTCTTCTTCTCATCATACATTGACATATTCATCTGGTAAGTTCTTGCGATTAGATTTGATTTGTCTCTGAAAAATCCTTGTCTTATGGATGATTGAATGAGGGCCTCAAGATCATGATTAGTATAACCATTCAAAAGTGCCTATGATAGTAAGAAGAATGTGGTATACAATTGTTTATATCTTTATAAAAGGTCGAGTCTTGAATCTTGTCCTTGTTTGGTGATTTTGATATCTAATATTATGACCATATGCCTTTGTTGTGTATTTTATGGATCATTATGAAGTTCATGTGGCACTGAAATTATTGGGTTAAGGGGTGTTATAGTTTTATTTTCAGATGCGTTGATGCTGATAAACTTAGAGGAATTTTGAACTGTTAAGGAAAAATTCATACGTTGTTTTGATACGTTTGGTAATAAAGGGTACTTATGTTTACTACTATATCGCTTATACCTTTGTGTTTGTAACCTCTGATGCTTTCTTGATTTGTTATTGGTCTTTTGGAAAGGTTAGAGACACCCGATGGGCTCTCTGTTTTCTTCTACGAGGACCCACTATAAGTCATAGGTCTTTATATGAACCGTAGTGGCCTTTTATAGAAGACAACAATCATTCATGGTGCCTTAACCTTTTCCATACGAGATTCGCCTACAGCTCATAACACCTGTTATGAGTCATAATAATGGTCTCTTGGCCCAGATCGGAATTCTCAAAATGTCTCTGGAATAAAATATGAGTTAAGACTACAACTCATAGGTAACCCTATGAGTCATACCTGTGCCTCATACCTGATTCCATAACGCATTTTTATCTATTTTGTTAGTTTAATGAGGCTATAGAACGACTCGAGGGCCTCGCTATAAGTCGTACCTGCACCTCATATCTACAACCCTGCACCTGGTTCAGTTTGCTTTTACTTAAGTAATCTTAATGTTCTTGTTTGATTGTTTCATTTGTTACTTGTTTGATTGAAACAAACATCATGGGACTCATGCTTTAACATGTTGACAATCTTGTGAGATAATGTCTTCAAGAGGTCGAAGGGTGCTTCCTCTATTTCAGGTCATCGCCTAAGGGATGAGTCCTCTGAGGAGGAGCAATCAATTAAAGAGATAAATGTGCACCCAGACCCTGAGGCTAATGTGCCCTTAACACGATCACACTCAACCAGAATACTGATGGAAGTGGATAGCTCCTCCTAGTCTGATGAGGAAGATGAAGAAGACGGGTCAGGTGATGATGACTCCACTTTTGATTCTGTTTCTCTTGAAGTGTCTCAGGCTCAGCTAGAAGAAACCGCTCCTCCATAGCTAGCTGATTTTACTTACACCATCAGGTCCACAACCCACAAAACACAAGATGGTGTGTTCCTGGAATGAAAGAGATCTATGATAAGGGACTGAAACCTAAGAGTTGAGGGAGACCGGTGTAGAGATTTCATGAGGAAGCAAGGTCGAAAGACTTAGGGTTGAAAGGTGTACTATATTAGAAGCTGATATTAACCTCTATGGGTTAGGACGGTTATCACAAGTGCTGGGGAAGTACGCGTCTTACCTGGTCCGAGAATTCTATGCCTCTTACTATGCCACTATATGTGGCAACCTTCCAAGGCTCATGAAGCTCATTGATGCACCATGGTTAAGTGAAGTCATGGTCAGGGGTGATGTTGTTGACATCTCAACAAAAACTATTCCAAGGGTGCAATTTTGACCTAATTATAGAGCTTCACATTCCATATTAGAATATGATCATAGGGTGGTAGACATGAGGTAAGTAGTTAATCAGAATGATGCCGGGCTGAGAATAGAATTATTGAGGTGGATGGTGGGCCAAATTTGCGAGGAAGGTGTTGAGCTGATATGGGTTACAAACCATGCCAAGCATATTTTGAAGGCCCATCTCTCATTTAGGGTAAAGTTTTGGTGGTCTTTTATCTGATGGTGCATCAGGCCTACATTTATGGATAATGTGATCACATTAGAGAGGGTCGTGTTGTTGGCGAGCCTCTTGGTAGGGTATGATATTGATTGGGCTCATGTTATTGCAGAATAGATCTATGAGTCAGTGGTCTGTATTTAGCAAGGATTGTTATTCCCTATTCTAATTTATAGATTATACAAGGAAGTTGGTGTGCGGGTTTCTCTCCACTTGGACCCTCATGTAGAGGCTTTGCGTATGATGGACCCCAGCTTAATCAAGGCTGATGAAAACCTAATAGCCCTACAGAGAGCTATCCCACCTTCTATGCTAGAGCTATTCCTGGTAGAGCCTCAGATTGCACGTTTATCTCCAGCTACTATCTGGCACTACTCCGGCTACTGCCGAGCTTACACCAGTGGTTGAGATCTAGTCTACACCATCCTCCAGCATTCCAGCACTAGCAGCATCTACTTTATAGGTTGATCCTCTTTTTTCTGTTGTTGCATTTCAAGCTTTATTATATAGGGTGGCTATAGCAGAGGGCAGGCTACGTGAGTTGTCAGCACTGGTTTGGCCATTGATTGATTAGATTGTTTGGGACTCTGAGGAGAGGATGAAGGCATTCACCCGAGACTTAGTTGTTGAGAGGGTCCGAGGGGTGGATGCCCAGGTGGATGTTTTTGAGACTATAGTCCACCGGAGGCTTGAGGGAGCTCGTCCTGCTGATGCTAGTGTGGTTACATAAGGAGTTGGCCAAGTTTAAGTTCGATTTATTACAGTTGTTGGCAGTCCCTGTTGCAGTCCTATATGTAGCACTGATTGGTGATGAGGCATTTTATTGTCTTACCGACTATTCAGATATCCATAGGAAGAGGCCCTTTGAGCATAGTAATGATCTAGAGTTGACCCCAAAGAGGTCGATACCTGAGGAGGATCCCATACTCGAGGAGGTGGTGCAGGAGTCGCTGTTGTTGGGGGCTATTTAGAGAGATAGAGAGGAGCATACCCTACATGGAGAGGGTACCTCAGGAGTAGCTATAGCCCAGGCAGGCGAGGAGGAGATGCAGCCTCAGGACCCTTCAGATCCGCTCGAGATTGGTGCTTGAGCACCATGATGTTTGACCCCTTTTGACCCTAGTTCTTATTTTGCTTTATGGATATTTTGTCCTTGTGTTAGACAATATTATTTTTCTGTTGGTTTTTTGATGTTTTTGTTTGATAATGTTCTTATGTTGGGTTTTGGATATTAGTTTTGTTAATTGTTAGTTTTTAATGTCTATATATCTATGTTATCTTTTCATTTTCTCATCTAAAGTTTGTGTTTTTACTTTGAGGACAAAGTATCATGTTTTGGTGGGGTGGTGGAAGTTATTGATTTAGGTGAAGTCTGAGTAGACTCAAGTCCATAACTTCCCCTATTTTTGATCCCAAGGTTTTCTTGCCGTGTTTTTTTTTTCTTGTAGATGTTTAATTTTCTGTTGAACCGACATGTTTTAGAAAGTGTAGATAATTTGTAAATGCATAGTAATGTTATCTATTGTCATATATATAGTTCTTAACAATTCTTTAAGTTTTTGGTAAAAATTAGGTACTCTCAAAATTTTTTGGATTATGGTTGTTGATGCATTTATACATTTTGAGTATCTGGCAATGTTTGTTCTGATACTGTGAAGGTAAACTAAGGCTAGAAGCATGACTTGGGAGTCTATGCTTGATTGTGTGTGCAATGCCATGTGTGTTGTGAGCTTATTTTGATGTATTCATGTATCATGTATGGACTTAGAACTTGCCTTAGACTCTAAGACTAGTTTAGTGATTTGCTTGATCTGGAAGTGATCTTAGGCCTTTGTTATGATAGTAAGCCCACTTTTGCCTAAATTACCTACCAAATGAACTAGTGAATCCCTTGTTCCAAATGTTTGAGCTTCTCATGTACTCATTCTTTCTTGACACCTTGCTAACCTTACCTCATTTGATGAAATACCTTGATATTAACCCTGATCTATCCTTGAACATGTGAATAGTGATTAAGGCTAAAAGCCTAAGTTAAGGATGGCTATATTGTTGGCCCTAGTTTGAGGCATAGATATTGTGTACTTCACCTTAGGCTTTTCAGGGTGGCCCTTATTGTGGTAAAGTAACAAAAATGAGGTAGTTAGTTAGGGTGAAAAGAAAGAAAGTAGATAATCCTGATCCTGGTGAAGAAAAAGAAAAGAAAGAGTGCCTTCAGTTGAAAAGATTAGCAAAAATGAGTTCAAAATGGAGGCACAACTGAAAAGTGAAAGAAAAAGCTTGGAAAAGCTTGAAATAGGGGGATAAGGGAGGAGTTAGTGAAATTAGATGGGTTGAGAAGGTAAAAGTGTTGGTAAGCATAGTTCAAGGATAACTTTCAGTCACTAATTGCCTAAAATGCCATACCAAAGCCCCCTGAACCTATGTCACAAGCTCTTAAGTCCTAAAGTGATCCAAATCCACTTTGTCACTAAGCCAAAAGATGAGTATAGGGGAAAACTTATGGTGTTAGTCATTGTGCATGAATTTTAATTGTGAGAGTGAGAATATTTCGTCAGTCCCTGAATTTTGAATATTTTTGAGTGAGTATAAAAGACTTCTTTCTAGTGAGGGCATTTGCACTACTTGAGTAGCATTTGACTAAACCAGTGATTATGGACAGTTGATGCTCCTTAGCATATCATAATTTAATTGCCAGGTATTCATTGTGTTCTTATTTTGCTTAACAACTTTGAAATCCTGTTTTGAAAATGGTAGTAGGGTACCTAAATCAGAGAGTTAATTATATGCCATTAACATAGTTGCTATGTATTTCTCTTTGTCTGCATAGATTGAGTCATTGCTTGAGGACAAATAATAATTCTAAGTTGAGGGTATTGATATGTTGTCAAAATAAAACACATTTGGTGCCTGAAACAAGGGATTTTGTGAGTTTTTAAAGCGACTTTTTATGATTTTGATGTGTTTTTGTGTTGATCTTGCAGAAAAGTTAGGTTGGCATGATTTTGAAGAAAAGTGATAGATTTTGCTGAAGCATAGGCCATACGAGCCCACCTACGAGTCGTAGCTCAAGCTACGAGTCATAGAGTGTGTCGTAGCAAGAAATAGAGACCAAAAATAAAAAATTTTCCAAGTGAAGGTCTCTCCTACGAGGACATCCTACAAATCATTAGACACACTATGACTCGTATAGGTGGACTTGTTGCAAGAATCAGAGAGCCAAAATGTTGGACCAAAAACTGAAGACCAAGAGTACGAGATGAATGTACGAGTTGTAGCCCAAGCAATGACTCGTACCAGTCGGTTGTACCAATTGAGTCTAAGATGCCAAGAACCTGATATGATACCCCAATGATGACTCGTAGGTTACCCTACGAGTCCTATCTGCGAGATGTACTAGCTACCAGCTGTGTTTTCTGCATAATTATTTTGGTTTATTTGTACACACTTTAAATACTTTAAGTTAGGTTTTCATTTCATATCAGACATCTTGTAGACTTAGAAAATTGCTCTTGAATATTCTCTTAAGAATATTTTAGGGTTTCACCTTAGTTTATTATATTCTGTTGGAAAATCTATTTTGGGGATTGCAAATCTTGTGCTATACACTTTGGATATCTATCAAGGTTGTGGGTTTGCAACTTGTGGTGTCTTCACTTTTTATTGTGTTGTTAAAACTTTGAACTATGTCTATTGTTTGCATTTTTGTGTGTTTTGCCTTAGCCATGAGTAGCTAAGCACCCACAACTTGGGGTTGTGGGATCCATGGGTAGTTGGCTTGAGATGACCTAGGTTTCTTGCTTTTCTGTGATTGGGTTTTTGCATGTATTGTCTATTTTCCTTCATTATTATTGTTGTTTGGTGGTGGCCAACACCAAATGCCGCCTACTATCACGATCCCGACCAAGGTAGTGACGAATAGGAAAAAGGAAGTAGATGCCAGAATTCGATTGATATGTTCTCATCTAATCAACCAAGCTTGACTAAGGAGAGGTTGATTGGGACAATAAGTAACGCTTAGTTGGCATGCCATGGTTGCCGACTAAGTGCCATGATGAAATTTGACCTTCACCTTCACCTTCACAAGAGGGTTGGAAGAACCAAAGTTACCATCCTTCATGCAAACTACCAATTGTAGTTATGTTACCTAGGGTAATCGAGTCAACGAACCATGGGGAATAGAATTCCCAAGTTGTCCCCAAAATTGAGTGTTTCCTCACATTATAGTTAGTGCTTGTTTTATTTTGTTTTTGAATCACAAACACCCCTCTCCCTCATTTAGAGATTTTAGTTATTGATTCTTGAAATGATTTGTAGTGAATTCTTGTAGTCAAGCCCTGTATTCCCTATAGATTCAACTCTAACCTTCAGTTAGGTTAATTGCTGACAACAACCACTTTCTTATTGGAGCGTAAACATCAAATGTCATTAGTAGTGCCTTTAGCAATGGAAGAATTAGAGCAGGTGGTATCATCAGGAATAACAAGGGTGAGTTCCTATTGCTTATTCCACGCCTCTTGGAGTTGGTATATAGGGTTAACTAAGGTCATCTTGGATGTTGATTCATAATTATTGTGCAAGTGGATTGATCACAATTAGGTCCTGACCAGGCTCCTCTATTACACTTCTCAACTGGAAGGTTTTGTTTGCAGACACTTATTAGAAAAGCTAATAAGCTTGCTAATGTTTTGGGCTAAATACAGTCACAAGCTTGTTGTTCCTCAAGTTTTTGATGATGTTTCTTAGATTCCCAATGTTGGAAAAGCTGCTTACTACATGGACAAGGTTGAGATGTTTTCTTTTAGAAGAGGGAAACTCAAACGGATCAAAGAACCCCCCTGAGATGTTTCCTACTGTTGGTCACATAATGGGTCCTCAAAGTTTTTATGCTCATGTGATCCTGATCCTAATCCTTGGGAGTTCTTTTCCTAATGAGTTCTTTCGGATTAGTCTTTTGTTTCTCTTTTGTATCGTCTCTTATTATGCAAGGGAGAGTCTCCCTTATTTATTCGCTTTCATAGAATTAATTTATAGAGAGGAGTCCTCTCACTATATCTTTCCTTATATGTTTTTTCGTTTAGATATGGGAACAAATATGCTGACTTTAGTGAGTTGGCAATTTGTATACCACCATAGGACAAAGGTTAGGTTTATGTCCCCCTCCTTGTATCTTTTCATCCTTTTCATCTATAATAAGGCTTGGGGGTGTGCAGCTCAGGCCCTGACCGTCCAAAGGAGTGGGGACCCTTTGGAATAGGTCTATTCCCTATAAAAAAAAAACCCCTAAGTATCTATACTAAACCCTTAGAATTTCTCTAACACTATTATAAGAATTCTCTCTTGAAATCTATAATGTGTTCTCTCTCAAAAACCCTAGCTAAACTATTTATACTATTTATAAAGAGACCCTTAAAATAAAATAGAGTATCCAGCTAGCAGCAGATACGACTCGTAGGTATGACTCGTAGGGTAACCTATGAGTCATAATTAGGCTTTCATAGTCAGCACTTGGCATTTTTGGATTTGACTGCTACAATCTATACTACTAGTCAATTTTTGATCTACGACTCGTAGGGCCTTCTCGTAGTCCATTCTTGTAGTTCTTGGTCCAATTTTCAACCTCTCTAGAAATGGCTACGAAACCCATCTCTATGAGTCATAGTGAGACCTACACTCGTAGGTTGGTCTCATATAGTTGACCTTCACTTCTTAGATTTCTGATTTTGCACACTGGAATTGGCTACAAGGATAACTATGACTCTTAGCTTGGGTAAGACTCATAGGGTGGCTTATATATCCTAAACTTCATCAAAATCTGTAATTTCCTTCTAAAATCATGCCAACCTGTATTTTCTGCACAAATAACACAAAAACACATAAAACCATAAAAGGTCGCATTAAGAACTTGCAAAATCCCTTATTTTAGGCATCAAATGTGCTATATTTTGAAAGAATATCACCTGTAAAGTGGGATTCGTACAACCTGGCAGGATTGATGAAATTTGGGATCTTTATAAAGTTTAATCTACCACTTATCAGACAACCAGTAAAGTCCTCTATGAGTCATAGACGAACTCATAGATTGGGAAACAGAGAAAGGCAGTCTATGAAGTCTAGAAAAAGGCCATCAAAAGAAACCCATCTAGAGCTCGTAGAATGTTCTATGGCTCGTAGATGGAGTTTTATAGACATGTCCGTCCAGGATTTTAAGTGGGGTAAATTTGACTTTTCCTCTTTTTCTAAGTCCAAACTACGTCGTTTTAACCCCGTCTAAGTCCCCTATCAGCATATACAACCCTAATTCACTTCTTTTCTCCCCATTCCAAAATACTCTAAGTCTCAAAATTCTCTCAAGCTCTTCAAGGCTTTTAACAAAAGGGTGCAAGCTAGGGTTTCAAGTTTTTCATCTCTAAATCAGGCTTTCTCCATCATAATCACACCAAGGTATGTGGGTTTGATTGTGGGAATCTTCCTACCCACAAGTCCAACCAATCTTCTTCTCAAACTACATGGATTTATAGATTATTTTAATGGGTATTTATGGACTTTTGCTTATGATGATATCATTATGCATTGTACACATAATTTCTATTTCGGTACTTCAAGTAATGATTTTATTATACTAAAAATATTATTGGGGTTTGACATTATGATAGATTTTATGATGTTAAAGTTATGTACTCTATTATGCCATGAAAAGCTATGGAGGAACTTATGGTTTTAGCTGATTTTCATAATACCAAAACAAGGGTTCTATTATAATAATGCTAGGTTGATTTGAATAAATTTAAATGAATTGATTTCACTTCTCCCTTGTTTCGTACTCTTGATATGCATGACTTTTAAATACATGTGCATATACCCATCATGTTTGACTAAACCTACATGACAAGAATTTTTTTGTTGATGAAAGATTGTTGCATGAATTACAAGAGAAGCGTATTATGACAAATTGTGTACTTCCTTAGCATACATTAAACTCATTAAAGGTTCCTATGATTTATAGGTAAAGTATTCAGCCCATATGCTATATATTCTACCCTATGGTGAGTAATTAATGTCTACATGAAGTGGTGAAGCATAATAGCTATTTATCCTTATGTACTATACTATCTAAGTTCCCTAGAAGGGGTCATGTATGTTACAATCTCTACCCTCATGCGTAACACAATGCCTATTAGAAGGGGTCATGTCTATGCATTATTTTTTTTACCTTCTAGTACAAGGCATATGCCACGTATAGGGGTCATGTATTTGAATGAACTACTCATGCCATCTTATCTTGTTCTATAAGTTATGGAAGTTATGATTATTTCAAGTATTCATTAGGACTAGACCTAGTACCAAAAGAGGCTTAAGATAGGGGCTCGAACCAAGAGTTCCTTATATAAAGTCTTGGTCTTTTAACTATGTGCCACCATAGGTTTATATTATTTTTCACTATATGGGCTTTTACTAATGGATCCAACTAGGTTAGTTACCCACTATATGGGATTATAGTTGGTTTACCTTAGCAAGTAGACCACTCTTTTATTCAGTATGGAGTGAACATCGAGATTTCAAGTTATAGCTCGCTTGGTCTTATATGTCAGTTAGGGTCTCCTCCCACATATGTGAGATATATTATGCAAGTTTAACTATCTACACACATGTTTTCACTTGAGCATTGATCATACATGTCATATTGAACTCATGTCCATTGATTATGATTATGTATATTGATTATTATAGCTGATGTTCCTTATTGCATGGCACCCTACATACTTAGCACATTCCAAGTACTAACACATACTTTTTGCTTAAATGATCTAACCATGTAGGGACTGGAGCTTCTATTAAACCATTGAAGACTACTATTGGTGAGTCTTCCATTTTGGGGACAACATCCACTTTACTTTCATACTTTTATTAATACTTATCTACTGTAGGTTTTTTATCTTTCCAGATGAGCTTGGGAGATGTCTTGGCTCCTATTCCGCTCATATTAGAGGTGTTGTTGGATATGGAAATCTATGTATCTAGCTTGGCTCCTATTTTCTTTATGTAATTGTGAAGCCTCCCCGTAGTACCTTTTTCCCTTCTATGCTTTTTGTATGTGGATAGATGTGATGGAAGTCCCAAGTCCCTAAATGCCCCCAAAGCATGAGTCATACCTAGCTGTCCGTTAGAGTCAATTGCTATTTGATTCATGCAAATGTTCTTTCCTTTATGTCCCTATAGCATGAGTCCAAAGACTCACCTTTCTTAGAAATTATATGTTATATGTTTTTTGCACTTTTATGCTTTCGCAAGAATGTGACATGCATATTTAAGAGGCTTGTTTGGGATCCCTTCGGGTTTCCATTAACCATGTCACGTCTAGGCCCTAGGCTTGGGTCATCAAAAGCTTGGTTTTAAAGTACTAGGCTTGTAAATGGTCCTAAAAAATCCAACACATCATGTCAAGAAGATTCTTGTTCATGGTTGTGAAGTGTGCCACAATTATGAATGGGAAGCTATGAGGCGTTTTATGAAATGGTTCACTCCTTCATGATCTATGTCGTACCTTAGATTTAAAATAAGATTTCCTTCCCTAAGGGGTAGTCTTTTACTCTATAGATTATGCCAGAACAAGGGAGAATTCCCCAAAGATCTCCCATACCCAAGGAGTGTAACGACCCTAAAAAGTGCCTGAAAATGTGCCTCGGAAGTGTCCAAAATCATAATTTCCATATATCTCAAAATCCATGCATAATATCAAACATTTGACTTCATATTCTTATTCAAGGGTCGTTTTGAGCGGAACATGGGTCTAAACCCAATTTAAGAGAAAATGATTAGCAATTTCGATATTCCACAGAATGAATTCCAGAGAGCTTTTCGCGCCCCTGGTGTAACGCGCCAAGAGCACGCACTTCTGTAAATAGTGTTAATTTTTTGTTAGTTTTGACTTTAGTCCATGACTTTTAAATCTTCCTAAGTGTTCCCAAATATGAAAATACCTATACTTAACCATTTTCACCCTCATATCATTCTAAACATTCCCTAATACTCATCAAACACTTAGCTAAATATTTTACTCCTAAACTCAAGTCTCAAAACCTACCAAGATATTTTCTAATACTCACCTAAACACTTAGTCTTATATTTCTCTCAAAATTCAAGTGTCAAACCCTTATCCAGATCTTAAGGTTCCTTCAAGCTTCAAGTCTCCATCTCCAATCTTTATCAAGTTCATCTCCAAAGCTAATGTATGTAGGTTTCTTTCATGGGTTCCATTCACCCAAGATACCCAAGCTCTTTTATTCAAAATTGCATGATTTAAAGTTAATTTATTTATGTGTCTTATTCATTATGAAATTCACTACACACTATGTTGGGTTTATGAAATTGTGATTGTTTTACTATGTTTGAAGCTATGAATCTAAGGTCTATGGTGAGAATTGATGAAGGGTCTTGATGTATATTATTTGAGGGTTTTACTAAGTATCTATTGATGGCTATATGCTGATTTTTCTAGCATGATTTCAGTCTTGAATGACATGATTTTACACTAGCATTACATACCCTCTAAGTCTTTGATAAAATGTCTAGTTATTGATTCTTAAGGAATTAAAGGTCCAATGTATGTCTTATGAGTTGAATGACTATATGATGATGAATTTAAGATGGAATGGTGATGAAAGGAATGTATGTGTGTAATGATGAAAGAAGTTGTGTGTGTATATATTTGGTTATGAAAGAAATATATGTGTATGATGATAAAAGAAGTGTATGTGTGTGTGTATATATATATATATATATGTATATATATATATATATATATATATATATATATATATATATGATATTATCTCTATATAGTGTTGGGGATCACCAAGCCTAGCTCGCGGGGTTGGAGGCTCGGGTAACCTACATATATATATATATATATACATATATATATATATATACATTTATATATATATATACATCTATGTATATATATACATATATATATATACATATATATAGTGTTGGGGATCACCAAGCCTAGCTTGCGGGGTTGGAGGCTCAGGTACCTATCGAGGGGTTGGTACCTTGGTTGCCTAGCTCGGGGTGGTCGGCCCGGGTAACCTTGTTAGGGGTTGGTACCCATCAACCTTGATATAGGGGGGGGGGGTTTGTACTCTGCAACCTTGATGGGGGGTTTGTACTCTGTCAACCTTTGTAGAGGGTTTGTACTCCATCAACCTCATGAAGGAGGTCGTACCTCAGGTGCCTATCCAAGGGGGTGGTAGGCCTTTGCTTGCACTATAATGGTCACTCTTTAGACTCATATTATGATCTATATAAGCATGGTTTTACTTCAAGCATCATTCATGCATGCCATATTATTAGTATGCTATTCATTGCTTATGATTACGCATTTTGCATATGATGCCTACCTCTTGTTGCATTGCATCCTATAGACTTTGTATATTCAAACATACTAATGTATACTCTATGCCTATATGATGTCACCATGTAAAACCGATGTACTGCTTGATCATCCTCCTCCACATGGCTAGTACGACTTCTATTAAGCTTGTCGGTGAATTCTCCATTCAGAGACGTTACTTATGAACTCTTGCAAAGTATTAGGAATTTCTCTCTTTGACTTATGTATTGACTATGAGAGTGAGCCCAATTACTTTGTATTGGCCCCCACTCTTATCTATGTAGTAGAGGTGTTGTAGGATATGTTAGGTATCTATGCTAGGAGCTTCACTCTATTGAATCTTGATGTTTATGATATGGAAGTTTACCCTTAGTCCTAATTCCCTTTGTTTATGTTTATCTCTTATTGTCATTCTGATTGCTTCCGCAACAAAAGATGTATAATGATATGCTATGAGGCTTGTTTGGGGTTCCTTTGGGTTCCCCATTCACCATTCATGTCTAGGCCCTAGGCTTGGGTTGTGACAAAGGTGGTATCAGAGCAGTAGGTTGTTAGATCCTCGGAGTCTAATACACCGTATTGATTAGTGTCTTATTCATGGTTGTGTTGTGCTCCACAACTATGAGTAGGAGGCTATGAGACGTTTTAGGAAATATTTTCCTTCTTCATGTTCTAAGTCGTGCTATAGAGTTGAAGTAAGCTTTCCCCTTAATGATTATTCTTTGCTATGTTAGATCATGCCTAATAGGAAGGGAAGACGAGCCCGCACGCCTGAGGAGAAACTGGCTAATGGAGAGCTTAGGGATGCTCTCATTTTGCTTGCACAAGTGGCGGCTAATCAAGTCAACTAAGGGCCCCAAGCCCCTTATGCTCCTACCCCAGCCTCTCGGGTAAGAGACTTCATGAGAATGAATCCCCCAGAATTTCATGGGCCAAAGGTGAGTGAGAACCCCCAAGAGTTTATTGATGAGGTCTACAAAATTTTTTCCATCATGGCTATAAGGCCGGAGGACAAGGTTGGAATTTATGAATTTGAGACAAGGGTCTATGAGTATAAGGGAGTATGCCCTTAAGTTTACCTAACTCTCTAAGTATGCTCCGTATTTGGTGGCCGACTCAAGACCTAGGATGAACAAATTTGTGATGGGTGTTTTCGACTTGGTTAGTGAAGAATGCCTGNNTGAGTAGGGTGTCCATGGGTAGCCTAGCACATGTGACCTAGGATGAACAAATTTGTGATGGGTGTTTTCGACTTGGTTAGTGAAGAATGCCAGTCCTCCAAGTTAATTAATGACATTCACTTGTCACATTTGATGACCTACACTGAGCAAATGGAAGAGGAGAAATTGAGGAAGAGAAGGGGGCATAAAGCCAAGAGGGCTCGTTTTGAGGGTAAGTTCCAAAGGAGTGGCCGATTCCATCAAGTCTAAAGGTCTACTCATGCATTTGATAAGAGGGTTGCAAATGATCTTTCGAGGGCCCAAGGTTTTCAGGGTGTGGCTCCTATTGATGTATGTCTAAAGTATGGTAAGGCTCATGGTGGCCTATGTTTAAAGAATAACAATGCTTGTTATGCTTATAGAGAAATGGGGAATAAGGTGATAGATTGCCCTCCAAACTGCAAATAGGGCAAGAAGGTTCGCCCACAAAGTGCTGATGCAGTCCCATTGGGGAGAGGTGGCGACAAGATGGTGCCCCAAGGAACAACCGATTCTATGCTTTGCATGAGAGGCAAGGGGTTGATAAAGTCCCCGATGTTGTTACCAGTATGTTAAAAATCTTTGATTTTGATGTGTAACCGTTGATTGATCCGGGTGCCACTCTTTCCTTTGTTACCCCCTCTGTTTCCTAAAAGTTCTATGTTGATCCCGAGTTGTTGCATGAGTCATATGAGGTTTCTACTCCTATTAGTGCATCTTGCTGCTAGAAATATTTATAGAAGTTATCCTATTTGCATCTTACATAAAATATTGCCTTGTGATCTTGTTGAGTTAGACATGGTTGATTTTGATATTATTCTTTGGATGGGTTGGTTGCTTGCATTGTATGCCTCTATTGATTGTAGAACCCATATGGTCAAATTCCAATTTTCAAATAAACTCGTCCTTGAGTGGGAAAGTCAAGATGTGGTGGTCAAGGCTAGATTCATCTCTTGCATTAAAGTCCATAAGTTGATCTCTAAGGGGTATCTTTACCATCTTGTAAGGGTTAGGGATATGGAGTCTAAAGTCCTTCCTATAGAGTCGATTTCAGTTGTTAATGAGTTTCTTGATGTCTTCTCAAAGGACCTTCTCGGTGTTCCTCCTAAATGGGAAATAGACTTCGGCATAGACCTCCTCCCCAATACTCAACCCATTTCTATTTCCCCTTACCGTATAACCCCGACGGAGTTGAATGAGTTGAAGGAACGATTGAGGGACTTATTGGAGAAGGGATTTGTTAGACCTAGCCAATCACCTTGGGGGTGCTCCGATGTTGTTTGTGAAAAAGAAGGATGGGTCCCTTAGGATATGTATTGACTATCGACAACTCAATAGGGTCATCATCAAGAATAGGTATCCTCTTCCAATGATTGATTATTTGTTTCACCAATTGCAAGGGGTAGCCATTTCTCTAAGATTGATCTTCTGTTCGGGTATCATCAAGTGAAAGGTGAGGGAATATGATACTCCTAAGATGGCCTTTCAGACTAGGTATGGGCATTACAAATTTTTGGTGATGTCTTTTGGGTTGACCAATGCACTGACCATCTTTATGGACCTAATGAATAGGGTCTTTAAACCCTACCTTGATTCTATTGTTGTGGTCTTCATTGATGACATTTTAAGCTATTCTTGTGGTGAGAAGGAGCATAGGGCTCATTTGAGGGTTGTATTGCAAATATTGTTGGGGGATAAATTGTATGCTAACTATGAAAAATGTGAATTTTGGTTGAGGGAGGTTGCCTTCCTAGGACATGTGGTGTCGGGGGATGGTATTAAGATGGATCCTAAGAACAACAATGTGATTAGAAATTATCATAGACCATTGACCCCGTCGGACATTAGGAGTTTCTTTGGCTTAGCAGGCTATTATCGGAGGTTTGTAAATGGATTATCTTCTATTACTTCTGAATGATAAAATTATCTCAAAAGAAGGCTAAGTTTGTATGGTTGGATGAATATGAAAGGAGTTTTCAAAAATTTAAAGATAAGCTTGTGTCTGCTCTTATATTGTCACTACCGGATGGGCTTGAAGGATTTGTTGTGTATTGTGATGCTTCCTTGGTTGGTTTTGGTTGTGTGTTGATGCAAAATGGTAAGGTCATAGCCTATGCTTCTAGACCACTCAAAGTGCTTGAAAAGAATTATCCTACCCATCATATTGAGTTAGCTACCATTGTATTTGCAGTAAAGATTTGGCGTCATTACTTGTATGGGATACATGTTGATGTGTTCACCGATCATAAGAGCCTCCAATATATCTTCACTCAAAAGGATCTCAACTTGAGGCAAATGAGATGGTTAGAACTTCTTAAGGACTATGATATGAGTGTGCATTATCATCCTGGTAGGGCAAATATGGTGGGAGATGCTTTGAGTAGGGTGTCCATGGGTAGCCTAGCACATGTTGATGGTAGTGATAAGGAAATGGCTAGGGAGGTGCATGGATTGGCTATATTGGGAGTTAGGTTGGAAGAGGTTGGTAATAGTAGTGTGGTTGTTGTTGATGGTTCTAAGTCTTCTTTGGTTGATGAGGTGATAGAAAAACAAGATCTCGATCCCTCTTGTAAGAATTGAAGGCCTTGGTGAAAGAGGGCAAGGTGGAGGTTTTCTCCCAAGGGGGAGATGGTGCCCTTAGGTACCAAGGTAGTTTGTGTGTACC